>QVRM01003122.1:0-77207 GCA_003439945.1 Dermanyssus gallinae | reverse complement strand
GGACTGCAATAACTCTAACTAGGCGATTTGCCACACGAGTAAGTACTCAGTCGTTAAGGCAGCATGGTACTTTTGACGAGACAAAAAAAAATGCTGGATGGCAAAACGTTCTAGCCATTACCACAGGAATGCGCTTAGCACTTAGGTTGCGCTGAGGGCGGTTTCTGTTGTTGTCGGCAGCTCACCGTGCCAGGCGGTGGCGCCACTCTTAAAAGTAAGCCAACTAAGACCTCTGCAACACTACCGTGGAAAGAAAGTGGCTGTACGAAAGTAGAGCGTAGGTCCAAGACTGGAGAACTGGTGTAGTGTGGGCGGGTCCTTGCAGACGCGTTGTTTTTTGCTGTCCACACCCTTTTCTCGTTATGTGTTGTCTTGTTTCACTTCATCTTCTTTGTGGATTTTCTCGAGATGTCGGTATTTCCGCCCGTATCTACTTTGCTGAGCAACGCTTTCATATTTCCACTCAGACTAGAACGGCACAGGTGGCGCAAGCGAAAAGGGAAAATGTGCAATAAATAATAAAAAAGAGGAAGAAAGAGAACGACATGTACATTTTTACTGTTTACAATCAAGATAGGCGGGCGTCTTTTTTCATTTTCAGATCATGCTCAAGAATGCAATGCTTAGTGGGTCCAGGGCAATCCAGTAATTTCAGAAAGCAATAGGAGACCATACAAAGGTTGCGATCTATCTATATAATGAGAGGCGTCCATTATAGTACGCCTCTTAGATGCTGCTGCTGCGGCTGCTGCTCAAATAGTCGATAATCTTCAAGGCATTCGTGGCTGGATAAGTCAATATTGGCCATTACGCCGTTGGCGTCTTATATTGGGCGTGTTGTGTATGTTCAACTTACGATTCAGATCACGCCTGACTCCGTCAGCCGAACCAGCGTAAGGCGCCTCTTGCGACCAACCTCTCAACCCCAACATAAATGACAAGAATAAAAAGCAGTCAGCTGGAAAGGTAGTAGTAATCCATGAACCTTTTTCCCGTTTATCACTTTCACAAACAATATATTTTTTAAACGGTTATTTATAATAACAACAAATCAACTAAGCCTCCCTAACGGAAGCCGCATTTCTCCCTTGTATCTCGAATGACAGATTTTAACGCAAACATTTCTTTGACCTTACGACTCTGGTCAAAGGATTCGGAACTTTCAATGCCAGCATGTTCCCTACTAATGTCTCAAATACTAACCCATAAAACTCGCTTGCCTATGGTTACCTGCATTTGTCAGCCCTAGCAAACCTGGAAGCAAGACCCACGCGTACATATATATATATACAAGACAAAGTCAATAAAATCTTCTCATTAGCCAAACGGTCACCGATCACGGCGCCACCTGTGAATAGACGTCCTTCGTGATAAAATGCGCATATCAGCGCGTGGATTGCCGACCAAGACTAGTTACGAAATCTCAGACAATATCCACCGCTAGCGGCGTCTGAGGGAGCTTATTCTCGTGGAAATAGAGACGCATTTATTTTGCCTAGATCCGCAAAAGTGATGTCTAGAACAATTATATAACGATATAAAAAAAGTTTTGTTGATGAGTGAAGGTAAAATGTATAAAAGTAGTTAATCTGCCTTCTTCTATATAGTTGTGCAAACTCTACGTTTGCAAACGTTAACAAACTACGAACCAGTCAATGTATGAAGGAACCGATCATACCAACGAGTTCGGCGGCATAATCTGAGGACACCAGACACAAGCTAGCGAAATGCGAATAGCCAGAGGAAGGTAAGTCATAAAAAGTTGATATTGTGTTCTGTCTTACGTTGAAGCTTTTTACGTGCAGAACCGTAAAATTTTACAACCATTATCAACCAAAAATTTACGCTTAAAATATAATTCTCAGATAATAGCAAACTTATTGCCTATCATGTTTGTACAAATCAAAGTGAGAGTGCTGCGTTACGTAGTTGGCGAGTATTTAAGCTTTTTCAATAGGCATCGTTTTTATGTATTATGTTGAAGCTTTCACGTTCTGAACCGTAAAATTTTGTCAAGACGTTTCCGCCCCCACCTTCCATTGGGAAAAAATATTTTCTTGCTGAGTTCCACCAAATCCCAAATTATGTACCTGACTTTCTCATATACCCTTGTTGAAGCAGGACGAAATGCTAGCAAGTATGCATGGTTTCTCCTTCGATATGGCTGTCGAAAAGCATTAGTTTCCAATTGCCTGAGAATAGTCTTTTAGCTATGCCACTTTACGGTCTGCCGATATAGACTAACAACATATGATTTTATGATCTAAATTTTGTTTTCCCATCGGGTGCATTTATGCAGAATTTTCTGGACTCAGCGATGGTGGGATTCGCATGCAATGTAATTAAGTATAGAGTATATATTACTTTATTTATTATTGTTAGCTGGATTTGTAGACTCAAAGCTATCTATATGTTCGCGATGACGTCTCAATATTCCCGTCGTCTTGGCATTGTTATCACTAGACAACTTTAGCTGAGGACGTTTAAACAGACCAATATACTTTCGTGCAATCATTCTTCTGGTCGATTGTGGTTTTCATGGCAACGCACCGTTGCAAACCGTGCGGTAGCCACCCAAACAATCGCGGCTACAAAGTATTTGCCTTTTCGACCCAATGACACACATTGTTGCAGTCGAGAACTCGCTAAGACTAGATCGGGCAACGGGAGGGCTTTCTCGTAGCAAGCTTTACTCTAGGCAGACAGGCCTTTGTTGCCATCTTTCTACTTCTTCTTTTGCTCCCCATGACTATTGAAAGGCAGAGGACGATCTTCGTCCCACATTTTCATCTCTTAGCATTCAAATAACGACGATTGCTATAGACGCTAAAATGACTTACTGCTTAGGCGTGTGGATCGCATCGTCGCTCTCACACATTACACTACAGAGGACAGAGATAGCACTCAATCAGAATCCAAAGTTAATTCTTTGAAAGATAGATGAACCTCTTTTACTCAGGATCACCGTAGCAACTACCAGCTTTACACCATGTCTAGGCGATAAAGTCTGGTCTGCTTTAACTGTCCGTTTTCGGTTCTTTGCTTTGGACTATCTTCGTCTTAGATATTAAATCTTGTAGACCAAATAGAGTGCTCAGTATTTTTTGGTTAAATCATTCTAAGTCACGATAACAAGCGACTTATATTATTCAGCCCTAGTTTTGCTCCTAATATAGCCATGTTGGAACAATTTGGCAGAACTTGAACAACCACTGTGATCTTCATACGAATCCTCTTATTTTACTAAGTGTTTTCGACGTTTTTGGAAAGAAAGCTCTATGCAGTTAAAAGCGAATTTAAGACAGCGAATAAAGGGATTTTTAATAATGCAAAGGAAGTTATTTCAGGGCAGACACTTCAGTTCGTATTGCATTAAAAATGCCATATTCTGTTTTTTTGGCGCACTATTTGACAAGGCAGACTATGTTTTAAGTTTTGTTTCGGAATAGAAGTGAAAATGTGTAACACTGGTGTTATTGCCCAACATAAGAGCACAAAATGTGCAATTTTGAGAAATCCGCAAAAAATAGGCCGCCGCGATAAAAATGATGATTACAACGACTCTAATATTAATGACAACGGACAGCGGATGGTAGAGCAGCGCCTGAGTCAAAACCTGAACAGCCATGCGTAAATTAAGTATCGCTGTGGCTGCAATCGAATGTGTGGAAAATGTGTTGTATTTGTAACCCTGAAAAGAAAAATTGAAGCACTGATGCGCGCATTAGGCCTATCTCTGCTATAGGCCTTCAGTTTGGCCCCTTAGCTGGCAGGCCATCCGATCCTAATCAAGAAACAAGCAAGTACCTCAGGGTTATACTTATAGCTGGCGTGAGGCAGGAGGACCGCATGTTGCCTATCTAACAAAAAAAAAGTTTCCAAGGTAGCCCAGAATCTACTTGAACTAGGAACTCGTATATGTCACGCAGTAGTTCCCTCAACATCCTCCATTTGACAGGACATTGTACGAAGTGGTAGCGGCCGAGCACTACATCCCAGAGGTATCCTCGGGGGAGGCGCTTGCTGCGGGGGAAAGATTAAAGGCCGGTAGGGCCCCAGGCCCTAATGGCATTCCGGTCTCAGCCACGAAAGTACTCTTTAAGGAATTCCTGGATGTGGTGGCTAATGTAGCCACACGACTACTCCGCAACGGCTGCTTTCCCCATGGCCTGGAAGAACGCAGATTTGAGACTCATTCCGGAATGAATTAACTCCTATAGACTATTCTGCCTAGTTAGCACGCTGACCAAAGGCATAGAATCGATAGTAGAGTGCCGCGTGCGATGTTTTGCACAAGAGCACGGCCTCCTCTCGCCGACACAATATGGGTTCCAAACGGGCCTATCAGTTCTATCTGCCATAGAGCAGGTAAGACGGAAGGCATGCGACAATCCCCGTTTCGGACTAAAGGCTTGCTACTCGTTGCTCTAGTAGACGTTAAAAACGCATTTAACAGCCCGCCCTAGAAGGTGATTTTGGACACACTACTCAAAAAAAGAGTCCCGCTTTACTTGCGCCGCGCAATCTCGTCCTATCTGAGCAGGAGGCATATAGTCAGTGAGGGCTCTGAGTTCAACCTGATGGCCCGGCTTCCCCAGGGGTCGATCCTAGGACCCTTCTATGGAATCTAGCAGACGATGGCGTCCTACGTTTAGACGACCTTCCAGAAGTCACTAAACTGCTGGCATACGCAAACGACCTTGCAGTGGTGGTCCAGGCCCGTTCACCCCAGCAACTAGAACTAAGGGCCAACGACGCCCTGGCGGAGATCGCTGGCTGGATGAAGGGGGGGTTGGCCTGACACTGGCGCCGAATAAAAGTGAGAGAATCCTTCTAATTGGGCCAAGGAATTGCCCTTTCTTGAAACGACCAGAAGATTAATACCGCCCGTTATCTTGGAATGCACCTGGACAGGGGACTACGGGGCAGACCCCACAAACGTTTCGCAGCAGAAAAAGCTTTCTCGCACAAGATAGCCCGGCTGATGCCAAACAACTACGGTCCCCGGGAGTCAAGAAGGCGCCCTATTGAGACGGCGGTCGAGTCCACAGTTTTAATTGCAACCCCGGTGTGGCCGTCAACCGCACTATTCACAGCCAGTAGCAGGGCAACGCTACGCAAAGCCTAAGAGTGGCTGCTCTGCAGATCACAATGACCTATAGAACAGTCAGCACAGCGGCCGTCCTTATTCTGGCTAGCACAATCCCCTGGGACTTGAAAGCAAATGAGCGACGCCGTTTGTGGGACCCAGAAAAGAAGAAGGCGGAGGAAAGCAATATAACCCTCGGCATTTGGCAGGCCCGAATGGGGCTCTATTTAGGACGGAGCGCCCGGGTACAAGGACCTGGGTGTACCGGCCAGGTGGCGAGTTGGCGTTCTACATGACCCAGGTCCTTACCGGACACGGTGCTTTGCAGTTAGACTTGTTCACAATTGGGAAAACCACATCTCTATTCTACAAGTACTGGCAAAGCAAAACCGAGAACACGCCTAGAACATACAATGCAAAGTGGTGCCCGGAATGGGCCCCTCAGCGTACGGGGCTACCTAGGGCTGATGACGGCATCCTTGGAACGATCATACAGCCTATGATTAAGTCACGTGACGACTGAACCAACATTTCCTGCACTATGGAGAACATCCTGCGCGCCACGGAGAAGAATAACCATTATTACATGACACCATCTCGCAGGGCATCCCGGGATAGCTAAATTCCTAAACTACTCTCCCCCTTCGATCGTTTCAAGGTATGCTTTTGCAATTCCCGATAGGTTGCGGGGATTGGGACATGACTGTTTTTAGTGGGTTGAAGCCCCACACTACCGGCCCACACTTGCAGACGAGTTCCCTACGGTGGTATCCGCGTGTGCGTACCGCAGTTAGTCTTTTAAAAAAAGTATGTCATATAGTAGGCTTGTGTACCAACTATGCAAGTGCTGTATACTATCATAATATATACACGAATGAACAAACGCGTATAATGTGAATATATTGCTGCATATACAGGATCTATGGAAATGTTGCGCAAAAGTAACACCCGTCTTTGAAAGTTACCTTGCTTAAAATATAGCTGGCGGGACCTGCACTTCATCTTCACTGTGAACAAAAAAAAAACAGAAATAGCGAAAGATACACAGAGATCAAGGGCAGCAAGCAAACGTATTTAATGGACAAGCCGTAATAGTAGTAGTAGTAGTCACAGTGGCCGAGCCCGGTGGCGTGGTGGATTAAGTCTGCGCCTCGCAACCGGAGGAGGAGACACATAGATGCGCGGGTTCGAGCCCCACCGTTGCACACTTCGTATTTATGGGGCATGTCCGTCTATGAAGCAATGCGAAAAACAGTTCCGTGGACGTTAAATCTTAGCTGAGGGTCAGCCCGAAAACTTTACTTAGTAGTAACAGTAGTGGCTCTAGTAGTTTAGTCAGGCGAGGCTCTCATCATGACGTGACTCATATAATCAGAACCCAAACTTCTTCAAGATCATCACCCGCCAATCTAAACTGGCTATTGGGCGATTTGCAGTTATCATGCGGTGGGCCAAAGTTTCTTGCGCCAAATCTGTCGGTCGTGAGTGCGTCGCTGTTAGAAGAAGAAACCGACACCACGTCTCACAACCGCAGCACCACTAGGCTAACGATTTTCAGTTTCCAATTACTTTTCATCTTTTCCTAGTGCCCGCTGCTTCTAGTTGTTGCTTCTCATCACATATACGTCGTTACACACAAGATAACGATAACGAGGGCTGCTGCAAGCACAACAACAATTACTCCTCCTGCTTTAGCTACCATTACTAACACAATCACTAACACTAACTAATACATGCGTATGTGCAGGTTTGCATATACGTACGATGTAAGTGAGGGCGTGTACGAACCTCGGAGGAATAGATAAATTTGTTTTCGTTTATTCGTCATTGCAGTTATTTACTACTTGACTCAACTGGCCGGGACTCTTTTCGCCGCTTTCCACTCACCTGCATTCACAAGAGGATAAGGATTGCCTATCTTAAGGCTATCAGCTTTAACTTGTGTTTCTTTTCTTAAGAGTGCGTTTCATCGCGATACGCCGGTAGAGATTTGAATGACCCACATTCATATAGTCCTGCTCTCCAGTGAGTGGGTGCTTAATAAGTGGGTTAGGTGCGGGGGCGTTTGCATCGAGCAGGGGGCAGTAAAGTGCTGCCGCAACTACTTCTTTGTCATGTTGTGCATGCTTTTGGTTAGCCGGCGAACAATCTAGATATGGGGTTCGCGCTGTGCTGTCTCGAGCATACGAAATGATTCCCCCTTATCATACCAGCGCGTATTCTTCACAAGCAGTTTCTAGTAGGCTGCTCCATGTCGGCCATAAAGCGCCCTACGAACAGCAACTATTTGAAAGTCGGTATATAGAGCCTGTGCTTAACGTAGGAGCTCCAAGACTTCCTGACGTTTTAGGTAGCAGGCTTGTGTAAACCAGGGCCGCGCTCGTTCTTATCTGTAATTCCTTTTAACTACTGCCGTCTTGACAGTGGTCCTCTAAAGCGCGGTTGCTTTGTTCAATGTCAAAAGTTGATCTCAGCAGTCCTAATTCGCGCGTCAATACACTCAAATCTACCTGCCTAGACAAGTACGTCGTTGGCTGCCGACGCGGGCCGCGCCCCTGACACATAAACTCTAGCACCGGCAAGTGCTTCCAAGCTGGAATATTAAGGATTTCGTATCCTCATAATTCCGTCGGATGTTAAAGGTTGTGAAACAGAACGTCGATAGCGCTCATTCCACCTGGGCAAACGCACGTAAATGTATCACTCTCATTTTCGCAATGCAGGCCTCTGTTCTTCAAAAGCTTAAAAAGCCCATAACTCTTCCCGTCGGTGGCGCCACTATCAATACGATAGTCAGTTAAAGTCGCCGCCGATCAGAGTGTGTAGCTGGAGGTTTAGCCCCACGGAGAGCTTCCGGTCGGGAAACTATGTTTCCAAATAGCATGCACTACAATGGTCTACGCCTGCAGTACTACCTGCTTGGAGAGGACGGTGTTTCCTATTTACGTTAGTTTCACGTTTTTGCGTTGCATTTCGCTTGTTTATTTGGAATGCATCGCTCTGCCTCGGCCCCAGGCATCCATCCTGCATTTCTGAGTAGTTGCTGGTCGATCCACCACTCTCATTCGCGAGCTTCCTCTTCTGTTTGCATCTTCCTTGTCCAGTTGATCTACGTTGGCTGTCTCTGTACACTCTATTGTCTTTTACAGCCGAGTCGCGCGGCTGCAGCGGAGTAGTGACGTCGCTTTGTGCTGACGGCACCAGCGTCTCCTTTTTCTCCAGCTTCTCCCGCTTATCCCGCTGTTGTTGCTGCCCCTCAACCGCTTTGTATTCCCGCAGATGTTGGCGCTGTTGACCGAGATCGACAACACTCTCGGCAACATCTGTGAGAGGCGCCTGCCTTGACTGCTGCTGTGGTTTCTGCACCCGGTGGATCTGCTGCCCCTGACGCTGTTGTGGTTGTTGGTTTTGTTCACTAACAGTACGGGTGACGGTGGTGGCAATTATGAGCTTAGCGGGAGATTTTGAGCTGCCGCCGGTGTCCTGTGCCACTTTGTGCTGTGTCACCTGCTTCTTCGTCTCGTTTTTCACTCCCGATGTGTTTACGTTGTTCCCGGTGGGACGGGGACGAAGCTGGGAGACAATTTCTTTAAGCTTTAAGCGACACCCAGATTGTATTTGCCGCCGCCGCCGCTATTCCGCTGCAGGATCTCAACCAGGGCGTCGTTTGGGCAGGCGCTTTTCAGTTCATGACGTCCAGGGCACCGAACGAGCTGGTTTGTTCCTACATCGGTGCGCGGTGATGAGCACTTCACACGGGCTACACACACAAGACAGGTAGTACACTGGGTCTACTCACACAAGCTCTTTAGTAAGAATTACATACACAGCGCACTGCTGGGCACCGCCATCTTCCCTATTGAACCAAATTATATCCAAGTGAACCATCTACCCACCTATTTTAGCATAATTCACTATTCTCAATGGTGTAATCTCAAATAAAAAAACGTTGAGGTTTAAATCTGCGTCGAAAAACACCTAGCTTGCTGACTACCAAGTACCGAAAAATGTGCATGGGTCATCTTCAACAAACAATACTAAAATATAAATCAAGAATCTGCCACATTATCATACCACAATTACACACATACATACAGTTTCAACAACCCCAAAGACGTTCTTATCGCAAATGCACGCAGCACGAGACGCAATCAATAATTTGCACATCAGTATTTATAAAATGTTTGAAATTTATTTTACTTCATATTAATATTTCTGCTAGATGTTAATATTATAAAAGTCTAACCTGCTTTTTACGCCCCCAGAAATCCCTACCTTTTCAGTACGATGCCATCCGATCTAACAGAGTGAATAATATTAGCAGATAATTAGGGTCTTGTTTTCGAAAGTTGCTAGGATTTTCGTCAGCCGGATGGTATTGTGATAACAATTTTTTCATAAGTTCCAGCTAGCAAGCATGCTCGTGATCACCTAGTAGGGTCGTAATGCATTTAAGAGCCACGTGTTTTACTGTTTCCTGGGTCATGCTCAATTTCACACAGTGTGTATTCCCCCAGGTTGTCTTTCGGCCAGTACGCCTCCTGTCCGAGCTAGAGTTAACCTTAAACTTCCACAATCGTTGCTGAAAATGCACGCGTTTCACCCCTTTTTAATATGCTGTTAGTTTTCACTCTATAGGGTTTATTTTATAAATTGCTTGAAATGACCAGTAAGTAGCGACGTCCAGCCTGATTTTACTAAATAATTCCACAATTACTTTTACTGCTTGCTTATACCCCATTAGCAGGTACACGATTGGGTCCCGCACTGAACGCAAAAAGCAGACAACACGTTTCATGTATACTGAAAACAATTTTTTGAGTTGCGCAAAATGTACCACCGAGAAAATGTACCCCAAGGTTATTGCTCAACACCGGTACAGTTTTAAGTGCAATGACCCGTACTGCAGCTCACAGGATAGGAATCTCACTTCTGTGTACATGGAGATTATTTTCCGGCACTTGTCTGCGATGTGCTGTGATAAGGTCGTTTCCGTCTAGTGGACCCTGAGATACAAATAAGGACAGAAAAGTGAAAGATGTTCGCAGTTGGCTATGATGATTATTTAGTTTATATATATATATATATATATATATATATATATATATATATATATATATATATATATATATATATATATATATATATATCTAGTTAGTTTATATATAATTTATATGTATTTAATATAGTTCCTTAGTTTATATATATATATATATATATATATATTTATATATATATTTTTTTTAAATATAATTTTTTAACTGCATGTAAAAGAACGCTTCGGCTATCCCTCGTTGCGTTTGTTTTTTGTGCATTCACTTGAAGTCCCTTACAGCTTAGGTAGGCTTCAGTGTCGCCGACCATCGGCTGGTTGGCCTAGCGATAAGTGGGGCAACTGCAGTCTTTCGTGATCTGTAGGGTACTATGAGAAACACATTTTGTGTTTCCACTTAGGTTAAAAGTTATCTGTAGTTTGTTTGCGATCTACGCGACCTAGTTTATGCTAGGCAACAGGCGGCTTTCTGGTTATTCTATTGGACAATTAATGTTGTCTTAGTAATCTAGTCTAACCCATTTAATCCAGTCCGAATGTTTACATCAAGGCGGGAGGGACTCCACTCGCAGTTCTCTGTTTATTTTAATGGTGCACTTTAGTACCTTCTTAATCTTACCCGGTGCATTGATTGATTGTTTTTTTTTGTATAAGTTTGATTTGCTTGAACTCTATTTCGTGGTGCATATTTTGTTGACCCTGTTGACCCGTTATGGGCCTTTTCCATTTGCGACATACCAACTGGGAAAGCCATAGCAGGCACGAACACGACGGCAACGATGTCATCACCGGCTAACATCAACAACTACAACGACGACCCGCCAGGCGGCAGTGTTTGAAACGGCGGCAAGAGAAGCAGTCAGTAGAACAAAAATTAAGCAGCACAGCGAAAAAGAGGGAAACGTAACGGGGGTCAGTGCCAGTCAAACGGCAGGCGACCAGCCCGCCCCAGCAGCAGAAGTCGTCGGCGAAGGAGGCGAGACAGATCGGCACTGTCACGATGCTGTCAACTCCACGTGTTGCCATAAAAGGCGTTTACGCTGGTGCTGGGTGCAGCGCGGCCACTGGGCAGACAAATGATGACAGGTGGTCAACGCGTCCCGGGCGCAGAAAGGTGACTGCTCGTAGAGCTATAGCCAAAGAGCGAATGGAGGCAGTTTTTTTTCTTCTCGATGTCAAGCTACTTGGGAAAAGTTTAGAAAGGGTTTAACGTTTTATAATTGTGTATTGCACTTCCTAATGCCGCGTCGCTTCGCCTTAATGAAGCAGCTCAGAGGCGTGCTTGCTGGCGCGCTACTTCGAGTCGAATTTGATAGATCTAATCCCCACGAAAGTTCTGACGGCCTATGCGGTCAGCATTTTTCTTAGGAGGTTTTCGGAATGCATATAGCGCATACGTCCGATACCTCGGAGTCGTTTTGGAGAGAAGCCTCAAAGGGCACACTCTCCTACAGCACGCATGCGGGAAAGTTCGCAAGGAAGCTAACAACCTCGCTCGTCTAATGCCCAGCCCCAACGACCCGCGCCAATCCAGGCGCCATTTTCTGATGTCGATAGCCGATAGTCCATCGTATTACACGTCGTTCCAGTCTGACCGAAAATCGCGCTCGCAACGGCCTCACGGAGATGCATGCTTCGAAGGGCGCAGCGGGTCCCGGTCCTGCGTATTATCAGCGAATACCGAACGGTGAGCACGAAAGCGGCTCTGTTGCTGGCTGACACCGTGCCATGGGATCTGGAAGCCATGGAACGACGTCGACTCTGAAAAGATTCGACACGAAAGAAGGGCGTCGAGCGCCAGGTAACACTAGGTCCGCTGGCAAGAAGAGTGGAACAATATCCAGAGCGGATGCGCCGGGGCGCGAACAGAGGTCCTCCTTCAGACATAGGGGCATGGCTTGGTCGCCCTGGAGAGGAAGTAACTTACCACATCACAAAAGTGCTCACGGGACACGGGGAATTTCGCTCCTACCTCCATCGAATTGGCAAGGCAGTGAGCCCAACATGCCTACAGTGCAGCCAGTGTGGATGACACACCAGAACATACTGTCTTATTTTGCTCCGTCTGAGAGTCCCAGCGCCGACTCCTGCAGAACCTTTGCGGCTGCACGACATCGACTTCTCCTAGCCTTCCTGCCCTAGCCACAAAAATGACAACTTCATTTGATGATCTGCGCACAATCGCGGCTATCATCAAGCGTGTTCTACCCGAGAAAGAGCGGGTTATCCGCATGTGCATGTAGACGCCCTCTCTGGCTACGAGGGGCCGGCGCGCGAGGACCAGTAAAGCGGGCTATTACACCCCTCTCTCTTCTCAGTAGTTTGTAGTAATGCCAACAGCACTTTTCTGCTAGAGGGGGGCATGACTGGTTTTTAGTGGGTTACAGCCCGACACTACCGGCTCACACTTGCAGTTGAAGACAGCCCTGCCGTGGTGACCGTGTGTGCATTCCGCAATTTCCAGTTAGCCCTCTCCAAAAAAAAATACTGCCAGCGACCAGTGTTTTCGGCACCGTACTGACACGCTCAGCTTAAAGATGCTCTACAGTCTGCTTTAACATCAAATTTAACTGATGTGCTGCTGTCCGAAACTGATCACGCAACGACAGCGACCTTTCCTTTTGTTTCATACGACAGGACATTAAAGACCACGTCATCATCCCAGTAATGTCACAAAAGCTAAAGCAAGGTAGGCTAATAATATAATCCGCTGTAAGCTTACCGACACAGGCTTTACTTCAGGGCATTATTCTCGCGACGTCTAAAGTCAAAGCATTTTCTGAGATAACTTCTCGTTGACTCGGTATATTCGCCCTCGACGATTTTTCCGCTGCAATGGTTCTACTATCCACCGACACAGTGACGCAGCTCTGCACCAAAACGAGGATGGCGCCTTTGGGCAAACATATATCCTAATTCGCCAGATTTATCTTTTACCCGCCTCCATTATCTGCTTTGCCAATAGCTCAGACAGTGGATCTAATAGCCTTCGGCCGTGTCATCTCAAACAGCTTATCGGCAGAGACAGCAAAGAGAATCAACTGCCACTTAGTTCAGTACGCGTCGCCAATCTTACTATTATTGGAAATCTGCCGGGTTTCATGCTGCCTCCCTGTCTTTCAGGACGCTCCTCTTATTATCTTGCATAAGGAAACGATGGAATTAGGCTCATTGCTGTCGGCCTTGCGCTGTGCTGTTTAGCCGGATAAGTCATTATCAGAAAAGCATTGTCGAATTCGTTTTTCCGCGTCAGCTTGATGATGGAATCAGTGGAGATGCGGAAGTGGTCGTTTATGCAACATGGACTTCGTTGATCATAGCGGGAAACCAACCATGGCAGAAAATCGTTAAGGTAGACTCTTTTAAAAATAGTCGAGCCCGGCGGCGTGGTGCATTTACCTGCGCCTCGCGACCGGAGGAGACACGTAGGTGCGCGGGTTGGAGCCCCACCGTTGCACATTTGTATTTATGGGGGTCCGTTAATGAAGCAATGCGAAAAGCAGTCCCGTGGACGTTAAATCTTGGCTGAGGGTCAGCCCGAATAAATTAAACTATAAAAATGGCTTAGACGAGACCCTTTGCTTGAGACTGCTCGCTCTCGTCCTCCTCGATTATACCCTATAACGCGGCTACACAGGATGTACAGGTTTCCAGGCAAATAGATTTAGTAGCGGTTGTTTAACAGGGTAATTCTTGTTTTGCGTCGCTATCCACGAACTTTAACTACGCTTTTTTCGGCGATTTAAGAGCAACTTATGAAACAGATGAGAAACATGAAGGAGTTGGCGCCACAGAGCGCCACAATCGATTTTGGGGGCGAGCGTTTGGGGGGATCAGTCACAGCGGGCAATGCGGTCAGCCCACATCTCCGCCGTGAAAGAGCCGATTGAACTATCATCAAACAGCCAACTGCGATCGCATGTTCCGACTCTAGTTCCTAGGAGCGAAGACTGTTGTCTTGTGTCTTCAACGTTGGCACAGCGTGTGCTTTTCATACCCTCAGCCAAGGGGGTCAATGCAGCCACTCGTTTTTGCAAAACACGGCAAGCTAGCTAAATTTTGCGATCTGGAACATAACTTGTTCGTTCAACCGGTCGCATTCGAGACATTGGGCTCGATGACAAGGGAAACACAAAGCGTTTTCTGGGAAAGCTGGAAACTAAAGTCAATAGGAAGGCATGATAGTGCTTGGTACAAAGAATATTTGTTGACATTCAACGCGGAATCGCGGCGTCGATCGTCGGATCGTTGTCCATGAGGGAGGGACTCGCCTTTCATCCGTTGCCGAATAAAGCCGGCGTCGGATACTAATTTGTAACGGAATTTTGCATATCCCAAATATTCTAAAGTCAATCTCTATTGGCCCTGCTATAAGCTATGGGGGCTCTAGGAAAGTGCATACCATACTATTTTGCTGGACGCATGACTATCATCACTATCATCGGCGTGTAGTTTCGATCTGACTCCGTTTGGTATTTTCCCATGGATTCCCCTCTCGTTCCCCTTAAGCACTCGTTCAACCTCGTGCTTACCATTTTAGCAGCCAGCAGTATGGAGGATTGAAATACCGAGATAATGTCAGTGTATGTGTCGATAATGATAAAAATTAACGCCCTGGTAGCTGACAATTTACCAGGTTGGTAAGGGTGTCTTGGATGCCTTCTAAGGTTGCACCAAACAGCACTAGAATGTCGACCTCACTTTGGCCCAGTCGCTCTAGGCTAGGGCTAATACTGGTACCGCGTTTAGACCCGTTAGAATTCTGGTGGACATGTTCCGTGCAAGCTTGTTTTTTTTACTTCAAGTGGTGTGGTTCTCCTTTAAGTGTTTGTAACAGTTTGAAGCGTCATCTTTGTCCCCGATTGCATTCAGGAGCTCAATGACTGGCTGTGTTTCTTAACGTACACACAAAGCATAAAATTAGCTGGCACACTTTAACATAGCATTCGTCTTGTATACCTCTTTCTTGACATTTATTCAATTTGTTTGCCATGGGCAGACTTAGTCGTAGATCGAAGTCTCTAATAGTCTGTTTTTCTGTCATTTTCAAAGGGAATCTTCACTATCGCGCTGCTGTCTGTGCTTCTTCCCTCACTATACTCACACTACTCTGCTTGGCTGCAATGCTGCAGATGCGCCACAGCCTCTTGCAGCGGGCGCAACCCCTACCCATACCGCCACCACCTCCAATCGACAAGGAGGCCTGCGCCTCGCGTATCTGCACGCGTTAAATCATCGTTCCTTATCACATCCTGCTCTCCCCTTCTCGACCGGACTAACCGACTGCCAGAATTTACTTCAACCGTCAAGATGTACATCATCTTCTCGTGTACTCTCGCGCCGTGTTCACAATACTCATACAACTCGCATGTCCTGTCGCGTCGGTTGCCACCGTTACCCTCAGTATTAACATCGCTTGCAATATGGTCGTAGCCGTTTATAATGCCATTATCGTCTCAACGATTAGCTGGCATACATTTATTCAATGTGTTAAGCGTGGCCAGCTTTAGTTGTAAATCGAACATTCTAATAGTCTGTTTTTGTAATTTTCAATTTCTAACTACATTCTATATAGGCACAAGCGTTCAACACTACACCACGAATGCGTACTTTTGCCTATATATCACAAGAAAGCAGTGATAAAATGTTTGATGTATGCTAATTTAGTATTTATATGCACGGATGCATGTCGCACGTGTTTTATAGATACGAACGCGTATCTATTGTATATCTAGATATACTACTAGAGGCACTAAAGCAAATCGAAATTCGTAAAAATAAAGGGCAATACTATACGCGAGACTTTACTCGGAAGCGTGTTACATGAAAAATTGCAAAACCCTTCACCGTAGCAATACCTGGTTAAATCTTGACTTAGATGTATATCGACCGGCATATGGCTACATTCACAGAGATATTTTTTGGTAGGATCTTACGATTGCTCTGCTTGAGCACTATTGTGTGAGTTCTGCTTTGTTTTGACAAGTGGTAAGAGCAGGACTCTACCTCGGCCGAAAACACACGTGTGACAGTCTTAGTGACAGCGAGCGGAGGTTGGCTATCAGAATTGCACTATGTGATGCGGACATATTTCACTCACATGTCCATTATAGGTTGGGTAGACGCATGGGAGTTTTAGGCGCTGGAGTGTTTTAGGCGACGCTCCGGATTCCGACTACTCCGCATTAGTTTCGCTCGATCGGCGCAGGACCGAGCGGGGCAGTCCATGTGACTCGAATGGGATTATTTCTCGTTTAACCCTAAGCAAATTAAAATTGGTGCAATTCGGCCTCGTAGCCTCGTTAACATGCTAACAAGATCATCGGCATAGAAGGAATGTTTGCCTCCGACAACTGGCCGGGCCGTGACGTGTGATTGGCAGGCGTTAGCGATCTCGTCGTAAATTAGAAAACAATTCAATCGATGCAGTCAGAAGTGGATTCCGCCATTTAGGTTAGTTGCGCCAAATCGCAGATTAGTTTCGAAAACTCTCCCATCAGTCCTAAAAGGTTCCGACAGCTCCTGGAGTACGTTGTCCTGATGAAATAGTTCACAGAGTTCCCAAAGTCCATTGTCATATTCTGCTTGTGTCTCTAATTGTGTCTGCCTTTCCCACTTTTAGCGCTTCGGCAGTGACAGTTCCGGAATAAGTGGGTTCAGGATCATACACATAACGTTACTGAAAACAACACTGATGCAATGATATATATGTATATATACGAGGTGTGTTCAAAAAGTACCTTGTGTTTTTTTCAAAAATTATTCATTTATTCATGAATATCTATTTTGTCCCCTTCAAAGTAATCCCCATGAGATATTATACACTTGTGCCAACGGTTTTTCCAATCTTCGAAGCACTTCAAAAAACAATTTTTTTTAATCTTGTTCAGCTCCTCCTTCGATGCCGTCTTTATCTCGTCAAGCGTAGCGTAACGTCGTCCTTTCATGGGCCTCTTCAGTTTAGGGAACAAGAAAAAGTCACAGGGGGCCAGATCTGGGGAATACGGTGGCTGCGGCATCATTAGTGTGTTGTTATTGGCCAAAAACTCGCGCACAAGCAACGATGTGTGAGCAGGGGCGTTATCGTGGTGCAAAAGCCAATTTTTGTTCTTCCACAAATCCGGGCGTTTCTGGCGGATTGCTTAGCGCAAATTGCGCATAACTTGCAGGTAATATTCCTTATTGACCGTTCTACCCTGTGGCAAGAACTCATGATGCACCACGCCCCTGCAATCGAAGAAAACTGTCAGCAAAACTTTCACATTCGATCGAACTTGGCGCGCTTTTTTCGGTCTTGGTTCGTGCGGCAGCTTCCATTGAGATGATTGAGCTTTGGTTTCCACGTCATAACCATAAACCCACGATTCGTCACCAGTTATGACCCTCTGGAGCAAATTTGGGTCGTCGCGGACAGAGTCCAACATCTCATTAGCAATGTTCATGCGATGCTGTTTTTGGTCGCAATTGAGCAATTTTGGTACGAATTTCGCGGCGACCCGTCTCATGCCCAAATCATTGATAAAAATCGAATGGCACGAGCCAATCGACATGTTTAGGTCCTCAGCAACTTCTCTAACGGTGATTCGACGATTGGCCAATACCATTTTTCTCCACTTCAATTAATTTTTTCGTCTGTTGTTGAAGTGCTCGGGCGTCCGGCACGCTCTTCGTCGTTCACATCTTCTCGGCCTTCTGAGAACATTTTGTACCACCGATAAACGTTGCTTCGGTCCAAGGTAGCTTCTCCGTATGCCACAGTCAACATTCGGAATGCATCCGCGCACTTAATTTCGTTTTTCACACAAAATTTGATACAGGTTCTTTGATCCATTTTTTTGAATAGGTAAAAATCGAAGACGATCCAAAACACGTGCAAGCAAAGCAGCTGTCAACAATTAAGTGAACATTCAAAATGGCCGAGCTTGTCGGCATAAGTGAGAGACATGAGTACCAAAATAACGCCACAAAAAATCGAAATATGAATATACGTAACCCGCGAAAATTCAAAAGTCGCGATACTTTTTGAGGCAACAGCACAGACCGAGTACCATTGAGGAACTTTCTATTAATGCCAGGAGTTCTTAAACCAGGCTTCTTGGTGCCCAGTTAAATTTAGCTCCGGAGGCTATAAACTATCTGGCTATTCTGCGGGCAGCCGTTGTCGTGAAACGTCATTGTAGCAGGCGCTCTTCTCTACGATAGCACGCCACTGTAAGGCTATTGATTACTTAGTTTTGCTCTTGGAATCGCCAGAAGAGTTGCCCTCTTTCAAAATATCGAGATCGGGCATCGAGTATATCGACGCGCGACCCAGCACACAGACCATTGTGTGTCTGCTGTTGGCGCGTTGCGGAGTCTTAACTTTCGCAAGTCGTCACAAGGTGCCGGCAGCGGTAACAACAGCAGAAGCTTCAGGCTGAATTCCGGAATTCAACATTTGCCATGTCTTCCTGTTATTTTATAGTATAGTCGTTTCGTACAACCCAGGAATGTCGGGACGCTTCTCGAGTTAACTGTGTTTGATCAAAGTATCGCACACGGTTATCGCGCATTTCAAGGCAGGTTAGTTAAATTGGACCCCGAAATCTCCTGCCACAGTGAGAGTAGAAATGACGGAAAACACGGCTTGTGATTACTGACGAGCTTGCTTACGAAAGTAAATCTCATTAACTGTGCATTGGCTGGTCAAACGTAAGCCAGCATTCGACTGATGTGCGGGCCCTACATTACAACGACGTTGTCTTATACGCAACAGGGACATTATTAAGCCATTCTTGATAATAAGGTTCAGCAGTGTTAACGTTCCAGCGCCCTACCAGTTTTATTAGGCTATTTTCAGTGTCCCTCACGACTCCGACTGCATTCCTTCGTCTGGCAGCAATCCTAAATCCGAGGGAGCTTGCGGGAACCGCTGCCATTTTTGGTGGTCTACCCGTACAGTACCATTGAGACTAGCCTCAGAAGTTCCTGAATGTTGAACAGGGCGCGCACGTGGTGGAGAATGCATTTTGGAGCCGCTCTATGTTGGTGGCTTCAACTACACTACACCACTAGAATGTCACTACTCTCCAGGCATTCATGAAACGCTCAGCGGCCATATAAGCCGTTGGTTCCTGCAGCATACCCTGCAAAGCCATTAAACGTCTCTTTCTCAGCAATAAGGCTTGCCCGCCTTTACCTCCGTGCTATAGGTCGGGCGAAATAATTTGCCACACTTCGAACAGCAACACACTGGAGCCAGGTTTGCGCCGCATACAGATGGAGCCATATCAAAATTCTTTCAAACGCGGACTACATTGGCAATTGTGCTTCCTTGGGCTAGGAGGCTAGACGTTGAATTCCAGCGTTGGTTATATATATATATATATATATATTTTTCCGTCTGCGTGTACACAAACGGCTGTGTGTGACGGTGGCTCGTCAAAATGTTACCCTTTTCGTCTCAAGATATTTGTAATTATAAATGTTTTAGAAGCTTTGTGCATAACTGCTGTCATCTAATAATGTTTTTTTAATATACAAAGGAAAAACACATTTAATAGATGCGTTTTTTAGTAAAATGGTTTAAATTGAATTCAATAATTTGTTGACTTCTTTGTGTGACAAAGCTCACAATCGAAGTCCGAAGCTCTCATATGAAGTTTATGAAAAACTGAACTCACTTGAGTGCAGTTTGTCATACACTCCATATGTCGCTATTCCAATAACACGTCACGGCGCAACCGACATTTCAGTTGCTGGCGACAACTTGCTAAAAGTACGGCGAGTGCGTTTTCAATAAAAAAACAGCTTTGTGGAGTATGTAGAACGCGATGAAAAAATGTGTGTGTGTACACTGTTTTCAAAGCGTCCTCACTGAAGAATACAAAGCCACGCTTCTTGAGAAGCCTGAGGGTTGAACTACACTCGACGGTGGTTCGATACGAATAGCTCTTTCGCGAAACCCGCATCAAGCTTGAAGCTCATCCAGGACGAAATAGGAAAGAGTGATAAATAACGCGAGTGGAGATAGCTGGTCTAGAAAGTTGCGGGTTTGGCGATCTTGATGCGACACATATCACTTCAATGCAATAATTTCTTATCGTTGCAGATGTAAGTCGAAGTTATGATAAAAAGTGCGAAAAGAGGAAAAATATAAGCAACGAATAATAATAATAACGAATGTTTAGCAAACTGCTTGCCGAACTTGCCACATTTCTTTTTGTTTTATGGCAGTCGCTTTTATCCGGTCTCTTACTGAAATCATTGCAATCGGCCTTCGTGCGATTTCACAGTTCAAGTGTAGCCGTTGTGTCTTTGCATTTTGTTTATATATATATATATATATATATATATATATATATATAGCATCCTCAGGCTGACTGCGGTGTGATCAGGTCAAAAGCCGTTCTTCATAAATAGGAGGCACCCATGGCAGTATTTGGCACATAAGTACGCTCATTCGTAACAGATATTAGCGCCCTGCCGCTTTTGCATATTTTGTCTCTCTCGCAATTACTTTTCCTCGTTGTCGTCCTATCACTTGTCTCATCGTTTCGACTTCAAAAGGTAACGTCGACTGCACTCCACGTACGCATCTCGCGCGCGCTTCTTTGATTGCCGCTAGCCAACCAGCCAGCTTTGCTTGGTACTCCTTCTAGAGCCCTCCGACGCCCCGAAAAGCCCGCCGAAATAAGAATGACACTGACAAAAACGTGTCTACAGGACTACCAGCAGCATCCCAAACAGCGACTACGACGACGTCTATCAACATTGTCAGCAAGGCGTGCCACCAAGGCTGTAACAATCACCCGGCGAGCGGTCCGGCGGGTGACTGCAGTACTACAACGACGAGCGAGAGAGTACCGGTTAGGTCCGAACATGTGGGCAAATGCACAAGTCAGCCGGAAGGTCGCCGTGTCATCTTCGCCGAGATGGTCGGGGGCGTCCGACGGTCACGGCTCGGCTACTGTCGCAGCAGCAGCAGCCGCCCACTAAAACTCGCCCCAGCAGGAGCGGCGGCGGCGGCGGTTGCAGAGATCCTACGACAGCACGACAACCCCCCCCCCCCTCCCGCGCCGTAGCTCGTATTGGGGCTGGCAGTTACCGCCAACGCCTTGACCATGAGCATATACTAATTACTGGTGCTGCTGATGTGGTCGTTGCTGCTGATGCTGTTGCTGCTTCTGCTGCTGACTGTAGCGGGTGGTGGTAGCCGTGGCGGGGGTACCGGCAGGTGTAGCAAGGTAAGGGGTGTCGTCCAAGGGGCCGGGGCGTCCTTGCGGCTCTCCTTCTTTTTTTTTTTATTTCGTCGTCATCTGCTCAAGCCGCCATTGCTTCGGCTGCTGTTACTGCACAACCTACATTACCATAATGGAGAGATGAGCGAAAAGCAACGAGCGGTAAGACGCTCGCTGTTTTCCAGCTCCCGTGTCTGTGATGGCGATGGCGCCCGGCCGTCTAACAGCCAGCCAGCCAACCGACCGACCGACCGACCGACCAACCAGGCAGGCAAGTAACAAAGCAGACAGGTCCGGGGGTTCGCGCGTTTCTGGAGCAGCAGCGTCTGCTGTCGCGGCGGGTGTTGCTGCCGGCTGTTGCTGCTATCGCCCTGCTCGTCGTCCTCGTCGTCGTCGACGAGGAGACGTTGCCCTTGTCGCTGTCGTCATCTGGTTTTCCTCGACTTTGCCTCGGCGCCTAATGCGGCGTCCTGTGTGAGGCCGAGAACGGACATGGTCGTCCTTGCCCGGGCTCGGGTTGCCCCCGCCGGGCTCCCGACGTGGGGAATAATGTAGTAGTAGTAGTAGTTAGTAGAAGTAGTAGTAGTAGTAGTAGTGTAGTAGGAAGTATCGTAGTAGTCGTAGCAATAATAGTAGAAGAAATAACAGCAGCAGCAGCAGCAACAGTACAAGGGTCTCGGTTGGCCTGCAACAACGTTAACAACGACGTTGTCGTAGGCCGAGAAAGGGACGCCCGACGGAGGACCGGAATTATGAGCATATACATGTTGCGTGCTCGCTCCAGTATGCGTGTGCAGCTAAGTGTCTGTCTGTGTGTTGGTGAAACATGAATCAACGGAGAAACTGGGCCCGTATAGGCGTGCAAGTGACTGCCTGTTTGGGTGGAGAAACTGTCCCCCTACTTCACACATAGGGGAACTTCAAACAAACTACGCAGTGGCACGTGTGTCAGTGACCTGTGAGAATTGTGGACTTGAAGTCGCTGGCCCCTTATGCCAGACATATGGTGTCCGGCTTCTAATGGATACGAGGAAGTAGAGCCGGACGAAGGCAAAGCCCCCCACAAGGTGGTCCCGATTTCAGCGCATTTTTGGCCGAAACACACACACCCGTACACCACACGTGGGTAGCAGATAGATGTATGCAGGTTGCTGCATCACCAGCTGTGGTCGGTGACAGCTCATGCATTACAGCGCGGAACTGCGCTGTAGTTCGCACCTTTGAGAATTGTTACTGCAGTCGCTGCTGCTGCTGATGCTGTTACCTACAATCAGCCTGAAAGCGTCAACCGCCAAAATCAAATTAGGTCCCATGGGCTTGCCGTCGCTTTTTGTCCTTATGTAATATATGTAATTATTTGTTTCCATCTAGATTCGAATCTAGTAGTTATTATAGCCTATAACTATCACAGCCGCTAGGGTATCTACCCCCACTTGTAGTTGTAGATGGCGACTGCTAGTTTAGGGTATTTGCTCGCATTGTAATTAGACGCGTGCCGACTGCAAATGAGCCCCACTAGCTGCTGCTGCTGTCTTTGCTTGCAACAATGTTCCCGTATGGTCGTATGCGTGTTTTTGACTCTCTCCTTGCGACCAGAACAGAGCACGGAGCCAAGCACCATCAGAAAAAAAAACCGGTCTAGTGTGGCGCGGCGCGCGACTATCCTTCACCGAGCAGTGCGTAACATGCATGCTGCAACTGGTGCACTAGTCCATGCACCTAGTTGGTAAGTTAATTAGTTAGAACGGGTAGAGTTAGAGTGCCCGCGTATCCACCAGTTCTAGTGTTAGGGACTTTCTGTGTTCCTAGAACACAGCTTAAGATAACGGTTCGAGGAGTTGTTGCGGTAAGGGGCTGAGAGGTATAAACGTGGCTGCCACTGTTGTTGTTGTTGTGTTGTTGTTGATGGTTGTTGTTGATGTTATTGTTGTTGCTTGCTGCTGCTGCTACTACAACTAATGCTGTTTTATTCTAGCTGTTATTGCTGTTGTTAATAACTAACTATACGGCATGAAAGCTGCATCTTGGTTCTTGGCCGTTGCGTCTTCGTCAGCCGCGAATCGGCGTTGTCGGGGAGAGTACGTAAAACGCGTTCGGATAACCTAGCTAGCTGAGTCAGGAAAAGAGAGTACGATTGTAAGTGCGAGCCTACGTGGGGGTACGGTAGAGGGGGACTGACTAGTCAACGTCAACGACAGTAAACAATTAGTCTAACGTATTGACCGCGAAACGTAGCCATACAGGATGAGGAGGAGGAATTCAGCAGATAGAGGAAAAGCGAAACGAAGGAAACAGAGGAAAAAATATAGAACTAGAAATGGCGATACAGAGAGAGCGAGTAAGAGATATGTACTTTTTCGCTTTCTGCTCTACGGCTGCTCTGACAGCGTAGCCAAGAGAACGATGGGTCGGCTGACATTTTTCCGAGTTCCACTTAGCGCTGAGTGGTGGTGTCGTTTTGGCGCGTCGCTGCTGATTCGATTTCGCCTAAACATGGCCTGACTATTGATACAACGACGATGACGACAACAACAACAACAACAACAACAACAGCAACGACGATGACAACAACAACAACAACCAGCAAGCCACCACGGCAACAACGGCAACAGCAACGACAACCGCAATGAAAGCAACCACAACAGCAACAACTGGTACACCCACAACGAGTTCTCTTACAATTACCATTAGGACTAGAACATTTCTACGGCTACAACTGCAACTGCGAACTACTATTACCAGTGTTGTAACGACCGAGTCTCGCCGCATGTGTTGTCGGCTGCGGCGGCCTGCAATAAAAGTAATGCATAGACTTTGTTTTCTCTCGGTCTGTTCTTTCGTACGTTCGTCGTCCGTCTGCTGTGGCGGTTGTTGTTGTTTCCTCCCCCCCTTCCCTCGATTCCCCTCCCCTCCATTCCCCTCCCCTCCATTCCCCTCCTCTCCATTCCCTCCTTCCATTCCCCTCCCCTCCCCTACCGTCTACCGGCGCCCATCGCCTGTCTTGCTGGTAGCGCTCGGAGACTGCGCGTAATGTTGTTATTATTGCTGTTGTTGTTGTTGTGGTTATTGTTGCAGTTGCTGTTGTCCTCCCGCAGCAGTTGTTGTTACGGCTGGCGGTAGCGACGATACATTGGGAAGGGGGTGGGGCAGCTATAGCGAGCCATTGTTTGTTATGCTATTTGCTGTTATGCTGTTATTATGAGTCTCCTTCCATTTCTATTCTTTGACTTCATTCCGACCCTTCTCTACCCTTCTCTTTCCTGAATGGTTGGTTGCCTTGCGTTTCTAACTTTTCTCCTTCTCCCTCGATTTCTTTCCTGCTTCTATACGGTTTTTTTTTCGATTTAATTTCGTGTCCTTTTCTCGGTCGGCCTTTTTGAGCTCTGTCTTGAACCCGTTTCGAGTCTTCAGTTGTCGCCGCCGCCACGCGCTCGGTTGGTTCATCTATTCATTCGTTTGGCCGTTTCTAAATAAACGCCAATCCACGTTTATTTGTATATCTACTTTACTTTGAAATCAACAGACGCGGTCTGCTCCACTAGTTATAGCAGCAGCAGCAGCAATGATCGCGCCTTCCAGAAGCAACGACCACGCCTTCCAGAAGCAAAGATGTTGTCGGCGCATGGTACTAATAGTAATAACAGTAAAAATCATAGTTTTTTAATTTATTTATTATAAGTAGGCGGACCTGAAGAAATAATAATAATAATAATAACATCGTTATAATCCATACATTCACTACTTTGTCTAGTACAACCAATTGCAGCCACTAGCACTTTCTGGTCCTTTAATGTATTTTTCTTATTTTTATGTCGTTTGAGGCTAGCGCTGAGGTCCGTGTTGGCGATACTAATGGTGCAGAGCGCATCTAGGCAAAATAGAAATCGCAATTTTATGTATAATTGCTTTACGTAGAATGTAGCGGTGCTTTTTATAGCAGTTCCTTCTGAATGTCCAGTAGAACGATCTGACCGTAATCAAAAGTCAGCAGACATCTTTAGATATCCAGTGGGAATGCCGTACTACCGCCAACGGAACTATAAAGATGCTAGCCTAATTAGTTAAGCAAACATATTATAAAATGACCCTACCTATCCAAGAACGGCAGACAGCGAATAGCTAATGAGTTACTCTTAGCAGAGTTGACTAGGAAAGCTCTCCTTCCACGCGGCAATTCGTGTTCAATGTATTGTAAATATAAAGCTCTTGCATATATGTGCATAACAAACGGTTTTTATTTGATATTTAAAAAATAAATTTCGTAAGTGCTACATACTTAATGTATGTACATACAGTTGCGCTATCAAAACACACAGTCTTTACACACAACGAAATTAATTTTTTTTTTCAATTTAGGTATAGCTACAAGTTTACTTACTGTGGCTGCTGAACTTATATTACCGCAGCTAGGGCGGTTTGCTATTTTCAATAATCATGCGTAACCCTTGTTGAATGAGGTTCAAGCGACAAGTAAGTTGTCAGGTTGTTACTGACGTTACCCGAAAAACTGTTCTCCTCGAAGAACCGTCGGCCGATAAAGTGGAGCTTTATCGCACTAAACGACGTAAATACAATTAAGTTCCACCGTCAAATCCCCTTAATAACGTGTGTTTGTATGCACGTAAGTGTCTCTAATCAAGTTGATAACGTGTGATACACACTAGGGGAGGCTGCGGCACCACACACAAGGAATATCACCTAATCTAAATTATATGCTGACAAATGTCATAGAAAGACAATTTCGCCTATAGTTTACTGCGCTATCATTCTTTAGTCGTCGCGTCGGTTTCCTGGTCTTACACCATTCTAATCTCAAAACGGTATACGGGTTGATGTAGTGCAAGAACCAACTGTAAGCGTCGCCGGCCGCGGCGATCGGACAATATAGAGACTGCAGTATCCTAGCGTGAACAAAAATATATCTGGGCATATGTCTTCAATCATGCTTCGCTAACTTTCAAACACAATTTTTTTTGCTAGTTACTGTATGGTGGTCGTATGAGTTCGAGGCTCGGAGACTCACAGAAGGTGCTATTACCTTCATGGTCGAGCAGTCTCAGTAAAAAACAAAGCTTAATAATTCCGATCGTCGTGCCGTCACCTACCGGCCGGCTTCGGTGGATTTGTGAGTCCCACACAAGTTGTTGAGAGCTACCAGTGACGCATGCGCATTATTTATTCCCGAAGTCTCCTACTAAAACCGGCTTATTAAAACGGGCGTTATTGAATATTGTTCGCTCGACAGGTGATAACCTAGGCGACATATCACACATGTATGTTTTATGCATCTTCTAAGAGTTGTGAATTTAGGTTTAAGTAATTCAAATACGGTTTCAATACCAAAATAATATATACATAAATACATTGTATACGGTATCATTTATGGCTATATAAGTGAATGTAAAGCAAACACCGAAGGTGGAATCAGCTTTCCAATTTGGTTGTGACCCGCATCGATGCAATTCATATATTTGTGTGGCGGGGTAGATTTAAACGTATGCTTAATTATCTTGATTCTCATTAAAGGCTGGTTTAGTTGATTGTCTTTCTTATGCGTTAATCGCTATACCGCCAGCTCTTAATGAGCGCACATGCTTGACCCACGCTTATCCGTATATCTTGATCAAATGTCTGGACCATAACTACTTGCTTATGGGTTCGAACGGCCATCCATCCGTGCGTTCGATTATGTTACTGGAGTCCGCTTTCGGCAATCAGCTGAAGCTGCCGGTCATTCTTTTCGCCGAAAGTTTGTTTTGACTTTAGCCTTGCTTGGATCGATATCCAACTGCATTTGACGGCCAGCATACAAAATATTGTCGTCATATGAACCGCGTTGCAGACTCATAGCTCCGTTCTTATTTGAGAAATAGTGGAAGTGGCGTTTTTGTGAAATTTTGTTGACACAAATGCGCCTTTCTACTAGAATCATTTACAGCTAAAAACGCACAGCTCGAATCACAGCCAGAAGAGTAGTTTTGCGGACAGCCAAAATGTTACTCCGATCTAGGTAGATATTATATGTAGGTGGAACTTCTAGTTTCTATTTTTGCGTTCGTCCATGCTCTATATAGCTGCTTCACGGCTATAGAAAACGAATCCTTTTCAAAGAAGTGTTAAAAAATGTTGCACTGCTTGTGGACTAGTTCGTTATGCTATTTTGTCTATGTAGCAGAAATATCCTAGCTTGAATTAGCTCACTTTTACTAATGCTGCTCTCTGTTATACGACGAGATTGAACCAGCTACAATTATTCTCGTCGTACGGTAAAGGTTACGACATAATTATTTCACCATACCGCATAGCCACAGGTGGCCTCATATGGAGACAGGTTAGAGGTTGGCGCTAACAATTTTGGGCGGACGGGGGCTGGCATTATGTGCGAAACAAAAAGCTACACACTAATATTGCACACGTCTATTGCCCCTGACAACCGGCTTACGAGGTTGAGCTCCGTAAAGTACAGCTCCCAGGCGTAGCGCGAAGCGTTGCCTTTGATGGATGCGTGGGAGGCGCTATCGCCCTGATGGTGAGTGTTCCTCTGAGCAGGCTTTCGGGCTAGCGCGGTACTAGTACTTGGTACTTGTCTTCAACCCTAACAAGCGACGGCAGCACTGCAATGCTCCCGCCCGCGCCAGACATTACCACGAGCACCATCACCTTTACTATTGTGACCATTATCTTTACCACCACTACCGCCACCACCAGCTTGGTGTTTATGAGGGTCCTTGAGTTCACAATATAATCATTATATATATATATATATATATATATATATATATATAATGTGTACTTAAGGCTTTATCAAATATAATTGGTACCAAAGTGGATATACTGTTCATACGTATGGGTGCCATTCTATAAAAGAGATGTTGACTTTTTGAAGAGTGTGCAGGATAAATTTGTGAAACGAGTTGGTCGTCGGTGCCCTTTTCCACGCGAGCGTTTCACATTGCCTAGTTTTAGCGAATACCAATCCCACGCCGATTACCGCATGTTCGAACAGCTGGCGCGTCAAAATCTGCTTCCTAGGTATTTTGTTCTGAGACTAGATAATCTCTGAAGCGGCGTCTCTCCATCCACCCTCACGAGGTTGCTCGTGTGAACGTTGTAAACGGTTGGATTCGAAACAACTTTGCTTTTATTGTAATAACCTTTATCAATAATGGTTCATATATATATATATATATATATATATATATATATATATATATCCTATATATAGTAAACGCGCAAGTGCACAACACGCACCGCTGCAGTTGTTACCGTTTTGTCAGCAGTGCCCAACCTAGATCGGCACCGTGCCGGTCGACTAGGACAGACAAGCTCGGTCGGCAGCCACCGTCGACACTTACCGACAATGAAATCGTTATGGACGACCCCTATGGTGGGTACGGACGCGCGAGGTTATCGTTTGCTCGGTCCGAGATGTGGTGCAAATGCGTGTAGCCTCGATCGTCGTCAGCGCCGCCGCCGTCACTGCCCTGCATCTCGTCGTGGAAGAAAAGCTCCACTGGGAAACAAGTCAATTGACGCCTTGCCCAGGCCCCGGAATCGCATTCAGCATCCGGCCAGCTACGTACTCGTTACCTGCTGCTCGCTGCTCGTTGGCGGGCCGCTCGTTCGCGCAAGCATCCATCCATTTCTAGCCGTCGCCGGAACGAATCTGGGGAAAGAACCGAGGAGGGGTCCTGCAGTCATCGTCGGTCGAGAGAGGCAACGCCGCCATTCCCACAGGTAACGTTACGATTTCATTAGCGAACAGTAGAGGTGGAAAATCAGCAGCAGCAGCAGCAGCAGAAGCAGTAGCAGTTGTTGGTTGTTTTTCCTACATCATCGCCGTAGTAAGATATTTGCTATAAGGGACACATGGGCCATACGTGGTGGTGGTCGTCGTAGGCAGGGGTGATGGGGAGAAAAGGGGTCGAAATAAAGACGTTCCTGCCACGGCGAAGCAATACGGAGAGAAGAGAAGAAGTGCCCTTTTCGCAGGTTAGACCACACGACCACAGCGTCTTCTAATAACAGCGGTAGTGACAGGTAGCACCGAATACAACTTCGGAAGAAACAAGAAGAGAAATACAGCGAAGAAGGTAACACTTGTGCAATTCGTTAAGATTGCTATTTTGGTTAGCTGCAACTTAGGTTGGTACTTTTGCAGCAGAATAGACAAAGGGCGCAAATAAATGAGTAATGATTCTGAATAGAGTCTAACGGCAGATCCCTTGTTGGCCTCACGGCTCAACAACTGACGCTTGCTTCAGATATCCAAAGCTCACAAAGTTGTCTAGCGGCAAGTATTCTGCGAGTTCGGCACACGTTACGTTGTGGATTTAGTGATAATTGTCATTTTTATACTGATGTTTTGTGACTCCCACTCCCAGGATCTACAACGTAACGCGTGCCGAACTCGCAGAGGACTTGCCGCTAGATAACTTTGTGAGCTACGGATATCTGAAGCATCTAATAGAAAATGATGTAAGCAATTGTGGATATAAAAATTGATATTATTTACGTGAAAAAAAAATATATATATAGACACGAAGGTGTATGTACATATATATAATTCAAACGTTCTCTTGTTTTACTACCTTGATCAAAAATGTGATTTGTACAAGTGCATAGTGTTTTTTAATCGAACAACTCGACTATTTTTAACGCCATTCTACCAGCAAACATTCGATCTTCTAATTGAATTTTCGCAAAACTCTTTATTTTAGGAAAAACGAAAAGTTTACATTGCGCAATCGAACCCAAGATAGTTGGGAAGACCACAAGCAAATAGTCAACGGTGATAAGATAATTAGGTCTAACGTGATTAGGTTTATTTAAAAATATCTACTGGTGATTGGCCGACTTAGTGCCAACGATTGCGGACGTGTGGTTATGGAGCTCCGAGAGGTCATGCTTCCCGTGTGAGTGCAGGAGGAGGGTAAACACAGAGGGTGAGGTATCGTAGTGATGCGTGAAACTCAGAGATCATTTTGATGTACGTGTGAGGCTGTGCAACAGAGAGACGAGGAGCCAGGCCGCTGTGAAGTTGTAGCAAACAAGACCTCTGTAGCAGAGTTAAACAGAAACGAAACCACTCTCGTAATGGACGAAAGGCTGCGATCAGTCCGTCGTGCATTCAGATTCGAAATGCCTACAACGTTTGTTGTAGTACGGGCGTCTCCTGGACAATCTGGCATGCGCTGGTAGTGCGTTGATCCTCAGCTTTAGTAGGTTTAAATACTCCTTACCAGAAAGGTAGGGCATACCCTTAATCCAGCAATGTACAAAGTCCGTTTCGTGTGTTTTTAAAAAAAAACGTCTACAAAGCAAAGCACGCGGATTTTTGCAGCTAACTGAATGAAGTCAACGCCGAGGCAGACGCCGCGAGAGATGCGGGCAATAACCATTACAGTAGAGTCGGAAAAGTACCGGCCCTAGTTGATATTGACGTAGTATACTTTGCAAGACCCTTGAGGGAGGCCACAACAAAACCAACCCAGAACTAGTGGCCCCTTGCATATCCTGCGAACTAACTGGGACCCTGCTCTGAAGAGCCACCAAAGCCTGTTGCAGACACTTAGACCGTTAAACAAACATCACAGGGAAAAATCCGGGCGAAGAAAGGAACCGTGGCTATCATGCTCGAGAGAATCAGCCCTCTATCCGAACATCCTGAAAAGGGGTGCAAATTGGCCCGGTCAAAACCAATCGTGCCGGAAACATTATCCATGAAATCGAGCGGAGCAGACATCGGGCAGCACCGCCACCTTTGCTGCGCCAAGCTACCGGGAAGAGTTCGACACGTGTGTGGTCACTGGCCCCGCCATAACAAGTCAACCTCTTGCACGAGGTTAACCCCTTCATAATCGCAGAAGCCATTAGGACAGTGATTTGTTACGGCTTGAATTTTTACGAATAGACTTATAGACTCAGCACAGAGGTGCCGCGACGTAACACGGGAAAGCTGGTAATGTCTGAAATGTCAACTACTCCTCAATAGAGGATGCCAACCTCTGGGTTACAGGTTAACAACACCTAAAAAATGCTCCTGAAAGTCAAGTTGGCCTTGCATGTACCTTGTGTATGAAGAAATTAAATCCCTCCCGCCAGCCTTCGGGCGTTGTACTCATATGAGCAGAGGCCCTGCACATCCCCAGATCTCGCAGAGCGCGCTTTTGTGAAAGCCGCGTATCAGTAGACCGTATGCTCGACGTCGTCGGTATCTCCGGAGTCGCACAAAACACATATGTCGGTTTTGGCTTTGTTTATCCACCTCAATTATGCCTGAAACTCTCCATGTATAACATCCTCCGCCAGGATAACCTGCCACCAGAGGTATTAATGAATGGGTCCCATTAGACTATACCTGGCAGGGCAGCAAATAATGTGAGTCAAGGAGTCCAGGTAAATAGGGATCTGCTTAGACAAGAGCTATACGGGACTTAGCCAAAGGCAGCTCAGGCCACCAATCAACGAGCTTACGAATTCTGCCAAACATAAAATCTTTCTAAAAAATAAAGTCTAGTCTTACCCAAATTCCTCTACTGCAGCCAGGTTTGGGCACCTTATATGGTAAAAGATATAAATGCCATTGAGAGGGTACAGACCAAATTTATCAGACGGGTATCAAAAAGATGTAATATTCATCGTGAAAGCGTATCTCTTGTGCCAATACGTACGTGACACGAACGAGGTGATCTATCGCTGTATAAAAAATGGTGCTGTCTTGGGACTGACCAGACCATGCTTAAATATATAGATAATAGACTGCGAAGTGGATTGAATGTTAGATCACTGAAAGCTGCGCGTTCAGTAAAGGTCAACAACACATTCTTATAGAGAGTTCCACAAAGTTTGCGAAGTCGACAGACCTGATGTATGTTCTAATTATATTCAGATGTTAAATATCTTGTTAAAAACAATGTATATTTCGGCAAATATGACCCTTGAATAAAGGTGCTTTTGACTTGACTTGACATTTACGGACCAAAAGAATGCAGATTGCTGGTGTCAGTGGCCGAGCCGATCGCGTTCTTAGAGAAGGCAAAGGGAATCTTTAGAAGCGCCTAGAAAGTGGCGGCTCTCAGGACTCTCCAAGCGTTTCGCACGTTTAGCCTGGCAAAAGTACTTCCTTAGACCTGAATGTGGAGGAAGGGAAAAAGCTGTGGAACAACAGCCCGAGCTTCAGTGAGGAAATACAGAGCGAGAAAGCAATGGAGACATGGCAGACCAAATAAGACGCTATTTCTTCTGGGCGCACACTTCGATTTCCAATCCCAGACACCAACAAACGGATAGAGCGGACTTAGGGAGAACCGAGCATATCTCGACCAAAATATTGGTGGAACAAGACTATTGCTCAAAAGAGGTCTGACTGCAACAGAGCAATGCGTGAGCTAAAAAAAGTCACACAGAACCCAAGAGAATTAAGGCTTTGGCCTATTATCAAAGCCGTATTAAAGTGAGAGTAATAGATTAGCAAGAGAAAGCGCTGGAGCAAACCTTCTCAAGAAATCGAAGACGACCCTTGGGGAATGCTCTACACGATAGTAACGGGAGGTAACGCACGAAAGCCCAGAGCTGTGCTTACCAAGGAGCGCGCGTAGTGGAACAGGCTACGGCCATAAAAATTGCAACAATAGGACAGATAGACTATCGAAGGAGACGGAATCAGTACTAAAATCCCAGACCCTCAACGGAAGAGTTTGTAGATTACATTTGCGGCACTTTTGCATTGCGGTTTCTGAGTGCAAGCTGAGAGCAGCTATGACTAAGGGGATACTGAACAAGAAAGGAGCTTTGGAAAGACTCGGGAAAGCTAGACGTCCGTCAACTGTACTAGCAGATCACGGTGAGAACTTGTGAGTGACCCCAGCCAAGTGATCCGATGGCACTCGCCACTTCTCCTGATGGCCCATAGTACTGTTCTGTGGGGATCTAGACCGCCAGAGGGTAAAGCTTAAGGCGGGGTACGTTTAGCGGATATGGGTCTTAGCGGCTAACATCCATCCGCTGGGATCGAGGATCACACCGCGCAAGATAAGAAGTGGGACCCTTCTCATTTCCTACCCGCATGGGGGTTGGTAGTACCCAAATGTTGGCACTATGGTATTCGCCGGTTGTCCGTCTCGACGGCAGTAACACTCTTCCACCTCAGGATAAGTCCAAGGCTGATGTATGGCCGTGACATGTGTTCACAAGTATGGGGCTACCTCACTCAAGCAAATTTTGGTCGTCACTTTGCTCAGCAATGTGGGTGAGGAGTCGCTTTGTGTACCTAATGTGAGGCTGTGCACCGGTTGTTGATATAATAAAATTGAGGTTAATAACACTGTGTACAGTACTATCTGAAAGCTTTGTCTTGGAATTAGAACATAAAGCTGAATAGATCCGACGAGTGGTTGGAGGCCTGGATGTTTTTAGTTCCTCTCGACTCTGGTCTCACATGTGCGATTGCCACTTCTATACCAGATACGTAGTTCATGGCTATTATCACCTGGTCTGTTCGAATACGAACTTGCACGAAGAATACACAGAGTGCATCTGTCGACTGCACTTTCAGGCGACTACCAAGTATCATGCGTCTCCTTGATTGGCCCTTACGAAGAGATCGCTACATTGCCACTCTCGAGGCCGAGAGCAGCTGACAATGATATCGATAGACAAGTATCAATGTTATATGCATACTCAATATGAGTGAAATAAATGTGATTATAATAAATATATTGTGAGTAAGGCCTTTTCGGCAAGAACGATACGCGTGTGTCGGCGTTCAAAAAATCCACAGTTAATTTGGTAGCGCCTTACTTACTAGGGGTGCATATATCTGCGCGCGCATATATATATTTGTACATATATGTATGTTTGTGTAAATATGTATGTTTGTGTGTTGAAGTATGCTAGTGGGAAAAAAATCGCAGAATAAGCTACTTATAATTTGAACTTTGGCGCGCTCTCATAGCTATTGAAAAGGGAAACCCCTCGCCTGTTGGCAGTCAATATTATGGTGATTGGCTGTTAAATTTTCGTTTGAATGCTTTTCCGTGCAGCGTATCGACGTCGTTTTAGAAGAAGGAATTGTTTCGAGCGGTTATCAAGCATTTTCACAATTAAAATTAAAATAAAGTTGGCGAGATTTACGGTAATTTTGTGCAATGTTTTGCTACTGTTTCCCATGGATTGTTGAGTTCAAACGAGGTCGCACGCTCAGGGCGCCCAACAGCGGCTACTGATGATGAAAACGTGCAAAAACGCAGAAACTCATTGCCGCGGATGGACTAGTAAACATTGGGGACATATCGGACGCCTTCGAGATCTGTCCAGCAGATCACACCAAAGTATTATGCAGGACTGTTGGCCCGACTGCAGCAAAAACTCACTGAAAAACGGTCAGCTTTCCAGAATAAAAGTTGCCTGTTTTATCAGGACAATGCTTCTGCGCATAACCCGCGGCTAGCTTGGCAAAACTGGCCGAATTGAGGCGCGAACTTATAGAGCCAGACCTGCCCCCTGTGATTACTTCCTTCTCGGAGACGGGAGGAATAGTCTCGGTGGAAAGCGTTTTTTCAAGCAATGAAGAAGTTAATCCTGCTACCAATGCCCAGTTTCAGTTTAAAGATGCGGAATTGTACTCAGTTGGTGAAAAATGCTCCGACATTTTAGCTGGAAAAGGTGTATTGATTAAGATGCTCAGGGAGTATATCGAAAATGCTTTTACTAGAAAATCGTAGTTTTCATTAAAAAACAATTTGAACAGCTGATGTTTATGTATGCCTGTGCGTACATGTTTATACTTGCACGGATACGCACACATTCTTCGAAGCCGTCCAGTTGCGTGTGTGCGCAGGCATCGCCTCCTCTTTCACGTCTCAATCACAAATCAAGGCGCGTACTCATCTCAAGAATAAACGAATCGTATTGGCGCGAGGGCGGCTAAGAGTCGGCGGGGCTGAGTCGCTGCTGCCCGGCGTAATTAAACGATCTCCTGCCAGATCGTCTTTGCTCCGAGGTTCAAATGGGGAGAGGGCACCGGGGGGGGGGGGGGCATCAAGAGAGCAAAGCATAGCCGAGGAGAAGATATGTGTGACAGCGAAAGCGAGAGAGAGAGAGCGTGCATATACGCAAGCGAACGCAAACTGTCGTCGTCGTTAAAAAGCCGACGGCCTCAATGACTTGCGATACTCGGCAAATTCGGACAGCGAAAGACGCAGAAAGAGCAGTTCGTCGGTTGTTGCCCGGTCAAACGGAGAAAGTGGGCACACGCGTAAAAACCTCCTCGTCTTTGCAGAAGAAGGAACGCGACAGCAATAACGAAGACGACAACGACAGCGAGAGCAACAACAACAACAACAACAACGACGACGACAACAACAACAACAGCAAAAACAACAACAACCCCACCAACAACACTAACAACAACAACGACAGCCGCGCCGACGTTAAAGATGAGAACGATTCGTGCTATATTAACGACGACGCCGCCTATGGCGATAGAACGTCGGATCGGGCAGAAAAACCCGACGGCTGGCCGTACTAAATCTCTGGGCCGCGAGTGTCACAGCCGCCGGCTCCGGAGACCCCCGCGTTTGTGTATCGTTTATGTGTTGCCAGCCTCATCATCATCGTCATCACGAGAGATCTGCGTCCTCATCAGAAGAAGCATATCCTGATCCACTCTCGCTCACGTCTTTAATTTTATCAACATCATCATCGTCATTATCATCGGGAACGCGCGTGAGCCGTTGTGTGAGGGTAGTCGTCCCACCATTTGAATACCCGCTCCTAACGAAACTGAATTGCTGCGCCCGTTGACTGTAAGACTGCTTGCCCTCGGGGCGAGAAGGCATCAGATTGTATTTGCAACTGTGTTTGCGTGTGTATGTATATGTATATATATGTATATAAATATATATATATATATATATATATATATATGTGTGTGTATATATATATATATATATATATATATATATATATATATGTGTGTATATATATATATATATATGGGCGTGCAAACGTGCGCGCATGCGAGCTAATATAAAGGTTTGTGTTCATACGTGTCTGAGTCTGAGGGCCTTGTGGGTGCGACAGTTTGCTGCTGATTGCAACGCCAGCAAAGATCAAGGACTAGTCGTCGTTGTTGTTGTTGTCGTCGTCGTCGTCGTCGCTGTCGTTGTTGTTGTGTTGCTGTTGTTGTTGTTGCTCGTTGTTGTTGTTGCTGTTGTTGTGTTGCTGTTGTTGTTGCTGTTGTTGTTGCTGTTGTTGTTGTTGTTGTTGTTGTGTTGCTAATGTTGTTGTTGTGATCGTTGTCGTTTATCAACATGTATGTTTGAACACAACAAAGCAGAACCCAGCCAGCCAGCTAGCAGGTAAAGGATAAGCAATCGCTTATACACGTGCGCCGTCGGCCGATGGCGGCACGTCTAGAGAATGCTAAACAGAAGCGAACTGGCTGAACGCCACCACCAATGATGAGTCACGTCGCGATATCTGGACTCAGCAGCAGCAGTGTTCACCCTCCGGCCCGCTAGGTACATCAGCACCTCCGCAAAGTAATTGCCTGTCGTCGGCGGCGACTAACCAACCTTTGAGTGTCTCTCGCTAGCCTGAGGATCGCATCGGAGGAAGGCGTTGGTTGGTTGGGCAGGTGCGCGTGAGGTAAGAAGATTCGCCTCACGCAGCACCGTCGCTTCTCTCTTTTCTTTTTCTTTTCTTTTTCTTCGTCTTCTTCTTTCTGCTTCTGCTGTCGGGTCCTGCCTGCGCTTGAGGTGATGTTGCCTGTCATGCTCATGGTGGTGCCGCGAAAGGTTAAGTCAAAGGGGAGAAAGCATCCATAATCAGCACATTGTTTGTCGTCTCAATTCGTTCGCTGGCGCTTGCTTGCATCATGGGCGTTTGCAGAGCAATGCCGGCCGGCATCAGGAAAACGCCATTCGATTCTCCAGCTTCGCCGCACTACCTAGACAAACAGCCGCGATCTGGCTGGCTTAATTGGGCAGAATTTATTCAGGAATGATCATCAACAATAGTAGCAGTGTAGTGATAGAAGTAGTAGTAATAGCAGTAGCAGTTTTTCTTGTTGTTGCTTTTGTTGCTGTTGTTGTTGCTTTCTTTTCTGTAGTAACCGTCTACTTATAACAGCAATTGTGACACTGATTTGAATCATCCTGATGATAATGTCACCCAAGCATTACGAGTGTAGTTAGCCGGTTGTTCGTGAGCACGTTTTGACTTGTCGGTTAACAAACACATGTATCTCTTGCGGATTCTCTTACTTCGCTTTGAAGTAGATGGGCAGCATATCATCAAACGTTAGTCTGTTGAAGACGTTGCTGAGGTAACAATACGTACACGCAAGTAGCGGAAGCGGCGGCGGTTAACCGTTACCTAGATCGTCCGGCATAAGACATATACATGTAGACAGGACTCGCAGATTCGAGAATGCTACGACCTGCGTCTCATTGATGTGCTATTTTGCATATACTCGCGTAGTTTTACTGTCACAGGTGGAGTAAGGTGGTTTACAGTGAATGACTAAATGACACGGCCATCATGGGGACGCGTACCAGATACATGCGTCGTAAGACATACGCCTTTCTCGCGCTGTGATTTGTTAATGTTCATGAACCGCCTGACGCTTTCAGTACGAGTCTAGAATAGATCGTCTCTAACGGCTAGATGAATTTGCGTCAGTGGGGAAACACGGCAGACACCACTGCACCGGGACAGCGCTCTGCGATTATTGCTGATTGCTTCACGACATGTAATCCGACATATCCCAGAATAGCACTTAGTATAGACAGGATCCTGACCAGTGAATTGCAATCTGATACACATCTCCCCCAAAACAAACTAGAATGACCTGAGCTAAGCTCTCAGCATGAAGTTTGTATTTCGTTAGCGATCGATCCTAGATTTTCCAACGAACGAAAGTGCGCCGATGCGCAGATTTTTTTTGTTTGGAAATGAATATTTGAACTTGGCTTTTTGACAATATAGCTGTGTTTTCCTGACACGATCCTGATTGGAGCTGCGTACACAAAGATGCTTCGACATGGTCCTGTGCTGTGGGCAGTGGTTATACTTCTGACACTTTGCTAAAGGTACACAGTTCATGAAATCAGCTAAAGCACAAATATGCAATAACAGAAACGATGATGTTACGCTAATTTAAAAATCTGATATCTCCTATGTTAATCTTTTATCCTTATGCAAAATGTATACAGAGCTTTGTTAGCTAGCGATGGCTCTGCTTTCATTGTTATTTCGTTTTCTACCTGATTTCAATCCGAATATAATGATTTATGGGTTAAAACATTGCAATTCGTTCGGGAGAATATAGCATTTGCACTAGTCACAATTAAACCAGCTTTCATGGTACTGGATTTATGTAAGATTAAACCGTTGACTCCGGTGAGGGCCAATGCCAGCCATGGCTATACCGCAGAACAAAGATAGCTTAACTGATAGAAGATTGAGTATGGTAAATCTTCTGATAGCTATGCAGAATAAACACAGTACAGCTAAGTTGTGATGTACTTCATATTTACTGTAATATTTATAAGCAATGCATTTAGAGCCCGCTGCCAGCCCACACGCGTCCTGCTGGCATTAGGTGTAAGTCGAACGTTAGTAGATTTCTTGTTATAAACCCTACTTGCTTGCTGTCCGTCGACGTTTTATATCGATATTTCCTAGCGAGTTGTATAACGTATAGCAGAACAAGTACTCGCCCAGTTGCATGCACTCGGGCGTCCCGCATATTATGTGTAGTGTAACCGCTGGTTCACGATGAGCTGGGCGCGTCATTTATTCAATGCCAGGGGTCGCAGGGGTAATTCAAACACTTGAATGCCGACGCTAATTCACAGCAGGACAATATATGGAATATAGTAATGGGGAATATATTGCCCTGATTTGCAGCGCCATATTTCTCTGCGTGCACTTCGAAGTCAAAGCTACTTGGTATTTACGCAATGAATCGCAACGACGCCTGCCCACAACGTGCAATTATCCCTCAGAAAGTCTAGACGTAGAGATTGCTCGAGTGTCCTTTGTGCAACAACGGAATCATGTTGAATGAACCCGCGTATTGCGTTCTTGACAGAACCACAACCGGCTAGAGATGGGGTCAGTCATCGAGTCTGAACAAGAAACGGATCCTTCTGAATGATAAGTTCTCTATTGGTCGGTCAGGCGGCTCGATCGACCGAGTACAAGTTTAGGCAAACAATTACGACACCATAGCGTGGTGTCAAGCAGAGCTTTCGTCAGTCCAAGACATGCTAAAATCCTGGCGTATCAATCTAAGTTGGCTATAGTTCACAAGCATAATAGCAGCAGCATGAGCAGCGGTAATTCAAGACAGATGCAACCGCCGCTCAAATGCGGCCATAACCACCCTCTAACCAACCACACTCTCTCGGCCCTCGCGTTCATTTTCACCAGACTATGTGAAAATGATGTCCCTTTGCGTGTTGCCGCTCAATTATGCTCAATTATATAGGATTGAGGCATTGCTCCAAGTTTTGAAAGGGTAGCAACGACCGGCCGTATCCTAAGTCATGCTTGGTCGGCCGATATGCGATGTGCGATAGTATGATCTGCCAAAGGCCAGTAATAATGATTGATGATGAAATTTCGTCCTGGCAGGTGATAACAATGTCCCGCCCCCTTGAGCTTCGTCGCCAGCTCAGCGACCTGCTGCAAGAAGACTCACAAGGCCTGTTTGTACGTGGCCGAAGTGTCTGTAAGTGTTCCTAGGATCCGTATCAGCTGGGTGTCAGCGTTGGTGTTGGCGCGCACAAGTTCCAGACAATGCAAGTTACTGTTGGTCTAAATCCTTTCGGGCCTGACTCTCAGCCAAGATTTAACGTCCATGGGACTGCTTATCGCACGGCTTCATAGACGGACCCCCATAAATACAAATGTGCAACGGTGGGGTTCGAACCCGCGCACCTATGTGTCTCCTCCGGTCGCGAGGCGCAGACGAATGCCCCCACCACGCCACCGGGCTCGACAAGTTACTGTTGGTCTGAACACACGTGTTGTGCGTGCACGTGCCTGCCTTCAGTTGATAGTTCAGGTTTAATACTGGAAAACAAAACCACACTTCGACACAAATACATCACCAGCACACTCACTCAAAACCAGAAAAAAAACGACGAGGATCTCTCCTGCAGTCTCGCGTGCGCTTGCGCCTGTACAGAGGCAGGCAGCTTTCGATCAGCGGCGGACTCGTCGACTTGAACGGCAGAAGGCGACGGCCGAACTTAGGCCGGTCCGGCCGCCCGGCAATCTTCTTTGCTCATTCATGCCCTTTCTCCTGGCCAATCTCGGCCAAGCGACAGGACTACATCACGGCTACAGCTCGGCCCGGAGCAACACCGAACGGACGGGCGGGCGAGACAGGACGACAGTGATAACGATCGAATTTTCATTAAGCCTTGCTGCCGCCACGACTGGTGCGGTTGGTTGGTTGGTTGGTTGGTCGGTGGGTCGGTCGCTCAGGCCAGCCGGGCACTGTCCCCTCGTCACTGTTGTGCCGACGACGAGTGGAGAAGCGATCGAGTCATCCAGCCAGCCAGCGTTACATCTCTGTGTGTGTTCGAAACACCATCGAGAGAGAGAGAGAGAGAGTCTTTCCAACCCAGCCTACAACTCCAGCGTACAGCCATCACATCGAGCAGTCAAGCGTGCAGAAATCGACGTGCAGAAACCATCCCCCACTCGGCGTGCGTGCGCGTGTGTCGGCCTGTCTGGCTTTCTATCTGGTAAGAGGGTAAGCTACCGACTTCGAGGTTGCGCCTCTTGGGCCGACTAGCTATTGTAAGGGCACCCACCCCTATTCTTCCACTTTATATACACTTCCACAATATATATATATATATATATATTTATATATATATATATATATATATATATATGTATATATATATATATATATATATATATATATATATATATATATGTATATATACAGAAAGAGAGTGAATGTGTATGCTAATCTATGAATCCATATGTACATCCACAGAAAGAACATTACAGTGCTATGTAGGATGTTGGACAACCCACCCAGACCGGCCACTCGCCACAACAACTTCTACTACTACTACTACTACCACTGCTACCACCACTACAACTATTACCACAATAACGATTTTCACCATAACTACAATAACCACTACTGCCAACACTGCTACGCTGCCACGTACGTTTACCATTACTACTAGTATGGTTGTCGAGCTTGGTCATCTTCAGCGCGCAGCTTGTGCTCGTCTCAGTATCGAGCGTGTTCCCTTATCCTGCTCCGGTCCATGCCCATCCCCTCCCCTCCCACTTGCCTTCACTGGTCCCGGCTTCTTCCTCCGGGGTTTCCTCTTGCGCTTCAGCGCGCGTAACTTGGGGCACTCGGGAGTTCAGCGTCTCAGCCGAGGCAAGGGCTTACATTGAGGTTTCTAGATCGTTCCTCTTCTTACGCCCGACATGCCCGCACTCAGTTACTCACTTGACGCAAGGTCTCTCTCATAGCGCGGAGACGAAGCAAGGCGAACGCAGGCTGACGTCTTCGGCGGCGGCGGCGACGCGCTCCCAAAAGCGCTACACTATCGTCGCCCACCGCGAGTTAGGTGGGCAATGTCAAATCGAGTGGCTTCACGCCGACTCGGTCGAGCGTGGACAACTTGACGACGACGAACCAGTGCGGCGGATCATCTCGTGGCCAATATGCATCTACGAGAAACTGCCCTACTTCCGTTCGTTCCAACGGCCAAGGCTACCAAGACTACAAGACAGAACAGTGGAACAGATAGACCCGCGCATACACGCAACCCCCTCCGCCACTTCAGCACAGGGGGGGGGGGGGATAACGATACAGCGTACTCCATAGAATAGGAAACAGAGGAGTGCGTGGGAGAACTTCGTCGTAGTTCTCTCACGAAAGATGCATTCTAGAAAAAGACCCCGAAGTCACTATCGGGCCGCTGTGTGAATAGCTCCGGCTCAGTCGAAGGTCTCAGACCTCACACGTTCTAAGAGAGAGGCACAGATGCAGCATATGCACAAATACGTCGCTCGAATAATAAAACCCGCACATTCACACGATGGCATGTTGTTGTTAATCGGCAGTGTTTACGTTTTAATGTGACAATGCTGCCTTTAGAAGACAGGGCATCGCTGATCTTTGAAGACCTGCATTTAACACTCAATAGAGTATGTCCATATCTTAAGTGCGGCTAATACTACTACTACTACTATAAAGAGTTGAATTTTCGGGCCGACCCTCAACCAAGATTTAACGTCCACGGGACTGCTTTTCGCATTGATTCATAGATGGACCCCAATAAAAACAAATGTGCAACGGTTGGGCTCAAACCCGCGCACCTATCTAGTGTCTCCTCCGGTTGCGAGGCGCAGATTAATGCACCACGCCACCGGGCTCGACACTACTATTACTGTTACTTTACCATATTATACATCCTTCGCTTTTTCAGTGACTGCTAGTCCTACACAATTTCTCTGAACGCGAATTCACTTTTTGCAGGGCTATTTAGCGTGGCAGGTCAGCTGCGCGATTAGTGCGTTACGATTGTACCAATCCTGCAAGAATATTTGGACTTTATCAGGGGTTTGACACCTTGAAGCTGAATAAAACAAAAAGGTGGCCAAGAGTGAGCAAGGAGACGCGTTTCTTTAAATTGTTTTGCGTGTTTATCTTTGCTTTAAAGTTGTTGTAGAGACAACGTCAAATAACGACTTTAACAGTAGGTGAACAATTCCAATGTGGGAGACCCCATTTATAATTGTCAACTCATATATAATCATACGAATGGCGGCACGCCACATGACCTTAAAATGTAATTTTGGCTGAACAAACAGAAGTCCGTGTTATTGTTGGTAGATTTTTGCTGCACACGAAAGAGCGGGACAGTTTTTGCTAACAGATAGACTATACAATTGTGCTTCTTAGAATGCCCGTAATGCTTACGTGTATCTACTTATACGATGCGCCTTTTATTGCTAAATAATTTTTACTTTAACAACGTATGGTATTAGACCATTAGTTATCATAGGGCCTTATACTGATTTTCCATTATAATTCCATATATATATATATATATATATATATATATTAATATATATAGTGTTGCGCTTCTTAAACATTTCGTTGATCAGAATCGATTCATAAGTACGATGCTTAAATAGAAACGAAGGCAGCTTAGTTAAATTAGCACTCTTATTTGTTCTGACAGCCCAGTTCAGACAGATTTCTGAAATTTCGTCAAACGTTTAGACTTCTGCAATACTGTCTGCAATACGCCGCAGTGTTACGAATCGATACCTGAAATTTGCGCAGAAGGAAAGAGTATATATGCTAAACTACACCCCCCGTTCGGCGTGACAAAATCCTCCCTGCTCCCTCTCGTTTTTGCTCTCCGCTTTCGGAAGCATGAGTACGATTTATCAACGTAGACATTAGACAAATCACACTACGTTTGGCATTTAGAGCTGACCTTTTCTAGACGTCTACACCCGTGTGCACACCTTTCGGGACAAATTTAACGTTGATTTCCCCTCATGCACGTGACTGCCGCTATGGCTCGGTAATCTTCACCGATGTGGCTATGGAAGCACTCCACTTGCTAGTTTACTATACTTGTTACACGCGTATGTTTTGCTTAATCACATTTACCCACACCGCCAAAGCGTCAAAAGTAGATTTAGAGCTGTCAACCTTTGCCATCGGCGGCGTCAATCAAGGGGCGGTGCCCGCTTTGACGTATTTGAGACTGTAACACTCCTCTCTTATCGTTGCTATTGTTACCTTGAGCATGCTAAGCAGCGCATTTACTTACGTTTTTGGTGACGTCTCGTTGATTGTCGAAGGCCGTACCGTCGATACCATGTCTGCGCCATAGCGGGTTTTCATAGGGTTACCTCTCTGAAAATGGCTTGGGCTTAGAGGTATATAGGCTAAGAGTCGTTAGTCGTCGAAACCGCCTGTCCAGAGGCAGCTCGATAGCTGTCTGGCGATGAGCTCTCTTTTTGACAAACGCACCGCATTTTGAGTACGTTCCTACAGTGTAGTAATGAATATTGCAATCCGGCTACAGATGCGGTATATTGCGTATGGCGATACAGAGGAATAAATTGAGACGAACAGAAAGAGGAGAGAGAGAGAGAGAGGGAAAAAGGGATAGCCTACTTAAACTTAGCTATCCCTTAGTCTTCTATCAAAACATTAATACGTTTGTTTCATTAAATAAAAAAAATCGCAGCAGCGACCAATTGAACGGTTTAAGAAGTCACCTCGTAATGGTGACCCCTAAAGTCGCTACGTGTGCAGAACGCATAACCTTTTTGCCTGGCGCATTGCTAAATCATTGTATAAAAAGCGTCACTACTGCCGTCAAGGCAATTACTAAGTTACAACATCTTTTACATGCCTTCACAGAAACAGTGGTGTTTTGTTTACTCGATTCTTACTGACTCGGTCGAATCATTATTTGTGCAGGCGGCACTAAACGTATTACTTCTAAATGGCTTAAACAAAGGGCCAGTTTCTCTGTCGTTGTTAGAATGTGCAACAGAGCAGCCAAAAAGCCATTACAACTTAAGTACAACAAGCTGATTGCACAATTAGTATGATATCCTGCAATGATGGCTGGGACATACTCATTTAAGATCAGTACTCTGTAGCGGGTACTCAAACTTCAGTACTACAACTCACATTTCAACTTGCAATTACTCGGGAGCAACTTTGCTTCAAACGAACGTCTTCAACTTAGGAAATTAACACGTTCACCTACCAAATATTGTAATATGAATTGATAAATGAACTTAGGAAATATACTTAATAGACAGTGATAGATACTTTTATTGAGCAACGAAATAATGTTTTAGAAACTGACGGTCACAGTGAAAGGTCCATTTACTTACTAGAATGGCAACTGCGGGCGAAGAGTGTTCAGTTCTGGGTTCCAGCAAAATGGCTTAGGGAAAAATATAACCTGCAGCAGACACAGATAACCAGTACAGGTTTTTTTCTTCTAAAAATACTATCCTACCGCAATCGAATCAAATAAGAAAACTGTATGGCTGTTTCAAGGAAATTTCATTCGTCCATGAACGCTGGTTATAAGGCTTTTAAAGTGAATGAGTTGACCCGACCGTCAAGCTGCGTTTTATAGCGGGAGGCACAAACATTTGATGGAATTTCGAAAGGAACCAACGCTCCTCTATTCGTATGATTAGCCTTTGAAAACAATTGTATTGAGGACTACTTGGCTAACATGATACGTTATTACTGATAGCAGATTTCTAAAGACTTCGTAGGACGCGTTTCGCTACTGCTTCAAATTGACTTTTGACCTAATGCGAAATGCGTGTACTTAAATATGCGGTTTACACCAAAAAAAAGTATTGAGGAGAGTGGGACTCTTGGCTCGTATGTATAAATGTTGCTTTTCTAGTGGTTCTATGCAAAGCGAACCTACGCACGTAAAAACTGTCGACAGAAATCCATTGTCTACAAAACCACTCTAAGTTTGGGTTGCGACTTTTTATAGCCGCTTGCTCACGTGTCTAAGGGCAGATGCGTGGCGACAGCGTCTCTTTAGGGACCGGCGCGCTTCGGCGATTAGTCCATAGGCCCGAGGCGCGTCTCATGCCAGAAGTGCTGACAATGTTTTCCCTTCGAGGAAGGTGGCGTGTAAATACAATAGGCTCAGGAGCGTTTTTCCATTGCACAATGGTAATGGATTCTAGCTTTGCGTAAGATACTTTAGAAACATTTCAACTGATTCGGGTAGTGTGAGATTCAGTTGTTGTAGCTCACGGTTTATGGAAAATGTGTCTCTCTTGATAAACGGCTCGCGCACTCCGTTTCTCCACTAGAGGAAGAGAATCCTCCTCATATACCACGTCTTAGCATTGCAAGACTTCGCTGCTTCTTCTTCAATACTCGCGATCTGCAATAACGTATTTCTCTTCTAACAGTGCATGTTCCGCAAAGCGTTACGTTGCAACCGGTCTACGCAATTCTGTGTCGATAAAGTTCGACTACACCAAGTGTTGCCGTACGTTTCCTTTTCTTTCTTGGCTATGTGGTTTGCCCAGTGCACCCTATTTACGAGCGAAAAGGAATAACTAAATTCTAAGGCGCTTTCTCTTAGTTCGGTTTTCCCTAGTAGCCAATCTAATCCCTGCGTGGTTACGTGTGAAATTGTTTTTATTGTTTCGAGTCAAGAGCACGTCTCTCGGGGCCGAAGTGAGAGAGCGGTTGGCGACGTACGATCACGACTGACAGCAGCAGCGTCGCCTTCGGGCATGACGGCACGCTCGAAGATGGGCAGGGACCGACGAGCGATACAGTCCAACCGTCGGGGATGTGTTGTGAGAAGAGTTACAGCGCGTAAGGAGAATACGGCAACGATGGGGAGCACGAGCCAGAGGAAAAACCTAGGGCTACCTAGAAAACGCGAAGTAGCTAGCGAAGAAATAGAGAAAGGAAAAGACAGGCGGAGAGAGAGAGGGAAGCGACGGGCGACAAGAAGGCGGGGAAATATTGAGTGGCTGCTGCGAGTCGCCTGGCGAACCTCTTATTATTATTACTATTTGGACTGTGACCATCTGGCCCTCCGCAGGCGGTCCCCATAGCCTATGGGGTGGCGGTGGCGTATAGCAGCATAGATGTAGTAATTGTAGTAGTAGTAGTAGTAGTATGCAGTAGTGGTAACGGCAGAGCATTAGCAATAGCATAAGAAGTAGTAGCCGCCGCTGGTGGAGCCCTTTGGAGCCCCGGTGGAGAGAAAGTTGTACACTGGTCGTCCGGTGGTGAGATGAAGCGGAAAATTTCGCCACTGCCCGCTGTTAAGGACGCAAACGCAGCAACGTCAAACCAGTAATGAAAAATAACTCCTTCTGCTTGCCGGCCTCAATTAGCACGGCAACGAGGGGGAGAAGGGATAGGGGGAACAAATGCGACGGGACGGACAACAACCGTCAGCAGCAGTAGTTCACAGGGCACTCATACTCGCAGTGCACCACAACGCTTTTTTGGCAGACGGTTGATCACGCAGGCTAGGCCAGGCGACGTTCAACGCTCTGTGGCACGGCCTGTTTGACTGGCCTCTAGGGCCGCGTACGAATACGCAACAGGGGACAACGAGACGTAAAGACGCCATGGAGCAAAGACAGAGCGAGTTCTAGAGAGAAAGGAAACAGAGAGAACGAAAGATACAGAGTGGAATAGAGAGAGAGAGAGAGCGAGGACGCAGAAGAGCCATTCGGTTTTGTTTGGAGCTTTATAACCTTGAACTTCGGTGGGTGGGTGCGCGGGTGTGTCGCGCTTGCTTGCCCGCTCGACCAATACACCATCCAAGACCCGCTCGATTGAATACATGACCGCATAAAGAAAAGCAGTGAAGTGGCCTGTGTGCCAAGTCCGCAAGCGCGCGCGTTACTTGTTGAAGCGAACAATGGCAGTAAATGTAGCCGCAGTCATAGCGATGCCGGTGCTACGGCCGCTGATGCTGCTGCCGCTGCTACTACTACTACTACTACTACTGATGCTATAAATGGACCTGCGGCGACATACGCATGTTTCTTGGGCTTGAGGGAGGGCTATGCAAAGCACCGTGCGTGCAAGACCAAAGGTCGCTGCTCCCATTGTCTGCCATTGCCGGCTATGTCCGGCTATCGTGGGTTACACCAGGACCTACTAGGAGCCCGCACTCGAGGCCGACTTCGGAATGGCCAACGGCTACTGGCTATACGCAAATGTAGTATGGGCTTACCGCACCGTGGCCACACTATCATGATTACGGCGTTTATGCTGTCCAAACTCGTTTCTGGGGAGATTACGAGATAAGACGATACATACGCCCGGAATGCAGCAGCGAAACGGCTTGGTATCGGAAATTCCCAATAAGGAGAACGATGAGCCGGCCGCTCTGCAAGGGGAATGAGAGGAAAGCACACTGAGGGACGTCGCGGCGGGCCACACGGATGATGTGCTCCCTAATGCTCGACCGTGGACCACGAGACGTGACGGAGAAAGGAGCTACCTGTGCATACCTGACACAGGTACGCACAGTGCGACAAACATGGCTCATTTCAGCAGTGCCTATACCGCATCGGCAAGGTGGAGGCCGTGTCATGCCAGATGTGCGATCCCCGCAGGTAGGACGACCTATACGGCTGAGCATACGATACGCTTAGATGTGCCGGCCAGATCGCCATGTGATGGTCGGACTTGCTAGTAGAAAGAATGCTAGAGTTCGACAACCATTCGCTGCAGGTGAGCCAATTGTGTTTGATGGGCGAGAAGGAATGCGCTAAGCGCACAACTAACTTTGTACTTTGTGCTGCACACCAACACTCCGCACATCTACAGGATGGCACTCGCCATCCCAGATGTGTGTGCGTGATTGAATAAACGGGCACACCTCCGCATATGTACGGTCCGGCAGTGGGAGAAGTGAACGGTCTACTCTGTATGCACCAAATGTGGTATTGCGAGCTTTACTGGGCTTCCATGGCCCACAGAGTGTTTGGTGGGTATTGCATACGCAGTTTTCAAACTTGCGAGCCCCATGCTATCTACCAACAAAGCCGGCTGGGTGTGCCTAAATGCATTTCCCTATCGTTTAAATAATAAATAAATAGAAATTCTGCCGAACTGCACTGTTTAGGTCGAACTGTCCGTTTATGGCCTCCTTTGCAGCCAAACCCAGCTAGCAGGTCAAATTAATAGAAGCTATCCTCCTCGATGTTGTTTTGCTTAGGTTGCTTCCACGGCTTTATTATGTGGATGCAACGAACGGCTCTAAAAACTTTGTCCGTTGAGCCAGTACCAAATTCAACGTTTTGTTTTCCGTTTTTGCTTTTTTTTTGCTTTAACAAGCAACATTTTTTGTGACCTTTAGACAAACAATTGTTGAGATTGATCTGCCAGATGCTCATGTTCACCCACGTAGCCACACATCAAAGTCGAGATAAGGCTACGTATTCCGCGTATTAAAGGGTGTGTGGTTCCGGCCATTGCATTGCTAATTTGGAAGTTCAAACTGCTTTAGCCGTTACTTACGTGAATTCGACAACATTGGGTTAAACAATATAAAATTGTACGGCTAGACAAGAAATGACTACAATTATACATAATACGGGAACAAACTCTGTGATGTGGTCAAAACATTTCTATTTTTTTTAAGAGTCCCTTAATTCGGCATCGAAGTATTTATGAGTAGGTCTGTGTCCGGACCAAGGTGAGCTATAAGGGTTGTCTACACTGGGGCCAGGCTACTTATCTCTGGGACTAGACTGGACCTCAGCTTAGCACCTTTAGTACAAAGATGCTCATACGCTGTGCAGCAGCACATTATGTATGCTGTACCCGCTTACATATGCATAAACAAAATGGTCGACCAAGTTTAGCGCAACTAATGAGAATCTAATTATAAGTGGCACGTTTCGTTACCTACAGACCAGTCTACCCAGTTAATTGTGTAATTGGTCCAGTTGTCGTCCTAACTCTAAGACAATACGTGGGGGTTGGGGAGCAGGATAGGAGTTTGCCGGCTCTCTAGTGGTCTACGGCTACTCTGCGACAGTACATTCGCAAAATCTATAAAACTCCCTGGCCTAATCTACGAAACATTCGCATGGGCCGGTCATGCTGGCGCGAGTTGTTACGGAGAGCGTAGACTTATTCTACCCTCTGGTGACGGCCAGACTCAACGTCAGCAAATCCACGACCCAGCTCCCTCATGAGCATGAGGGTAGTTTCTCGGCAAGTAGTTTCCTGTCTGAAAATAGGTGGATCCGTTGGCAGACTATTAACAGCGAGCGGAAAATAAGAAAGGCATGGAAAAGGAAAAACGAAGAGGAGGAGGAAGAAGAAAGTAATAGTAGTAGTAGTTGTAGCAGTAGTAGTAGTAGGTGGTGTTAGACTCGACCCCTTGCTTTCGTTAGGACTCCTCACACACCGAGCATCACGGCGCGCTCGGCACTAAATGGGTACGCTCGACACACGGACGGAGGCCGAAAGAGGCCTTCTTTCTTGGCCTTTCCGGCTCGTAAAGTTACACTTCGGAGCGGCGCCAAGTGTTTGGCTGCTGCTGCCGCTGCTACAGGCACCGACCAGCGTCGACACCGGCGTGTTCGTCGTCCTCTCTTTGCGCTCGATTTTTTGTCGTCCTTCGGCGTCTACGTCGTTCATGAATATTATCGAGACAGCAAAGCGACGGCGGCTGGCGGCCGAAGCCTGCTAAACGTCGGCTACACGTCGAGATCGGGCCGGGAGATGAGAATGAGAGACGGAGGGAGGGAGCGAGAGATATATATAGAGAGAGAGGGGGGGAACGGGAGAGAGATAGGGAGAGCGAAATACCCTTGCCAAGCTTGCCGAGTCAAGGTCGAGCGATTGTATGGACAGTAGGCAACAGAAGGAGAGCCATGAGCTTGCTACCCCCCCCCCCCAGCACCCCACTCTCTCCACAGAGTGAGTGGCGTGGTGAGGGGGGGGGGAGGGGGGGTTAGCAGGTCGACACTCGGCCGTTCGCTGGAAATGGATAGCGAGGCCGAGCAGGGCCAAGCCGGGCCGCCGGACCGGCGGATGAGAGGCAGGCAGGAGAGCAGAACAGCATTAATAACAGCGTGAACATCATGGCTTGGCGCGCGCCGATACTCTGCGCTGCTCTACGCTAACTAACGAACGGACGGTCCCGCTAGACCAACGACGATCAACGAGTCGCTTGCTGGCCGGCGGCGTGAAGGCTGGCGCTGGTGGTGCTAATGCTGCTGCTGCTGCAGCTGCTGAGCTGAGTAGTCGAAGTAGTAGTAGTAGTAGGACTACTGTAGGCGCGGCAAGGCGAATAGAGAGCGTGCGTAGAGATCGGTGGGGCTGCTTGCCGGGCTACTGGTAGATCGGCAAGCCGTTGTTAACATAGGCTGGAGAACGGGGGGAACCGCGGGGGGGTGGGCAGCTCGCGTGTGCATCAGGCTACCTACCTAAATTAGGCTGGCTACCACCTATCGGACTGAATGTGCACGGCCAACTGGCGGTGCGCGATGCCGACTCGAACGGTTCCCGTTTCTTCCTTCCTTCAGAACAGTTGTTTCCCGCTGTGCTCTGCTGCAGCGGGCAGATTGAGAGAAAGGTAGGTTCAGGGTCCGTTATCAATGGAACAACACAACGTTTAACTCCGTACGTGGCTACCGGCTGCCGGAATATTATACGTATTTAAAGTCCAGGTCCGCATATATATATATATATATATATATATATATATATATATATATATATATATGTATATATATATAGTTTTGTGATAAAATACCTGCTCTATAATATATGTTTATACTCTCATGTCTGTATATACGTATTTAAATTGTATGTAAAACAATTTCTATTTCTAAATAGACCTATTGGAAGAACGGGTACTTACGGTTTACAAATATACCGGTTTACTTAGTTGTCGGGTCAATGTACGTTTCTAAATAACTTGTTATCAGTAATTCATCAGCTTTATTTTTTTTAGCTTTTTATGTAAATGTTTGTCCTCGAAATTGCAAGACTGACTGATAAATCTACTAGCTATTATTTTGAATAACCAGATTAAATAATACTCTTAAAGCGCAAGCTTCGGGATATATAGTGGTTACTGAATAAGCTCCTAGCCCAGATTGTTCTGAAATTATTTTTTCGTGGAGTCGCAAACTCACTAGATCTGGCTTCTGCTCTACTTCCGCGGTACCGGTCTACATACCTTAATAGCGATTTCGAACTCATTTAATGCTTTCAAAATGGTCGCGCTTCAAACACCTTCACGAGTTCCTCGGTAGTAACTATTAAGTACAGCTAATGTTAGGTCGAACGTTGTTATACGGTACCAGAGCCCTTCCTTGAATTTATAAATCTGCTAAATTAAAATCTTGACTACAGAAGCTTATCAATGTGCATTTAGTAACAATGTTTCGGTTTTTTTTTCCACATAGTAATGGTCGCCGGAGTTCGAACCAAGCGGATTTGTTGCTTATATAACAAATAATATGGTCAGGTCTGGTCCTCAAGATGCCTCTCGGTACATCGCGCGCAGGCCCTGCCTCTTATTAGCTCTTTAAGAATCTTTTCAATCGCCACCTGGGTCATCACAACCAGTGTACTGTTTGATGGCTGCCTGATTTTTTAAACTGGAGTAATTTCTAGCAAGATTTCAATGTCGCGCAACCAGATAGGGTGCAAAAAACTCGCATAGTGTTACAGTTTGGTTGGCTGTGTTTCGACGAAAACAAGAGCTCATGAAGACAATGTTGTTCTAGATGCGTTACCGCCGTGCTTTGGGCATATTGTACGGGCGGTCATGGGAACTTGTCTAGCTGCACAACGGTTTCAGCCAATTATGGACTGTAATCGCGTATCGATGCGACGATCCATTGATCAAGCTGTATTCTTGAAAGCATTACCCTTACACAGCGTACTCTCGTACCTGGTGTAACCCAACTAATGTTGAGTCAACCGATGCGCCCGCCACCGATTAGAGAGGCTTCGCAAATTAGAATGATTAATTATTTAGCTTTAGCTGGCAGGCCCGAGGCCAGATGCGAGGCGCACGCGATCTTTGGTCGTTCCTAATCGTTTGCAACGCTTGCTTATTTCTCTTTCTGTTGTCTGGATCTGCTGCGTCCATTGCTCCTGCCTTCAGTCGCACTTTGCGTCGACTCTCGTCGTTGGACGTCGCAATGCTGCACTGCACAGTTCAAGCGTCTGTGAGTCGCGCCACAGCGGCTGGACTACAAAGCCCCATCAGCCAAACACTCGATCGCCATACGAGATGCACATTTCCGCCAAATGGTACAGATTCCCCTACAAATACCGGCCGATAGGTACTATATATATATATATATATATATATATGATGTTCAAAAATTTAGCGTACGCATTGTAGGGAAACGCAGAACTCGCTAAATATATAAGGCGGAGGGAATCATGTATTGCTTAAAACTAATATTTGTGTGTTTCAGATTCAGTTATCGCGATGAAGAGTCCCTCACTTAACATGGGTATGTCACTTCACTCTGTGGTCTCGTCAACTCCGGCCCCAGTAGGGCCTGCCAGATGCAAAGAATGACCAGGGCGACGTTACGTACAGCGGCATCGGTTTAAACGTCTTGAGACTCGCAGATAGACGAACGTGCAGTAACCGCCTCACTTAACAAGATCTGCCCGGTGGCGGGAGACCACTATGGCTTAGGCGGCACACGCTTGCCTAAGTCGTGGTGGTCTACCGCAAAGGAGGCTCGCCGCGATTAACCTTCATACAATTGGCCCTCACAAGAGCGATGACGTGGATCGTCCGTACGGCTCACCTGATGACTCGCTCTTAAGAGCTCTGGCACCGGCTACCGACCTGCAGTAACTTTAGATAGAAAGTAGACGGACAATAAACACAATAGCGGCATGGAGTGGCTAAACGTGTAATTTTTGGGCAGGCCCTCGGGAATTGACGGTGTTTCTCCTGAGAGAGTCCGGATGCTAGCAATTTTGCACCCGAATCCATTGGCCGACTTCATCCGGACAACTTGAGAAGAAAGGTTCCCGTCACGAACAGAAGGTTGCGCACCTAGCGCTGATTGCCAAATTGGCATTTGGCCCTAGATTCCTTTCCGCAAGACAAGTTAGTACTAGACGCTTCAACGCGCGGACAAAAAAGAACTGCCCCTTCGTTTGTACAACTGATCCTACTTGACGTAAATTAGGATAATATATTGAAAGGGGATTTTAAAAGAGATTTCCTCTACCTTCGACGTATTATATGTCCTATCTTGAAGATTACATAGAAAGCTACGGCTGGGAGACGACACTTACCATGGCGGGATCCCTCGGTGCTCAGCCCGGTTTTGTGGAACTTCGCTTACGATAGAGTTCTCCAGCTTAGTGACATGGTATAAAGAGTCGAGATATTGACCGATGCGGACGATCTGGCGTTGTAAGTTCGCCCGCCGGAAGACTGATCTGAAGGCAGCGGCGAAAAATTCGTGCCTGGGTGGAAGATAACCTCCTACAACTATATCATATAACAGAACACGTATTTACTTACCGAATAAAGAGGGGGGGGGGCTGGAAGGTAGTAAAACCCGCGAGGCCAACTTGTTGTGGGATTCTCTGACTATACGCAAGGCAAACATATTATTTCAAGTCTTGCAAAAAATGGTAAACATACCTGTGTTAGTTGTCTTTTACAATTGCTTATTGGCACATCAAAGAAACGGCCAATAAGACCAGCGCTCACAAGCTGCGACAGTGACTGCGCGTCTTTGTTTACAGCGTTCGGATTGATATCACATCTTCTACAGAGCCTTTTTAGAAATCTTCCCTAGACGCCTTCAATTCGAATCTATGTGTTTACACAAGTAATAGCTCCAGACGGGTAAGCAATATAAAAGTCAAGATAACACAATTACTTTATACAGGCAAATGTACACATTTGGGTTGTTTGGGATGTTGATTTGAATAGGTCTCTAAACTGTGCAGAAAACGTAAGATCCGTTGACATTAGTACACTCAGGTCCCGTGCAACAATTACGGTAGGTAACGTTGTCCCGTTGAACTAATAGCACAAATCAAAATAGCCATGTCTCAAAACGAGGGATTTTGGAACGGAAAGCTCTAACCCAATGTCACTGCACCCGCGGTAGATGCCGTAGACAGAGAACTGCAGCGCAGTATGTGCTGAGGGAAAGCCCAAAAAGTGTATATTTTCAGGTCGTCAGTGTGCAAAAAGTTATACTGGACGGAATGTAGGGTTTTATGTCTAAAACAAATGTTTGGTACAGCAGAGGAAAGACGTAGCTCTTTTGTGGGACGTCGGACGGATTGTGCAGGGAAGCGGCACGCCATTTATAAGTCTGTAAATGGAATTCGGGATCTTCGTCTTGTCAACAACAAGTCTGCGATCAACCCTATTAAAGACACTTCTGTTCGAAGTATATAAAATATTTTTTTTGTTGAAGAAGGGTTACTGAGACAGAAAACTAATCTCAAAACAGAACGGCTTTGACGACTGTCCGGACAGGATTCACCTCCTCCACATAAGATAACGCCGAAGGCACAAATCTTGCTGAAAGTATAAAATAATATTTGAGGTCAAATAATTAGTTATGCATCTGACTTTTTTTTGGAGGACTAATTGGAAAATGCGGTTATACACACGGACACCACTGCAGGAAGGTCCCTGCAAGCGTGGGCCGGTAGTGTGGGGCTCCAACCCACTAAAAACCGGTCATGCCTCCGTCCCCCAACTGAGTGGGAACTACTTAAGGATGCATCACACAGTCAGACGGGGCGAGTCTTCTTACTCCTGACGAGTGCTACCCCGGGAGCCGCAGAAAAGCGCAAAGGTCGCAGGTTGTTGGCCGCCGTCATAGCTTCTGAAATCTTGTTAAAAACCGCTGTTGTCAGGTTCCAGTGTTCCAGGGATTCCGTCATCTTCAGAACGACGTCGCGTAGGTTAAAAATGTGCGTGTTCATCAGAGTTCTTAAGGGCTGACGCTGCTCCGCCGCCGGCGGGGCACGCCAGAGCTGTATGCTCTGGAGTGTCCTCGAGTCCATCGCCGCAGTGGACGCATGTGGGGCTGGGGGCCTTCCCGATCCTGAATAGGTACAACTGAAAGTCGCCGTGCCCCGTCAAAATCTGGGCAGTATGGAAGGTGTGATGCATCTGACTAAATTCCTTTTAAAAATAGTGCAATAGAACACTGAACCACATGGCGATAGGTTTAATGCGTTTTTTCGGCCCCTTCTTGCGTATTGGTGTTACAGAGCTCTGTGTAAAGAGATCTAGAACTATGGCGTCGTTGTATGACCGTTAAAAAGTAGGCTTTCATTGATCCGCTGAGAAATAACTAGTTTGAAAAAAATATATAGATGGGATGCCATTGGGGCGTAGGGCTGCATTTGGACTTCAGGGGTCAAAATGGCGTGTAGATGTCATATGCATTAATTTGATAGGCGAATCGCGGTAGATCATCGGATCAGAAGATGTCGACATTCATTGAAACGGAAGGCACTGGAGCAGGGTTGAACAAAAATGAGAAGTGAGACGCTAATAGTTCAATCTTCTCTTCGTCGGTCGATGCTGAGTGTGAGGTTGATTCGGGGGTTGGTGGGGACTTGTTACTTGAGACGCGAGTTGACGTAGCGGTACAGGGACAGAGAGGTAGTCGCTCGAGTCGAGCTATAAATGAGCGCAGATTTTTGAGCTTCTTGTTGATCACATCAGAAGTAAAAGCTCCGATCAGAAAACGACAACATCGAGTGAACTCTGCTTCGGTGACGTCGATATTAAGACCGAACGAGATGAGTTCGTAATCAGAGCTGACAATGAAATCGCGGTTGTCAATGTGATGCTGTCAGTAGGGTAGAATGCACACAAAAATGCGATCAGCGTTTTTGGATACACTGTGAGAGAGAATACATTTAATAGCACTATATGTTGCCGCTAAGCATGTGCTAAGATAAATACAGTTCAAAATGTCTCTCATTTGTTCTACGGTCGCATCGTTTGGGGCCTCCGTTGGAGGTTGGCGGGCGGGACCGGCGCTGTTAGTGACGGCGACAGTAACGGCAACAAATTTCTCGATTACGTTTTCGTGCGGCAGGCGACCGACGAAGGACATCATGACAGCCCCTGACGCCCTGAAACGGGATCGAGCACTATTCTTTCGTACTCACTTCTTTGCAAAAATAGGCAAAACTACGAGCATGTGTTATAGTTGGACGTAGTTTGCAGACGGATAGCTCTCCGAGCATTTACGCTTAATCAAACTCAAACGCTCTCTCCTGTGAGTGTTTACAAACACAATGGCTGCATGCAAACGTCTGCAGGCGGTAGGGCGTCCACCACTGCAGGGCGTGTGTTTCCGATGAGAGGGTGGCATATGATCGATCGTTGCAAGTTGAGCGCGCCAGAATATGTTGCCAGAATTTGAACACGTTCTGAGAGGCTTGACTGGTTGGTGGTTGGCGCAGCCTAAGGTGACCGTAATAAGGCTCACTCAGGATGGGTGACCAATAAGTTCGGACTTGCACTCGATCAGCTTAGACTCGATCGAGGAAATCTCAAGACGTTGACCAAGCACTAAGTTGGTTAGGGTCGCAATTTGCCGAATAACTGTTCTATAGTTACAAGCAAGAGGCTTTTGCTTGTAGGTCGCGTACGCAAAACTCTGCGTATTAGCGGCCGCATCACTGACAGTTAGGATGTCCGATCTCATCGCAGGCGACCCAACAGCATCCGAACTCTTCGCCAGATGTAGACTCGTTGCAAATTTACAATTAATAGCATAGCTTATTTTAGGGCTGAGTTAAATGGTGCAGGCAGTACACAGACAATTCAAACAGTAGAAAAGCTAAAATCGGTTAGCGGAGCGCAACACAGGCAGACAAAAGTAAGCACAAGCACACAAAATGCTATCCTGTGTGTCACTACGACAGAGAAAACACAAAACAACTTTAGGCGGTGTAGAGAAAATTGAACACATTTACCTTACCAAGAGGACGCCCGGAGTGCGACTGATGATCGCAGGACATTGCATCGCATTCAAAAGATGAGTCGAGTATTTTAGGGTGATGCTGGTCATGTCAGCCACGGGGCTCCGCACATCACGTACGTGTCCAAAAGGCGGGCAAGATGCCTCCTGAATTCCGTTATGGTATCTATAGCTATGTACGCGACGCCCACCTAGGCAGATCTGGAGCTTTGCACCACACGTAACCGTCGTTTCCTCCGGGCCACGCAGAGAGGCATGGCGATACGCGTCTGCAGGGCATTTCGCACTGTCAGCGCGAACAATTGCATGCAGTTGCACGGTAAGTTTCACTCTAAATGTATAGACACTTTAGCGACCCCTCTGGTTACCGTATTCAATGTCTCATCCATCCTGGGACCAGCCTGGAAACTACCGTCCAATATCCTTGGTGTCTTTCGTCTCAAAAGTTTTTGTAACGCTTGCCAGGCAACAACTAGAAAGTCATTTGAATGATTCGAACTTCTCTAAAGCCCTAAAAATCAGCTTGGCGTTAGGGAGGCACGGTAGATTGGGCATTGCTATTGGGGCATACCCAGTGAGAGACCGTCAACGCTGCGGAGGAGGGAAATATGTGCTTAGGTGCATTTCTTGAAGGGAACTGTAGCCGCAGGGTCAGTTAATGAGACATTTATCTTCATCTCCTACAAGCGTTTGCATCCTGTAGGTCATCAAGACACACTACTATTTTGTTTCGTGTCTCATCCTTCTAATTATGTAGAAATAAGCACAATCTTCAGCACATTAAGAAGGATAAATATTTTTTCAAAGACTTTGTCCTGTCGTTAATTCGATAAAGACGACACTCGTTTTTTACCACATCCAACAACAGACATCGAGATCGAAGTTTAAAGCAGGTAATATCGTAGTAGACGGCTGTGCTATCCCTCCCAGCTGAGAGGCAAAATGCCTTGGTATTGAGCGATACACTGCATATGATGACAGTCAGACAAGATCAGGAGTCAGAGTCTACTACGCCGTGTGTTTCACCCGTTTAGGAGAGCCAAGGGTTCGCGGGACCTTCTGGTGTGTGTATACAAAGCGCTTCTGGAGCCAATTCTAAATTACAGGATTACTCTATGGGGCTCCACGTATTAAACGACACTAGACAAGCTTCAGGGGTCGTTCAGAATGACGCGGTTAGAGCCATAATTGGTCGTCCTCGTCGCGCGGGTGTGACTCCACCAATCTCAGACTTCTTAACGTTGGTTAGGTGACACATTTAATGTTAGCGGTGCTAGCCTATAATCTGTAAAGCAATACAATTCTTTCGCTTTGTACTTTCGACTTCGCCCTAATCCAAAGGCGGTCGCAGCACGTCTCTCTTAAAGCTGAAGAACGAAGACAAAGGCGTAACGAGTAACTTATAGCGAAATGTTTATTGGATTAATTATAACGTTTTTTCTTGTAGCAGCTTGTCAACTTGTTGAGCACGTTCATATTACCCGATTGGTTGGACGTTGTGCTGATGCTGACGCGCGTTTTAGTGGGTATTTCATGTTTGGCATAAGATCAAGTCATATACTCCTCTCATGTTAAGTCCCACACTAACCGCCAACAACATCAGCAGGTATGCAGTAGGCCATAACTTTCGAGAAAGCAGAGATGCATTTAATCAGCAATGCAGCGAACGTGGTAATTATCCTCTTCACAACATGGTAGGCATTGCTATACCATCTAACTTGGCGCTGAACACTTCGACTACCGCAGTGTGAATAAAAGTGAAGTGTATCTTTCTTCACTTCTATTTCTTCTATCTCCTAACGCGATTTCGTAAAACCCTTCTGGGATAAATACTGCCACGAAGCTGCTAGAGCCTTTAAAGTACGTTTCGGTTTTAGCCACTACGCTGTTCACATCTACATCAAAAGCGCAAACCGCTAGAGGGTCATCCCTGAGAGCGGGTGCTTACCATGCTTTCGTTCACAGCTTACGCTGATTTCTGCAGAGCTCGGTGGGCAAAGAGTATAAATTGGCAACCTAATTTTTTTATCACTCTGCGAGAGTGCGTGCCAACATCGGCCTTATCTACAGACAATGCATGTCTGTGTGGCCACCTCTCTGTCGCGTTAGAGCGTAGCTGTTGTTTTGCGGCGTCCAGCGCAACCTGTTAGCCGGCCTATAAAAAGGATGGCCGGGTAACAGCCGGTGGATCCCGCTTTGGTACGGGCGAGCTCTCTTCGGAAGAACGAACCGCCAGTATGCACGGATCTTCAGTGAAAATTTTAATTGAATGCAATGCTTCGTACAGTCTGTGTGAATATATATATATATATATATATATATATATATATAAGCGATTCGCTTCACACAGAAACGTATCTCGATATATCACCGTATATCTCTGATAACGCTAACGATAATACTATACGTAAAAGAAAGATAACAATAATGCGAAGTCCGTTTGTATGACTGAAAGTAGTGGGTTTGATTAAACAAGACATATTGTTTTGGCTGGAAATAAATAAGTGTTTGCATACACAGGCAACTGCAACAAATTTGAACTGGAAGACCAGCAAATAACCTCTAAGCTCCGACAAAGCCACTATAATTTAATTATCTATTTAGGATTTTTCCAAATTGAGTTTCAATGACGCAGCGTTTTACGAAAATGTGTTCGAATTATCGGAAATATGACAGCGGTACCATGTTTCTACTACCCCGTATATAGTCGTTTTTTTATAAATGACTAAAAGCTTAATTAACGATGCAATTCGCCAGCTTAACGCTGGAGGCAAAACTATTACAAGGACAGAGCATAGCACAAGGCGCTAACATTCGTTTTGTTCCCAATAAAAGAGTACTACAAATTAGTTCTGTTTATTACAGAAGTATCACAACCTGCACTTTTGAATAACAGCACACCGGAATAGCGCGTGAGCAAAATGATAACAGCATCGTCAGAGTTTGGCACAATTTGCATCTCGAATAACATAAGTCTTTTTAACAACTAGCATTTTCGCGAAAGCAGAGATGAGGGTGCTTGTTTCCCTCCCAGGCTCCCAGTCGCGGCATTAGCAGCCCCGGCCAGTTATTCTGGGAATGTTTTAACACAAAAAAATCGGGTTGCCCCAGTACATCTAAAGCCAAGGAAACTAAACCTATTTGTTTTATGTCGTTGGTGGTCCAACAAAGGCCTGGTTGTCACTTCGCGTTACTAAAACCGTGTTATGTCACCACGAAGAAAACCTACGATGCTCAACTGAAAAGGGTAGAAACCGCGCTACGCGAGAGTCAAGCCAGCAATTTCCACCACTGTCTGGTGAACACTGATCACGTCGGCGTGCGATATGTAGGTATCTAAAAATGACTGTGCGGCATTTAGAAGCAAATACTAAGACAGGTATTTCGAAGACAGGTAAGTCTATTTTGGCCACCCATCACCACCGCCAACCAACAGACCGAGATCGCCGAGTCGAATACTGGCTGACTGGCAAGGTGGCCTACCCTATTAATAATATTATCATCAGTCGGCACTACTAATTAGCTTACCTGCCCTATATTGTCTCTCTCTCTCTCTTCTCTCTTACCCCCTCTCTTTACTCTTTGCTCGCTTGCAGTTGACGGCGTTAGCAGACGGATCGAGTAGACAACAACAACCATACTAAGTGGATGGGCAGATAGTGCCCTCGAGCTAAATACGTTGGCATGCAGATAAGCCAATCGGCGGATTTTGAAGCCAGAAGTAGGACAGACAGGGGACTCCGGAGCGATACGATAACAAAACAAGGCCATTGCAAACATTAAACCAAACATCATGGCTCATTGGGACGGCGCTCATCCATTGTTTCTCCGGTGGCTGTACGCATACTGGCGGGGGGAGTCCTTGGATCCCCCCTCGCATTCACTAACCCGTCCAGCTGTTCATCAGAGAGGTTCCCCAGAGTCCAGGAGTAGGGGGGGGGGGGGGCCGTAGCCTCGCTACGAAATCCGACTTGCCTCGGGCTAGAGGATCTGCCAATAGAGAAGAGCCGAGACGAGCGAGCCGATTTGGACCTGAGCCGCCGCTGCTGTTGTCACTGGCTTTGTTGTTTTCTGCTGACCGTCCTGCTGAGAAGCGCATTGCTGGAAAACAAACATACAGACATACATCTATACGGAAGTACGCTCGTGTACATTCACGCACACACACCTTGCAAGAAGATGTTGATGCACCTTGCATAAGCTGTATTACAATGTTACTATGATGATAACAGCGCCAACGCGCTAAGATATTTACATACCTGCTAATGCGAACGATACAACTCTTAACCGTACGGAGAATAATAATAATACTACAGGAGACATAAAATAATTACCCAAAAAATATATATTGTATATATATATATATATATTCAGCAATTGATTCTATAATTTTATGTAAGTAAATGTGTTAATTTTCAGCCTAGATTATTATATATATATATATATATATATATATATATATTGATACCGGGTTTAATTCCATAGCCATCATATGGCCGGCATAGTCCCGCTCGGTATTTAAATACTTAAATAACAATGGTTGTTGATATATTAGCGATACATACCTTCTTTTGAACGTTCCATAAGATGGCTGCCTGCCGTTGGTAAATTATACTTAAATTTTCGGCCTATTGTAAGTAGCAGCGTTCGGTTGACAAAGATACCTACTACGAATGGCTGTCGATGGTTCCGATGGCTAGTGTAAACAATTCGAAACGTCCATCTCGGGACAGAAAGACAACAGACTGTCTGTCTCGATAGCCAATGCACACCACCTTTAAAGTTTGCAGGAGATCTTTGCGTGTATAGCGTCCTTGAACTCAATTTTGCTCACCATAATATATAGTTAGCTAAATCCGCTACGAATACTATTTAGCTTCCGTTGCTCTGTTAGTTGGAATAATGGTTTCTAAATAAAGTTATTTGTTTCTCTGGTTATATCAACTGAGTATCTGCTACTCACACTACCGCAGAAATACAAAGTAAACTAATACTCTGATAATTCTCAGGAAAGGCTAACAGAGTCGCCGGTGGTAAATCTCAATTAACGTCACATAGTAATCTGGCCGTGATCAGTGCCTGCTCGTTAAAGGTCGTAAAGGCTAGTGGCACCAATAAATTGTTCACAATTTATCCAAAATAGGAGGCATGGCAGTTGACACAGAAGTGGATACTGGAGCAAGTATCAATCCGCAATGCTATAACTAAACTACTTTTCTGTTCTGCGAAATAGACCCCTCTGAGTCTATCAGATGTATCAAGGGTGAGTCTATCAAATATGTCAAGGGTAGCAAAGTACCGTGCAACACTGTTCGGGCCTGGGCCACTAACCTGCCGTTTGTGGCAGGGTACGCTATCTCGATGAGTGCCTTTAACTGCGTTTCCGCACTGATATAAAAAAAAATAGCGATACTACTCACGCTTGATTCCCATACCAATCCGCACAGGGTTATCATAATCTAAAGGTGTTGTTGCCAATGACTTATACTTGCTACAGGTACGGCTTGTAGGCTCGCTACGCCGCAGCATTTTACCTGGCATTTACTTAAAGTAGAAGGCAGCATTGCCGTGCGGCTACGTATCTTTTTTTCAGATAACTTCCTGGGGCCAGCATCAACAGCTCTTGTGGACCTTTAGAGGTCGTGTTATTATTCGTTGCCATGTGCCAGCTACAAAAACTACAACAACAATAACTACAATAGCTGCATGGGAGGGTTTGTCACCCCTCACTCGGAACACAAATCGCAAGAAACACTGTGGTTAAACACTAAAACAAAACAAGTAAAACAAAAAAAACAGTCCCCTGATTTAAAGCACGTCACCCCTGCCCATGCGGCCGCCCCTTGGAAATTTCATAGCTACTGTCTTTCCCAAATTAACCTTTAAGCCCTTTTCTTTCATAAATGTAACTAGCCGATCTATAGCCTGTTTTACCCTAAAAAAGCTGCGGCCAAGGATGACCACATTAGCAGCGTACAGTCTGGCCCACTCTCGGGTTCAGCCCGTCTTATCCGCTTTAGTAGTCCACCCTGAAATACGGAAAATAGCAGTGGGCTTAGTCGATAGGCCTGCGCGACAGCTGTGGTTTGAGCCACCTCCCCTGTAATATAGACCCCGTTATCAATCAGCACCCGTATTTTTTATTAAGATATTGATAAGTAATCTCAGAACTGTTCCCGGCACTCGCAATTGTGCTAGCCATTCAACTATCTTATCCCTTGGTGACATGTCAAACGCTGCCATTGCATCTACTAACACAGCATATATAAAACTCCTCGGCCTGGACAGCGTATCCCAGATTGCTCTTAGCAGCTTCCTAATTGCAGAGTGAGTTAATTTTCTTTTCTAAATCCATGCTGGTTTCTCCGGTATTACCCCCCGCTCCTCTGATTAAAACCCCAGTCTCCTAGCTAATATTCCCGAGGATATTTTATACTGAGAGCTTTTTATTGCTACTTCCTTCCAAACTTCTGGTTCAGTTTCTACTCCCTTTCTTTTTGGAATGACTGTTAAGGTCCTTCAGTAGCTGACAAAGCCAGGCTTCGAGCCGTTAGCAGTTCCGGGCCTGTAGCTTAGTTACATGACCTACCCAATCAGCAAATTGGGACTCTTTTGAATGATGGGACGCGGCGCATTTGCGTCGTATACTACTAATGTCGTTGTAGTCTGTCATGTGGAACAGTTAGCCCATCAGGCGCTCTAAGTGCAGGTCGACAAGCACGTCGCTTTGATTTAAATGACACCTTTAGTCAGGCCCTAAGATCTTCCGACTTTCCGTGTGTGCTGGATCTCCCAGGTCTATCCAGGGACGATGGAAAAACCCTGACGGTCTAACTCTGGCTCCTTTTGCACGACCTATGCATGTCTGGAACGCAACTATAACTAACTCATTAGACACTTTTATAGTCGGTGCAGGTGCGGACCGAGCAGAGCAACCAATGCAGGAACTACTCTGGCGTAGGTTATACGCATCCTCTTTGTTCGTTGGTGTTAGAGACAATGGAGGCCCAGGCCTTCACCTTTCAAAGGGAGTGTCGAAAGTATGCGAATCACTTCCGTCAGAGGCTGTCGTTTGACATCTAACGAGGAAATGCAACATATGTTCGGAACGTCGTTCGTTGAACTGGGCTAGTTCTGGGTTAGCAAACCTGCGACTACACGTTCACCCGGAGGCAATTGTTCACTCTAAAGTGCTAACATATTGAATTTTGATAAACAAAATTAATAATAAACATAGAAATCACAGCGACCGCAAAAAAGTCGAATTTGTAAATTGTTTGACAAAAAGCAGTGGTTCGAATGTTGACTGCACCTGTGCCGTCCGCCAAGAACGCCAATAGATGAGACCGTGTCGGATCTATATTTCCGTAATGTAGCGTCGACCAAAATAGCAAGTCAGCTAGTGCCGCTGTAAATTTATTTTAGCCCTAGACGGGTAGTGAATATATTATTCCTTCCTCTGCCGTTGTAGTATAGGCCGAAGTGAACACCGCAGAAATAACTTTGGCAACAACGCGAGGGATAATCTTATTTAGTAGCGGATATGATAAGGCCATTAGGCGAAAGCGACCAAGAACTCACTATAGATAACGAACTTGGTTCGGCCCTCGGTGCAGTAAGGATATACCTCACGGTGAGCTCCAAGTCCGTAGGGGACAGATGAATTAAAAACGACCTTCTTAAAAAAACGAATTCTAGGTTTTACTTACTCATGTATGTTTTGCGCAAACCTGACATGCATAAGAGTTGATAAAGCTGGCCAGCTATATGATCAACAAATGTGTTTATAAGCATTTTTAGATAATTTCGCTGACCGGTGAACCGGCTATTTGATTTATGTGTTTTTCATTCAAATTGAGTATAATTCCAGTTCCAAGAGGTTTCTCCATAATACTTTATATTCTTCACGCTTCCAGCGAGGAAAGCAATGCAACGATTTTCCAGTGCTGTGCATTCCACTATATGGTACTTGGTACACCTCTGCAGGCACAACCGGTATGCACAACTCATACTCCTCCTAGTGAAAGGCTGCGTTTGAACATACCAGGTAGTAGGATAACCATGCACTATGTGCCTGATGTATACGTGGCAACTGTCACATACGGGACCAGACCAAAGGTACAAGCCATTGAAAACGTCCAAACCACCGACCTCCCGCCTGACGTGTTCGACGCTAGCTGCCCACTTTGAAGGTACTGTACGCGGCATCTTCTTGCGCCCTATTCGCTGTGAGCGTTGTTCCCTTGTAACAAACCCGTAGGCCAACAAACCGAAAAAGTCAACAAACACCAATGGTTGGCTGCAGCAACGATGGCGCGGCATTTTTGGATAATCGTGACATCTAAACACGCCCCTTGTGATGTTTTTGAGCTGTAAGAAGCTAGTTCCCACGTTGATTGATTTATTTACAACCCGTAGCTAAGAAAAAGAATAATACGTTTACTGTTTAGAACAATATGTTCCTTATTTTTCGAAATTTGCAGCTCTGGCTTGAATAAACCTGAATGTTTTCGCTGAGCACGCCAAACAATTCAGCTCACGCTTCTAGTCTGATCGCCGTGAGGCAACTAGTCTGGTTTTGCAATGCCAGAGACCATAGATCGTCTACAGAGGATAGTCTAGAGTGGATGGAGCTAGCGGTACCTATATATATATATATATATATAAACGTTACAATAATGTCAGCAGGACATGTGTAACTTTTAATTCCTTCTATTTTACATATATATATATATATATATATATATATATATATATATACAACTGATTATGAATTATAGTTATTAGCCGATATGAATTTTAGATAATACCTACCAATTTCTGGTGAAATAAACTTGTATGTATATACAACTGATTACGGACATATATATATATAGGACCAGGCTAAGCAAATACAGCAAAGGATTCCCCAGATGATGACTCTCGACGCACCCACAGGCGGGAGGGCTGCGGAAGGTGTCAATGGCCTTCTTGAAGTGGCCTTCTTGAAGAAGGCCCCGCACCAAAGCGGGCTTAGGCGACTGTAGGAAGGCTGGAGTAGGGAGGAGAGGCAAACTAGCCACTCCCATAGATACGAAGCGATGCCTAGCAGTTACCGTTCCCTGGGGGTGGGGGGAGGCGGGTGTTAGTGGGTTTGTGAGTCCCACACTAGTCACTGGCTGTGGTGACGCATGTACATCACGATTCCCGTAATCCCCTGTATTAATGCTAAGAGGTTTCAGCATTAAAAAAAAAAAATATATATATATATATATATATATATATTCGGAATCACGCCGTCAGCACAGCTCAGACGGCGTACTGAGCTTGACTAGCGCCGAAGCTGGTCGTTGTGTAGCGTTCTTTTTCCACCCGCAAGCCCGCCTCGTTGTGAGCAAGGCACCGAATATTGTCATGTGTTTATGTTCACCGACCACAGCGAAGCGAAGAATTCGCCAGATGATCTGGCGAATTCTTCGCTTCGCTGTGGTCGGCTGGGAGGGCACCACATCTCCGAGGTGGTGGAGAAACGCTTTTTTGGTAACGCCTCGCTTTACGTCGATCGCACGTCGTCGATTGACTTGATCGACGACTGCGATTACTAATAGCACCGTAGGTAGCAGCAACGAGCCAACTGGCTGCTGTATCAAATTGTGGTATATATTCTTCTGTGTGAACATGACGACATTCGGTGAACATAAACACATGACAATATTCGGTGCCTTGCTCACAACGAGGCGGGCTTGCGGGTGGAAAAAGAACGCTACACAACGACCAGCTTCGGCGCTAGTCAAGCTCAGTACGCCGTCTGAGCTGTGCTGACGGCGTGATTCCGTATGCGGGGCGTGTTGGATGGCTCTGCTTGCATTTTCCGACGACGTTTGTACACCTAGATAGATGATGCTGCGCAACGTGTTCGCGTGTCATTATGGCGAAGGTATCCTACGCTATGTATTATTGTAGGAAAAGTGCTAGTTAGTAGCTTTTAGTATATATATATATATATATATAATGTAATCAATCATTTAGAGTGGGAACATGACATTTGAGTCCCTGCGAACGTGTGCACCGTTACGGAGGGTCCACTGTAGGGACCAGCCATTTCTGGAGAGTGCCCCGAACCGAGGCCGCATTGCCCCGTTGCACATCCAGCGACAGGCGCTGTCTGAGAAATCACCGGCTCGTTTGTCTCCGCTGGCTAGAATCAGGCGTTTCCCGACCTTTTGTAGCAAACTTCGAGTGGATGGACCGGGCCCGCAAAGGTCTCGAAGGCAAAGGGATAAAACTTGTACGGGTACCCGATGTTCTGGTACTTTCTAGCTTTGTTTGCCTCGGCGAGAGCCAAAGCATGACTAGCCCGGGCCGCGCCAGCACTGACCCCAAACCAGCATGCATCCGCTCTCGAACGGAGTTAAGGTCAGCCCGTCAGGTCTCTTGCCGCCCTCCCTGTCTAGCCCGACGGGTTCAAGGACGCACGGCAGACCACTGGATCGTAAAGCTCGATTGAAAGTTTCATTCAGGGCTTGGTGTCTTGCTCGCCTACCTGCGCTGACGATACAGGACAGCCCGTGGCGTCCGCCTGGCCCGACGACGTCTCCGCAGACGTAGGTATGAGTGTATACAATGTCTATTCCCAAACGAAGTCCGACGGCAATCCTTACCGACTCATCATCTAACAGGGTCCCGATCCGGGCACAGGGAATGGCGTGTAGCCATGCGCCCGCCCCCTTGGAGGAGACGGCGCGCAGCCTGGCCTTGTCGGCGTCCGTCGTGCATCCCGCAATGAGGTCTACGACTCTTTGCTCATATAGAGCTGTTGACCATTCTTTCTGGTGTCTAGCTTCGGCGGGCTCGTGGCCGCACAGGGCAACTGCTCTACGGTGGCTTGTTTCCAATCGGGCTTCTAAGTCTGTAAGGGCAGCCGAATCGAGGAGGGTTCTAGCCTGTTGCATAGACTTGTGTAGAGAAGCTGCCAGAGCTATCTCAGATAAGACAGTCGCATCAGGTAACCCTAGGCCACCCCAAAGAACGGGGAGTAGAGCTTGTTGGCGTGCACCCGTGGATATACTGAGGTTCAGCAACGCCTCTACTGTAGCCAGCATGCTGTCGTTAAGTCGTTCAAGCAGTCCGGAAGCCAGTGAACAATCTGCACCTCGAAACAAGTGGCTGAGACGTAGGGCCGAAAAGGAGGATCTCAGAAGAAAAAGGCCTCGATGAGAACCCACCAAGTGAATGCGTGACATCGCATCTTCTAGCCTGGTCAGCCACCTCTCGAGAGCAGCCGGAACTCCTTGCGGAAAGAGAGGTACGCCCAGCAACTCGAAATCCGTGCCGACAGTCTTGCACCCTGGGAGAGCCTCCAGCACTTCAGAGTCCGCAGCACCTCCTATAACATGGACCTCACACTTCGCAGAGTTTAGAGTCCAGGCCGCTCCGTTCAGCGAATTCGATGATTCTGTGGATGTCCCTCAGAACTGCATCGGGGGCGCCACCGAGTACACCGTCGTCGAAGTACCATACGTTAAGCGGGCACTCGAGAGAGTCAACTAACTCTTTGACTGCCTAGGCAGAACAGCGGCGGGCCCAGCGGGTCACCCTGCTGTACCCCAGTCTGCGATATTATGACATCGTGCGGCAGAAGAAGGCAGGATGGCTCCTTATAAGCGAGTTCCACCTGGTGGAACATGCTCGGGGCCCATGCTTTCACCGCGCTCAACAAATGGTCCCTTCGAATACTGTTGAACGCGTTCCTGAAGTCAAGCTTGACCACAAGGGTAGCTTCAGAGCGTGACTCCAAAAAGGACCGAGTCGAATGCACTGCGGCCTCGCATCCTCCCGGTGTCGCAAACCCAAGCTGATGGTCACCAAGAGCACATGAGATGTCTGCTTTGTTCTCAAAGATGCCGATTTTTGCCACTAGCCTCCGGATTGCAGATGAGCATGCGATGGGCCTCACGCTGCCATCTTTCTTCTTGAGGGCGAAAAGTCGTGCCCCAAAGATGAGTGGTCGCCATTCGGAGAGCGGCGAGCCCCAGCGAAGAAGATCAACGACTTTGGCGAGGGCGGCCGCAAGGCGGTCGGCGACAGCTCCTAAAGCGGGGGACAGCAGGTCTTGTAGAAGCCGCGGTCTGATGAAATCAAGGCCCGCGGCGGAACTTCGCGAAAACGTTTTTATGGCAGATCGAACATTGTCGGCTGATGTGGTTGATGGCAAGGGCACTTGAGGAGGGCTGGGCCAGGACAGAGGTGACGGCGCGGGCGGGTGCTTATCCAAGAGCAAAACCGTCTCGCTAGGCTTCTGCGCCAGCGTAGTCTTCTGAGATTAAGACCCTGGCCGCCGAAGAGACATCGCCTTCCGAAAGCTTGGTAATGGCTAGCCGGACGGTATCAACTGTCCGCTGTCGGGGACGTACGTTTGAAAGAGGACTACTGCCATCGTCAAACCGTTTCCCCTGAGCAAAGTCGCGAAGGTTCTTCCGGACAATAACCGCCAATGACCGGTCATCCTTCCCACCATCGGGAGGCGGAGGACAACGGGCGCGAAAGAGAAAAGGGAAAGCCAGGCCGTGTTGTCGTTGTTCTCTGCGACTGAGCACAGGACCTTAGTGAACTCTTCGGCTACTTGCCTACGCACTGACTTTGGCAAAATGCGGACCAACCTCCAGCGGCGAAAGACGTCTTGAATAACGCCGATTAATCCATCCGCGGTAAACCGAGAGTTTGAGGGCCGTGACTTATCGTCAATGTTATAGGCAACCCCTCCGTGCTTGGTCGTTATGTGTCGACGTAGACCTCTTCGTGTAAACGAAAGCCCGCAGGTTGGGCAGGGGGCCCTGTTGGGCTCCGACTGCCCGGACCGCGGCTGGCGGGCCCGCGGTTAGGCGTGTTGTCGCCGTGGTCTGTCATTACAAGGCGAGACCTTTTAACTTGCCCACTACAGAAAGCAGTCCCATCAGAGGTCGCAACGCCTCCTCTAAAGACCTCAACACCGCAGATAATTCTGGTCTGATTCCCTGTAGAAGATCAGCTAGCCCTGAGAGCGACAAACCGGCGCTTGAGCGGGTCTTACTTGCTCTCGGGGCCTTTTTCGAGTGGTTGTAGCGACGGGTCCTGCTCGTTGGCGACCTATAGCCGCGCTTCTTCTTTTGAAGCTTCGGTTTAGGTTTCGGCTTGGGTAGAACGACCTGCGGGTCAACCCCAGCTGCTGGCGAAATCCCCCTAACCACGGTTGCGTAGGTGGGGCCCTGTACTGCGGACGACGGATCCTCTTGGGCGGAAGCCGGAGGACAACGTACAGCTTCGCCGATGACCGCCTCAGGGTAATCTGCCCTAACCTGCTGGAGCATGCGACCCTCTAACATAATTTTGCTTTTCTCACGCAAGTAAGCCAGCCGCGGGCAGAGAGCGGATCCCGCCGGTGAGGTCCCTGGCCATTCACGCACTTTGGACCGTTACGACAGGACTCGGCGGTATGATCCGGGCCTCCACAGTTCTTGCAAAGCTTTTCCTAGACACTTGTCAGCGAGGTGTCCAAGTTTCAAGCATTTAAAGCAGATTCTTGCTTGGCTCGGCCTCCAGGATAACTGGGTGAGATCTGTGGCCGAGAAAGACGTACGCGGGGGGCTGGCGAGAAAAGGTATATAATATATATATATATATATTTATACATACACTATTTAATATATAATATAATATATATATATATTTATAGCTATATACATACAATAGTTTATATATATATCTATATATATATATTATATAATCTATTATATATATATATATATATATATATACATATATATTATATATATATAAATATATATATATATATATATATATATCATATATTTATATATATATATATTTACATATATTTATATGTATATTTTCCCTTTATTGTAAATAAAGCGCGTATTATGATGATATAGCCTGTGTCTGTCCTGAAAGAACCAGGGCGATTGAGTATAGTGGTTTGCTGTTATTGTTGCTGCCTATGCCGCCTGTCGCTGCCGTCGACAGCCGCCACACTGTTTGACTGGTTTATACTTGGTATTACTCTACATTTGGTAACTACAGTGGCCAACCAGCCGATCGCTTGCTTCGATAACGAAGCCTCCAAGCAATCGTTGTTACTGTCCCAGACTTTGCGTCAAGTGGCCGGGCCAGCTGGCACCGCGAATACAACGACCAAAAAGCGCGTGAGCAGTCTCGCAGCCAGACTACGATTGATATGCACCTGCTTCTATGTTGTTTATATATATATGTATATATATATATATATATATATATAATATATATATATATATATTATATATATATATATATATATATATATATATATATATATATATATATATATATATATATATATATAAATATATACATATATATGTATATATATATATATATGCACGTTGGTAGTATCATTTATCCGTTTATGGTGTAAGCCGACATAAAATGATATTGTTATAATTCGTAAAATACTGACGACACCAATAAAAGAACATTAGCAGGATCCGCAGCTACTACAGCAGTACGCATTTGCTCAAATGCGCGTCTGCTCTAATATGTATGTTTTTCATTCATTATTTTATACTCTGCGGCCACAAGTGTGTTGTTGGTCACACTCACTAATGAACAATCTGCAACGAATTGCTCGTGCTAGTAAGGTTTAGTGCATACGTTTCGAAACAACCGAGAGACACAATTCGACGTGTTTCTTTTTTTGACAACCCTCCGCCTTACCCTACACAGTTTTAGGTCAAACGTGTTTTAGTCTCTCAGTGCGCGTAATACGACAACCAACGACGACGTGCCACAATCGGTGTTGTTATCGTCTGTAGATTCTGTGGGCGCAACTATACTACTGCTGCTATTATTAGCATTATTATTATTAATATTGTTGTTGTTGTTGTTGTTGTTGTTGTTGTGCTATTGTGGTGTTTGTTGTAGCTCTTGTTGGTATGTGTTGTAGTTGCTGCTCCTGCTGGTTTACAACGGTTTTGGTTGCGTCTGCGCTGATATGACGACTGCTAGTTTCATAAAGCAGCGTTATCGTCTTACGCTGTTCTTATCTGATGCGGCTGTCGTGGTCGACGTTTAGCAGTCGTTCCATTCCGTTGTGAGTTCCAGAACGGACGAGACTGTGTGAACGGGACTCTCGGCGTGCCTGTTTTGTGGTGGTGTTTTTGGTGTGTTTTTCTGTGACCCACTTAGTCAACTCAACAACAGAGTCGGCTTTCGACGTCGTAGACGTTGTCTGTCCCCTTTCAAGCGAAGGTTGCGTTTCGATCAAATTGATCGTCTATTGATCTCGTAGTCAATTGACTGACTGATTATCGGGCGGCAACTTGCGATTTTGCACCGACCCCCCCCCCCATTCTCGAAGAAAAGATCGATCCCCGAAAAAAAAGATCGGTCCTCGAAGAAAAGATCGGTCCTCGAAGAAGAGATCGGTCCTCGAAGTTCGATGCAAGACAAGATGGATTCTCGAAGAAAAGATCGGACTCCGATGATGCTTCTCGGCTACTGGGATATCCGAGGTTTGGGGCAGCCGATCCGGCTGTTGCTCGAGTACGCCGGAGCAGAGTACGAAGAGAAACGCTATAGGACGGGCCCGGCGCCCGACTTCGACAAGTCCGAATGGCTGGCCGAGAAGGCGGCCAACCCGCTGGGCCTGGCGTTTCCCAATCTGCCGTACCTGGTCGATGGCGACGTCAAGCTGACCCAGACGCACGCCATCATGCGCTACCTCGGCCGCAAGTTCAAGCTGGTCGGCGACTCCGAGGCCGAGATGACCCGGTGCGACCTCGCCGAGCAGCAGCTCGCCGACCTGCGCTCGGTTTTTGTCGGCTGGTCGTATATGGCCGAACCGCAGCACAGCCAGAAGAAGGCCGAAAACATGGCCAGGTTCACCTCAATGCTCAAGGCGTTCTCGGACTTTCTCGGCGATCGACCGTGGATGGCTGGCGACAAAATGACGTACGTCGACTTCCTCTGCTACGAGATCTTCTTCCAGCTGAACGTGTTGAGCTCGGCCGCCTTTAGCGGACTCGACAATCTCAAGGCCTACCTCGAGAGATTTCAGGCGCTGCCGGCTATTGCTGCCTACGAAAAGTCGGACCACTTCATCAAGTGGCCGTTCAACAACAATATGGCGACGTACGGCAGTCGAACGCAAAACTGTCCCTTCTAAGTGCGAGTGCCAGTGCGTGCCGTTGGCCTTCTCGATAGGTGCAAGTGCATCTATGTGAGTTGTCTAAGTCTCTACATTCCATATATATATATTTTTTATATTTACATACGGTTACTCTATAATAACTCATTTTGCAATCGGGCAATCGGCAACACTCTCAAAAACGCTAGATTCTACAAATTTTGCTCACTTTAGCATTTTTGATAGTTTGCTGTATTCCTGTAATCTGGCTGAAATTGTGAAGGTCACAATTCCAGACACAGTACAGGTTCGTATACACATGTATGCCTCAACAACTTAATAAAAATTAAAATAAATATTATATAATGTTACTAAAAAATATACATATGCTCAAATAAAGCGGTAGTTTATTACATTACTACGCTCCGGTTTAATTGTTTTATTAGTTAGCTATATTATATTTGCTTGTGTAATTTTAAACACGCACCGTTATCTATTTTTCCTATGTTATATTATTTATTTATTAACACCCGGGCTGGGTAAGTGTGTTTATGTTTCATCACAGTGTTTCGACACAACAATCGATCTAGCGTTTTGCCAGTTCTGCTATGGACCGAACCGCCGGACAAACCGCGGCGTGGTATTTATCACATTTACTCCAGCATTCTTTGCATCGACATTCGTCTTGTGGTTCTTGGAAGCCCTCCACTTTGCATAGAACGTAATGAAATCCGTGTGCTGCAAGGGCCGTTGTTAAATGCCGATCTTTCACCCCGCTAGCCCTCCACCCAATGCTTCTCATTGCTGCTGTCCCATAAATTTCTATGTCTCCCTTTTTCCTATGTTATGTTTAAATATAAAGGTATACTCAATGAGTCACTGTGCGATAGAGCGTGTGGCGTCGGCCTATTAGAAGTCGTCGGTCTGCTAAGGGTTGCTTGCGAATCGATCATGGAATTAGGCCGTTTGGTCAAATGCCAGTAGGTCTAAGCAAAAACAAAACTATGTTATTTGGTTTTTATGCAAGCCAGGGTCTATCTAACTCCTCGACGTTTGCATACATAGCATTGGCAGTGAGCACGTCTTCTTAGCTGGACGACTCACATACACACTTAGTCATTGTGGCCGCTACAAACTGTAGTTTAGTAGTTATAGTAGTAATCATACTAATAATAGTAATGAATACCATCGTAATGAATACCAAGTAAGCTGTAAGGCATTTCCAGGAACGAATCATCGACTTGAATGTGTCCAATAGACCCTAAACTTGAGTTAGAGCGTTTGTTGCATAGCGTTTCTGCAGCCAATACGGAGAGCGATTAACTCATGCGTACACGTATAATAATTCCATAAATAGATGAAACAAGAATTTGTGGACTTGCTCAGCGAACTAAGGGCGAACAGGAATAGTTGAGGCATATGTGAGGACAGAAGATATCACTATACGGGGAGTATCTCAATATAGCCAGCCAAATTGATTTAATTGGCGTCAGATGGGGCGTGCAGGCAGAGAGACGTCAATTCATTCACCGCCAAGCAGCTCGAGTTAAACTCGACAATTGACAGCGAGCAAAGCTCTCGACGCGTCATGTGCGCCTTGAGCTTTTTGTTTTGAGCACGAATGAAAAAAGCAAGCAGCAGCAGAAAGTCATCCACGGAAGCTTGTTCAGTGTGACGCACAAATGAAGTCACACCGTCTTCTCTTCGCTGGTATGACAAACGTGCAGGGATCATACTATCTACTACACAAAGCTACCCACAGATTGCTAACAAAAATGCAAAGTAGGGTTTTTCAGTTTCAAGTTGACTTTGAAATAAATTGAAAGCTGCCGCTTTTCGAATCGGCGGAAGAGCAATGAGACAATCTATTGACAAAACCAATGATAACTATTAGCATTTAATTAGTAATATTACTACTTGTTTTTTTTCGTATGCAGATGCAAATAGCATCGTTGATACCATAACAACCTTCACATCGTACAAATAAATATAGATTACGTTCATTTACGCCTTTGGGTATTTGACGAGTGGGGTTCTGAGCTTAACTAGATTGGCAGACTACGACCACTCGCTGAAAAGTCTTAGCGCTGCCTAGCTTCTTCGGATGAATGCATTAGTCGCCAGGTATGGAAGTGTTGTTATATATATATATATATATATATATATATATATATATATATATATATATATATATGACCCAATTTTTTTTATTAAACTCATAACGGGGTGTAAACAATCTATATATATATATATATATATATATATATATATGTGCGCAGGGTGTCCCAAGAATATCTAGTTAACAGGTCTGAAACGATAATCGAAAGACCGCCACTAAAATGTATGGCTATTTGACATAACAACGCACTTTTATGTCAAACAGTGTAGGAATGGTACAATGAGAATATTTCAGACGTTTTGGACAGGTCGAGGCGGCCGCCGCGGAGCCGCGAAGTTTGACCCTATGGATTTTCCTACATGAGTGCTTTGGAAAGGCGGTTTTAAGTCCACTCGATTTTAAAATTTGGACGAGCTCAAGCAAGCCCTTCGTGAGTAGCAGATATAAATTTGACGTTTTCGACAGCGTTTGAGCAGACTACGGGCGTGTGTGAAAATTAGGGTGGATATATATATATATATAAAACCTCGCAGATTCGGTTCCATCACTATTTCTATGAGTGGTGTATGGGACTCCGAATCTGCGAGGGGCGCTCTTGGGGCTCGGCGTCACGAAGAGAAATTTTATGGAGCTTACCGTCCTAGCGTTGCAAACCGCTTGCACCGGGTCCATAAGAGCGGGGGCTACCATCAAGCAAGGACACGGACAGCTGATTCTTAACCTTACGTGACACCTTTTTACCACAATTTGTATTAAGGCGAGCACTGCCGAGTGTGCAAACGTATTGTAAATGATTAATAAATCATTACATTATTTCCTATATATATATATATATATATATATATATATATATATATATATATATATATATATATTGAATTTTCTCAATAGAAGGACGGGAATGGAAACGTCTTGTTCAGGATTAAGGATGAAATTTATAAAAGTAGTTATTCTGTCTTTTTGTCTCCTGTGCGAAATCTACGTTTGCAGGAGAACCATTAACCTTTAACGTAAGAAGGGACCGATCATATCAGCGTGTTCAGTGGAAA
>QVRM01003121.1:0-44203 GCA_003439945.1 Dermanyssus gallinae | reverse complement strand
CTTCTGGTCTTCAGTCTTTCCTCGCTACGAGTACCTCATCCGAGGTTGCCTCTAGGATAGGCACTTGGTCGCTCCATTTCACACGGTTTATTGTTAAAGGGCGGATGTGTTGGCAATAACATGTTAGTTACCGTGGCGTTCATCAAGGGGGAGGTTTGCATTCCCTCTGATACCCGGCACGTCGCGTATCAGCCTCTAGACTTTGCTCTTAACCCCAGCTGGCTCCCCATTCTTTGTTTTCAACGATTACTCCTGCGCAGGAAAGCATTTGAGGCGCTTAAAGTCGCAGAATAGCTTGTATGGTGCGAGCTTTACCCATGTTGATGCACCTTGCCTGGTAGCTCTTTTCCTGACCCAATTTCTTCTAACACTTTCTGCAACTTCTGGGGCTCCCGGTATTTCCTCTTGAGTCGAAGTCAGGTAGTATCCAGTTTTATAAGTCTTAACGGATCTTATTTGCAGACGGTAGGTTGTGTTGCGATTCCATTCCATCTGGAAAAGGCCCCGTACCTATGTTAAGGCTGACCATCTGGCCGCCTTTAGCCATTCTAGCCGCACTGCGCCTCTTCTGTAGTGGTGGCTAAACTCCACGTTGTTAAAGCAGAAGTACAATATCTTTGTCATCTTATCCCATTCTGAAATCAGACAAGACGCCCAGGTCATTTGGATTCTAAGCGCTTCTAAGGGACTTTTCGTTCAGATTGCCCGTTTTAAGGTAGGAGATATTTTTAGTCATCTACAGTTTGGCAGCGTTAGATGATGTCGTTGTTTATTTATACCTGTCGAATGTTTCTGCCGGTTTCTTGCTTGCAACACACTGTCGTTCATCGACGCGTCTTGCTTTCTCTGATCGTATTATGTGACACTTATATCGCTTAGTCAATTCAAAACACTGCAAGAGCGCACTAGCTAACCTTACTTGCGTCTGATTAAACCAGAACTATGTAAACATGTTCGCAATCAAACATAGAAAAATCATTGTAATAACACAAGATACTACGGTGATAGTGTATAAAATCTTACTGTAACTTGTACATATGCTTCGCACTAGCCACGTGACCTTGTACATTTCTTCAATCGGCCCCATCATTTTATCCAACCTGGTTGTTGCCCGGCAATTTGTCCAGCTATTTGCGCTTTGTGGCGCGGCCTGGAAACATTATACTGTCCTGCGAGAAGCTCCTGCCAGAGTCCACCCCTGCCATCTTTACCACTCGAGTCCGTTAACGGCCACTGAATCGGGCAATAAATTAATCAGTTAATTTTTTCTCCAGTTGTCCTCCCCTTATATATAATATATATATATATATATATATATATTTGCGCGATCGAATGGAAGCAGATTATAAGCAAAAAAAGTGAGAGACAGAGTAGAGAGAGATATGGAGATCACAGTTTAAACGCAAGAGATAGAGAGAGGACATTGAGCAGGCTAACAAGCTAAACGCTTGTAGAGTAGCCTGCTGTCGCATTCTCCTTCTTTTTATCTTCCCGCCGTTGTCGTCGCAACAGTCGCACTGTCCTAATTGTTGTCGCTGTTGTGTTTTGCTGCTGCTGCTGTTGCTATTGTGATTATTGTTGCAGCTATTGTTGCCACTGCCGTCGTTGTCCAGCGCGATTCCAGTTCTCGATGTCACCACAATGTTGTGGCGGCGCACGCCATGCTACGCCACGCGACGATACAACGAGTTCTTTGTCGCTGCTTCCTGTAGCAGCAGCAACAGCAACAGCAGCAGCAGCTGTTGCTGTTATTGTCGTTGTCGTCGTCGTCGTCGTCGTCGTCATTCTTGTTTTTAATACTCCTCTGCTGATCCCGGGTCATGTGGCTGAACTGTGCCAGTGGTTGCTCTACCAGCAGCAACCACCGTCTTAGCAGTAACATCAGTATTAGTCGTAATTCTAGTAGAGGTTCGTCTAGAGTCGAGGTGGATGCATGTCGCTCCGACTGTTAATGATGTTGGTTGATTGGCTGTTTGGTTGTGGTTATGATCGTTGAGAACGTTTGAGGTGCGGCTAGCGCGGCACCTCGATGTCGTTTGATGATTCTCAGTACGTGTCCAGCGCTTCACGTTGGCACTTTCCTTCCTCTTCAGGTGACACGGGACTTCCCTTTCTTTGCATCTTTATTTCCCTCTTGTTTCTATGCTCCGCAGTTTTTTTTATAGCTGTTAGTAATCAAAGCATTATTGATAATAATAATAATAATAATAATAATAATGACATTGTAGAAATCGCGTTTCCACGTGTAGGTGGCCATTTTGTGCGCGCGTTCTGTGCATCTGTTGAAGCGGATTGATACCGTCGCTCGTCTGAGCCATGCGCGCATAACGCGATATTAACGACGTCCACGAGAATCGTGACGATGATGGGAATGAAGGAATGAAGATCGCGGTACCGCTGAACCCACATGGTGACTGACTGACCGATACCAGTTGGTCTGTATCGATTCGACAAATAGATTGTCGGTCTGTCTGTCGACGAGCAATTGCCGGAGGAGCCAACTGTGTGTGACTAGTGTGCGCATATTGAAAAAGAAGAAATGTGCTATTTACATACGTTGACATGTTTTACATGGACGAGTGCTGAGATGAAACTGTAGAGAGAGATAGAGGGGGAGAGTAGAGAGACTGTATCTGGAGACTGTCCTGCTATGTCGTCATTTTGGAGTGTTCGGTGCGCGGACAGTTCGAGAGACAGTACTGTTCGTAGTGTTATGTTCCGGTTATGTTCATTTCACATCATTATCAGTGACTTGTAGGTCGGCAATCGGCAAAACGCGCTTCGACAGGAAGACACACTGCAAATACACTGTATAGCTTTAACTGCTTCTGCTGCTGTTTATGTTGCCGTTGCTGTAGCATTTGCGACTTCAATTGCGACTAACCCCCATCACCTGTGTGGTGTTGTAGCCATTCTTTGGCCAGCTGCTTTGGCAACTTCCACGACGTCGGCGTGGACTAAAGCGTTGGGGCTAACGGAAGGATTCACAAAGACTACGACAACAACTGCAGCAGTAACAACAACTACAATATTAGCATCAACGGCAACAACAACTACAATATTAGCATCAACAGTAACATCATCTACATTTGAGTTGTTTCCCTGCACTTTCCCTGCTGCGGTGTTTCCTTTCGGCCGGCGGCTGTCCGAGCCGGAGGTCCGGCGCTGTCGCCGAAGTTCTTCGTGTAACGGCGCAGCGGAGCAAGACAAGTTGACGACGTTTGGGGCTGAAGGCGACATTAGTTTAACCGTGCCGGGATGCCGCGCGCCAAACTTATGTCGCTGTGCAACGGCGCCGAACTACCGGTGCTCGGTTTGGGCACCGCTAAGGTACGTCAACCACCGACGATGATCAAATACTGCTGATCGAATTAAGTTCGTTATTCTTTGCCTTAATTATGCGTAATGTTGATGAATTAGTGCACGATTGAGTCGCCGTGGCTGCTTGTTTGCTGGTGATGCCGCCGTTGGCGTGGCCGACTGGTGTAGTATGATCGTATGGATTCAAAAACGTTGTGAGGCCAAATCTCAGCCTACATTTAACGTGCACGTAATTACGTTCGCATTGCCGTTCGTACAGGACAACAGCCCCATCAACAGAGAAATGTGCAGCGGACGGCGGTGATCGAATTTTTGCACCGGAGTGCTTTTTTTCCAGGTCGCAAGGCGCACGCAGAGGATGCACCGCGCGACCACCGGGCTCAACAATTCGTAGGGTAGTAGATAACAACGAACGATACGGTATACAGCTGAGTGCGACGGCGTTTGACAAGCTCGCAAGTAGCTGAGCAGGTCCACTATCTCTCTGTCTGGCGGAAAGCAGAGACAAATTACGTATGCGCAGCATATCGGTTCAAGACAGCAGTAATTTCGCACTGATTGGACGATTAGTGCGTTGCGCGCACGCACCGTTGTTGTTTCTCCTTCACCGGGGCATGCTGAGACAATCATCGTGCAGACGGCAAGTGCCCGGTGGATGACTCGAATGTGAATTGGTGGCGGTTCATAGGTGATCCCCGATGGCCATTCTTGTGGGCCTCTGAGACTAAGCGCCCAACAACACTCCACGAATCTACGGCTCGATAACTCACTGCTCGGCATTACGGCTGAAGGCGGAAGAGGCCAGCCTGAGTTGGAATGGCTGCTGGTCTCGTGTTTGTTGTTGTTGTTGTTGTTGTTGTTGTTGTTGTTGTTGTTTTGTTGTTGTTGTTGTTGTGGTTGTTGTTGTTGTTGTTGTTGTTGTTGTTGTTGTTGTTGCTGTTGCTGTTGCTGTTGTTGTGTCGTCGTCTTCAGGGATTCCTATGTGGCTCCCAAACAACTTTCCTGTTACGACTGTCAACACTCGACACGTGTCTCCTCCGTCTAGACAGTGGGGGGGGGGCAATCCGATATTCAAAATCGATCGGACCTATCGTTTGGAACAGCTTGTGTTTAATTGCAACATTGATTTTTGTGTGTCGTGTTTTAAACCTGGAGCGTTAAACCGTAACCGATCAAAAGTACTATCATCATTTTTTTAGTACGCCAAAGTAAAATTGCGTACATACCAACATGCCAATTAACATCGTTCCACAAAGAGTAACACATGCCCCAAAATGTTACTAATATACGGCTCTACTGTAGGCATTATGCTAGAGTTGTTACTACAAATGTTATAACTAAAATTGTTGTTGTTACTGTCATCCTTTGTGCTTTGGTATCCGTTGGAATTCTCGGCCATAAACTGCGGGAAAATCTCCGATAACGATTCAGCGCGAATATATATATATATATATATATATATATATAAATGCGTATTCAATTAGGAACCGATGCGTGGTCACTTCAAAGACGCGAGCACTCGCGTGGCTGCCAACCATAAACAAACTCTTTATGCTCCGTCTTGTTTCGACTAGCTGCTGATGGTGACAGCAGGAACCCATACGTGACATGAAGGCAAATCGTAAAGTGAGGAATGCGAAGTAAATTGAGACGACGAGACACGAGAGGCGAGAGGCTTTTCTCTGTCACGTCAGGCTAACAAGCGGAAACGGTCGAATACAAGAGGGAGTGTGTACTCGTATCTGTGTATACATTCGTAACTGTGGCAAGTGAACTGTCGGGTGCGCAGTCGGGCCATATTTTCAATCAAGATCCGCACCCCCGCCTGGACTAGATATCATTGCAGATGGCCCGCAATGTCTACGTCTATTATAATACTTGGTCTTGCACACACAGTGCACTCCACGAAAAGAACGACAACAAACGCACAAAAACCTGGGCAATGAGGAACCATCAAGTAGTTTTTGGACGTCTGTGGCGGTTGAAGAGCTGATGAAAGCAATGCTTCGTTCGGCTAGTAAAACTGTTTCGGGCTGACCCTCAGCCAAGATTGAACGTCCACACGGACTGCTTTTCGCATTGCCTCATAGACGGACCCCCATAAATTCAAATGTGCAACGGTGGGGCTGCTCGAACCCGCGCACCTATGTGTCTCCTCCGATCACGAGGCGCAGGCGAATGCCCCCACCACGGCATTGGGTTCAACACTGCTACTACTACTACTACTACTACACCTATAGCTACTACAGCTGCCACTATGCGGTTGTAGATCCTATTGTGCAGACGGCTACGTTTTTCCGGCCTGTCAATGCAGTTGACAACTCTTGCTCCATCCACCCCAACGAAGAGTTAAGCCGAATAAAGACGATGTGGACACCCACTGCCGACGACACGACAGTACCTACGCTTTAGTCAATAGTGCGTCCACCTACCTATTCAGTTTAGTTGTAGCTGCAGCGCTGAATTGAAATGCGAGTTAGTGTTCGTTCACTTGTTTCCAACTACACGCTAATTATTACGCACGCAACACATGCGAGAAAAATGACTATATACATGAGGGCGAATCGAAAAGTTCTATTACATATTTATAAAAGAAAATGTATTTTTTAGACGCGACTTTCCGAATATGGTAACATTTTTATAAGCGCGACTTTCCGAATATGGCAATAGTAGAGTCTTAATTTTCCGCTGTCGTGGTACATGATTAATAATGCTTCTACGCCGTTAAGTATGGACTTACTTGCCTTGCTTGCCTGTACTAGTGCGCTCTGTTTTTTGCCAATTTTGTTCGGTGGAGATGATGGAGACATGTGCTGCTCCAGTATTTGCAATCCAGCTTTTTAGAGTCGCTTTGTCATGCTTTCATCGAATATATGCAACTTGGGTTCATTTGCTGAATGCAAACTGGATCATTCACCAGTAGGATGACAGTCTTACTGCTGGACATGTGTTTATGCACCTTACTTCAAGGTTGATCGTCCTTCTCAACGCTGACCTTCCGTGGAGCAAGGTTGTAACGTTGATTACTAGACGTCATTCATTCCACTTTGACCCTTTGGTCTAGATTCAATTCGGATATTTCAAAATCCTTTAAGCTCTCCTGTTGTTGTTGTTTTTATTGTGCTGGATAAATCGTCGACCCAAGCACAGCGGTGGCTAGGAGCAAAGTCACAAGACAAGGCTGGTAAGGCTAAAAACACTGGCGATTGCAACAGCAAAATTACAATGATGGGAGGAGCAATGATAGCATTAGGAATGATATCATATATATATATATATATATATATATATATATATATATATATATATATATATTTAAACGACTAACATGCGTTTAGTAGTTGTAATAGCGTACGCGGGTCGGTGTTATTGTTGTTGTTGTTTTAGTCGTAGAAATATCATTTGCAGAAGGACTGGTGGGCCTTTGCCCTATACATACATTGCATTCTATAGAGCCGGCTGGTAAGCAATGGTCGTGCGATGGACACAAAGAAGCGTGTGCTCACTAAAGCTATACGTATACAAGCGTTAGCAACTAATATAACACCTGTATGTCACACACAGGGGCACAATTGCTGGAGAGAGGGGCAATTGGAAAGACGGGCGCGCGACGGCACGAGGTCTTCGTGGCGTGCCACGCTTCCTAGTCTGAGACTCACTCGCCCGTTCGTGGTGTCATATGCTATTATTACTGCTCTTGTGTTGTTGTTGTTGTTGTTGTTGTTGTTGTTGTTGTTGTTGTTGTTGTTGTTGATAGTGTTGTTGTTGATAGTATTGTTGTTGTTGTTGATAGTGTTGTTGTTGGTTGTGTTGTTGTTGTTAATCGTCGAATCAGCAGTGGAGAAAGACGATTGCCGGGGCGGAATGAATGGGGCGTGCGTTTGACGTACGTTGTTGACCTGAATGGAGAGATGGCGGGCAAAGCGTTACTAATTCTCCTGCAGCTGCTTTTTCTACTACTCTAACAGCAACAACCAAACCGACGCGCGTACGACATCAAAACTACCAACCGCATGTTGGTTCTTGTTTCGGCCATTATATTACTGACATTCTGAAATATATATATATATATATATATATATATATATAAACTAGCGAAGATATCACTGCACTGCCTCTTTCGAATAACATGCCAAGAGCAGCTGACTATATGTATGACTATATATGGTATAAGTGTCAATGCAGTACGCATATTCAATATGAGTGAACTCAATGTGATATATATGTATATATATATATATGTCAGGGCCTAAACAGGCTTACTAGGAAGAAAACACGAATATTGACCACCACGGCGGCAGGTTTCATTCCATCCGACTCCTTTGCTACGTCAGTACAGCACCGCCTCTCCGACCCGTCTCAGCACACTGTGTTCCTTCTTCGACCGCGTATCAAAACCAACTGTCTTCACTCGCTGTGGTGTTGATTATTATACGTTGATTATGCTTTGTAGTGGATGAATCGGAATGGGTAACTTTAGGGTTTAGAATTTTACAAGGATTAATCCTACGTAATCCCTGCCTAGCCTTATGAAGCAGGTTCCGTGCACTACGAAGTGCACGTCTGAACTTTTGATACTATGGTGGTAGACCGCCTGGGTTTCTTGAGTAAATAGTACTTTTGAATGCCTACGATATAACTTGTTGACATTACGGCCGGGGGCGCCGCAGTCCAGGCGTAAACTTGAATACTTTAAATGCAATCTGCCCGATTCCTAGCTGTGGCACTGCCTGTCCTATGGCAAAAGCCACTTAACTCCTTAATTTCCCCAGTAAAGTCTCAATAATTTCCCCAGTAAAGCCTAAAAGGCAGGGAGTACGCAAAACAACCGGAACAATGTATGAAAAACTTGCGCATTTGGCCAATTTCGGGTTGATATAAGGCATTTACGACGAGCCAGTCAAGCACGATAAGAGATTTTGTTTCTACGGCAATTGCATTCATGCTCTAAAAACGTGAAACCGTAAAACAACTGCGTTGCATCAGCTTGGCTAAGAGGGCGCGGTCGATGGTGAAAGTGACGCTGATATTACTCTCAACAACCATACAGATCCTCGAACAATTCAGGGCATAAGATCCGCAGCCACGCAGTGAGCCTCTGGAACATATGCTATAGACGTAAACACTGGCGCCTGGATGGCATGGTTATCCTATGTACTGTCGAAGCTCGTCTTTCATTCAAGCGTGTATCTGCAGAATTTTAGCCACGCACTGACATTCAGCACATTGTATTCGCAATTATAAATCAGATTAAGTTGAACGTCCATAACAGTAGGTTTGCCTTTTAGCTAGGCGAGTTGTTCACAAATATGTATGCTTTAATATAGGCAAGAAATTTCGAAAAAAAGTGGTAGAGTGATCACTAAATAGCGGAAACGGTAGAGTAGAAATTATAGAAAAGTAATGAAAAATGACGCATATAAACAGAAGAACAATGTACAAATACACAATGAAGTCAGAAATCGAGGTCAAGTATAAATACAAGATGAAATAAATATGTAGACGAGAGGGAATTTACCAGTTTTCTGGGGTTTCCCAGGGGCTGCGAAGACTCGAGTTGTGCAAGCTGGATAAAGTTACTTGGATAAGTTTACAGTAATAAAACGGTTTAAATAATAATAATAATAATAATATTTTTTTTGAACAAGGGTTTATTTTCATACATTTGTACATGTATCACAATTACTAACATATCACTTATATAACATCTACAATATTGCTTATACTATTCTTATTGCTTGAGTGTCGGTGGCCACTCAGCATCATCTTGGCGTTGCCTCTCTGTAATTCTAATGACACTCTCTGTCGGAGGAACGCGGTCGATCTTGGCTCCGCTGTGGCCTCAAATAGCTTCTTTCCAAGCTCTTTTGCCAGTTTGAGTGCATCCTTGCCCCAAACGCCAGATCACTCGAGGCCGAACGCCATTACAACGTGGTCCTCAAGAAGATGCGCGTATACGCGCCGTTTGTGCATCTCCCGTTGGTGGATAAACGTGTCTGGGACAGTCACGTCCACGCCAGCGGCCGATTATGGTCCCAGTCTCGGCTGGTAAGGCCATCCAGTCGACGCTTGTTGTCCCTTTGCAGTCCACCAGGCTCAAGCGTGACGCGGTAGCCGGCTTGCCTGAAAGCGCGCCCGAGGATGTAATAATAATAATAATAATAATTTTAGTGGCCGCTGACGAAGAAAGACCTGATGGGGTGACCATTGCATTATGGTGACATGGAAAGTCCCTAGCTTGGGATGCAACGGTTCGTGCACAACCGCAGCTTCCTATTTACACCACAGCTCTGTTGAGCCGGGGTGGGCAGCAAAGCACGCGGACGCCAGAAAACGGTTTAAATATGCTGGACTGGAAACAAGATATATTTTTGTGCCTATTGCCATGGAGACACTAGGACCAATCAGCAAGGCAACCGAAGCATTTCTCAAGGATTTGAGTAAGCGAATTCAGGAGGTCACGAACGACCGAAGAGAGGGTCAATTCTTGAGGCAAGCGTTGTCCTTGGCCGTTTGCAGAGGAACGCGGCATCTATTTTAGGCGCCATGGAGTGAACTAATTATTTAAAAAACTTTGCAATAATACGTTCAGACCTCTCAACTGTAACATCGTTTAACATGTAATAAATAATAATAATAATAATAATAATAATAATAATAATAATAATAATAATAATAATATTAATAATAATAATAATAATAATAATAATAATAATAATAATAATAATAATAATAATAATAATAATAATAATAATAATAATAATAATAATAATAATAAAAATAATAATAATAGCAGCGTAACAATTAACAGAGAGTCTTTGTCTGACCCCCATAAGTTGCTAAGGTGGTCAGACAAGTACGCTAGTTGTCATTGGTGATTTTTTTTGGTATATAGAGCTAATAGCGCGAACGATTACCAGCACGGGATTAGGATGGCAGATAAATCGAGCCCGGTGGTGTGGTGCAATCGTCTGCGCCTCTCGGCCGGAGAAAACACATAGGTGCGCGGGTTCGAACCCCACCGTTGCACATTTGTATTTATGGGGGTCCGTCTATGGAGTTAAATCTTGGCTGAGAGTCAGCCCAGAAAGTATTTTTGTTTAGGATGGCAGATGAGGGGAAGAGGTGTATACATATATCAAGACACCTGTACTGCTGTTTGCTAACGATGAACTAGTGTTAGGGCGGGACACTAGCGAAGTTCCGGAAATGTTGAATGCATGTGGGGAGGCAACGGGGAACACAGTTCGGGATTTGGAAAGAAGTTAGAAGTAGTACAAAAATAAGTGAAAATATTTGCATTGGATCGCCGTTTTATTGGCGCCATAGAGTTTCTTGAGGATCAAGGGGGGGATGTCAAAATGTATACAAAGGGAAGTACAAAGTAAGCTAAGATTAGTATTAGGATTATGAATGCCATAAATAAAAGATGGGCTAAATATATTCAAAAGGTGAAGACGGCGCTAAGTGTAAAAACAAGGTGGAATCGCAGAGTAGAATTTGCAGCTAGGGAAATTGAGTACAAAAGTCAGTAATGAGCAAGAGCGAGGGTATCAAAGAAAATTGTGAAATCAAGGTTAAAAAAAATATACGGACAAATAGAATATAGCGAGTTAAATATATAGACGGGGAAGTCGAGCTCGTGCGTTATAGAATGTCGAACTTGTGCGTTATGGAATACGTCAAACAAATATATTGTAAAAGAATGTACAGTTTTGGACGCCCCTGATATAAAAGGGTGGCATGCGCATTTAGGTAAACATGTCAAGCGAATAATAAATCTTTCTCTCTCTCTCTCTATATATATATATATATCCCTTTCAGAAATGCTGCAAACAATGTTCTAACACACCTATATACAAGGCTCGTGACAAAATATATATATATATATATATATATATATATATATATATATTGTGGATCTAACAGTTCTTAGCATCGTATGTCTACAAGTTCAAAAAGCTCATGCCGACTACAGCATTGGGGAGAGAGAGAGTCGTTCTTCGAGAGCACCAAAAAGAAGTATCATATGGACTGCTTTCGAATCGCGTTTGTAGCAGGTCGCGCAATTATAACATGTCAGATCCTCCTGTGATAATGGAGCAGAACACGTACCGTGATGTGGTTCAACTATTTTTCAAAACTTCACTGTAACGAAAATTAAGGTCTAATTAGATGCAGCTTAGAGAGTTAATGCACCGGTGTACTGTACCATTACCAAGTTGATTGCCTCATTGAAAAGGGGTCATATGGGCTACCACGTTCCAGGCGTACCAAGTCTACCACGTTCTAGACAGCCAAAAACAGCTTAGAATGAGAATAATAGAAGCCTACAACGTCATGATGGCCGACCGCCGATTTAAGAATCGCTGCGCGAAATGGGAGATGGGAATTAGCTATGGTGTAGTACATCAAATATTGTCAAAGAAATGCTACGCCATTTTGGGCCGGGCGGGTGGTGGAGTAATACGGGTTAAGTGGGTATGTGAGTCCCACATTAGTTGCTGCGGACGCGTGTGTAGGAAAGCAGTTTGAGAAAGTTTGAGGCGAAATCCGCAGGGCGGTTCGCCGACAAAACCTGGTTCCACCCATCACTTCACTCCAAAACGGAGAGATGCCACCAGAGAGTGGACCGTACTCAGTGAAAGGCCAACCATCAGAGTAAAGAGGCGCATCTGGACCGAAAAGATTTTGGCGACCGTTCTCGGAGAACCAAAATGTATTCGATGAATTACATTTATACATGAAGAAGCGGGGGGGGGGGGGAGGTCTACGCAACAATGTTCGACCAGCAAGAGTACCGCATTACTTATAGCACTACGGCCCGCGATGCAGAAGAGAACTGTTCTATTTCACTACACAGTGCGCTACACAGAGCGCCGTCCACACTTCTATTTTTGTCATGGCCGGCCAAATTACGTTCCAAATTGTATAGCAGTAGAGAATATGGAGCGTACTCCATATTTACATATATACAAAAGCTGTGTCTGTCCAAATGTATAAATACAAGCTACATAGCATAGAACGCATTGTATATAACTCTAGGGAGTTAGAAACCCCTAACACAAGCATTCGTAAGTTTTGGGGATACAAATAATATATGCTGACTTGCTTCTTCCGTAGACAAGTCACCGCAGTCAACAAGATTCAACGTTCTAACTTCAGTATCTATTGTCACTGTCGGCTGTGCAGGCATATTGATACCGCAGCCCGTCTGATTTCAAATCTCATCACTTTAAATGACTAGTTGAGAAACGTCACAAGTGAGGTAACTGCTTATAAAGTTTAGTTGTGACGCGAAGTAGTTTTTCTTGACGCCCTTACCCAATAAGTGAAGGAGAGCTTTTATGCAACTTTTAATCGAAATCGTCAATCTTTTGGATTAAGCCCACATCCGAAGTCCGTTTGTTTAGCATTCACTCTGACGTTTAGAGCAATACAATAATGATCGCGTGTGTAACTGCTAAAGGCCGTTGTGTTTCTTCGTCGATTTACAGTGCGACAACGTCTACGGAGCGGTGCAAGCTGCCATTGAGGCAGGCTATACGCACTTCGATACGGCGTATGCTTACCACAACGAGGCGGAGCTGGGTCGCGCCCTTCGGGATAGCATTCGGACGGGACGGGTCACACGTGAACAGCTATGGCTCACAACCAAGGTACGACGAGGTGTCTGCAGGCACGCGTGGCGTCCAGGCGAAGGCTCAATGTCTATAACAAGCCACCAAATTGTTCAACAAGAGACAACAATCAAATGACAATTGGAACAACAGCATACATATCATATTTATTCACCATAGTTGTTGGTAGTAGGATTGGATTGACACACATGGTTTGCTACGAAATTATAACAATATCTCGTTCACACGCGCCTGCAACGAGTAAGAGTCTAATGCCGAACATATTAGAACATGATATCGACAGATGTTGCACTCACCACAAAACTTACATACACAGTCGTTAATATCATAGCATTCACCTTTGAAGCACATATAATGGTGATAACGGTGCCATGTTACCCTGCACACTAATGGTCGGTTAATTTGAAAGGCACGTTTCCACTTCGCTGAGCGAAAAGCAGGCCCGTCTGTATAGTTACACATAACAAAATGTACGTTTCGGTTTTCCCTGAATGTTCTGTACATGTCGAGTGTAATTGAACTGGTCGCTAATTTGTCTAGGAGTAAGTCTTCTACCAGATTGCGTTCTCCGCAAAGCTCTAGTGCCAAGGTAGCTGACGCGTTCTTGGGTAATCCCAGTACACGTTTCACAAAGCACGACTTTACACGGTCTAAATGTTTGAGATCGCGTAATGTTATGTGCGGCGCAATTACTGGGAGACAGTACTGGAGTATCGGGGTGATTTTCATCCTGAATATTTTCATTGCTGTTTCAAGACCCACGTCGCGAATGTCTCCGAGTAGCATAATCGCGGCCGTGGCCTTTGCTCGCATTTCCTCGATGTGTCTGCTAAAAGTCAGTCGCGGTGTCAGGGTTACGCCAAGATACGAGAAATGGTTGACCAGCTCAAGGCAAGTACTGTTGATCTTGACGCGTTGGTCGGCAACGGCGTATGAGCCGCCGCGGCTGAAGCGAATGAACAACAGCACCTGCTTCAATTCAGGGCCGCGACCTGTGGTCTTGACCTAAGTGGTTCCACCTCGGGTAGCACAAGGGTTGACATCTAGATCCTGGTGCTCACTCCCTCACTGCAATTACGTCTTCTTGATCTTCAGTGCTGTTTTCTATCGCCACTTTGCACATTAAAACCTGTATTTAAACTGTTTGTCATTGTCACTGCTATTACAACAACAGGTTCCCTGCACGAATAGCACGAATGAAGTCGTCGGCAAATAGGACGTTTGCACGTATGTCGTGAAGGCTTGTTTTGACAATATTTCCTGATTAGTAGTGAATATCTATCTGACACGTTTTGTCGCTCAGGTTTATTCATTAGGCTAATGGTTTTTATATATTCGTGTCTGTTTGGGTGTATATAGGTGTGGAATTCATATCATCGCACTCAGCAGGTGGAAGAGTGCTTTCAGCGATCGGCAATGGCCCTCGGCGTCGACTACGTCGATTTGTACCTAATGCATTGGCCCATCGCGTTCCGTGAAGGCCACGAAGGCCGTGCTGAGGATGGGCCTCCTTGTACGACCGACGTCGACTTCCTTGACTGTTGGCGTGGCATGGAAGAGGTAAGGTTTTCATTAGGAAAACTCTCACTGTGTCTCTATTGTGGCCCTCACTCGGATGAGCAAGTGTATTGTTGATATTTTTGTTATCGCCTTCGTTACTTCGATCGGGAGTCTTCTATTTTCGTTATGACGGTCTTCGCTGGTGAAAAAATCGAATCTAAGACTCGGTGTTAACAGGGAATATCGAATCGTCTTTGGCTGAGAGACATGTGCAATAAGAGTATATAGCGGTTAGAACAATTTGTTGTTGTTATATATGTATATATATATATATATATATATATATATATATATATATATATATATATATATATATATATATATAGAAGTTATCTGGGTAATCTTCCCGCGAAACGCCGAGGCTCTTTCTGCCCGTTTATAAACAATTCCCCATGCGGAGAGAAAGTCATGTTGCGAGATCTCCAAGACGCCATTTGCTGTCCTCTCCAACTCACTGACGTTATGCGACGTAATCACGATATCTAGATCATCCGCGTAGGCTATGGGGTAAATATTTATTGCTGGGAAGATGAGAAACACGCAGAATCTCATCAGACGCAATGTTTTCATTTTTTTTTGATGGGGGTGATATACAAAAACGTGCTAGTGTGCCATTTATGGCTTACTTACTACCACTACAGCAATTACTGCTGACATTACTACTAATGCTACTTCTAGTAGGCTTCTAGCACTTAACAAGTGATTGGTGGCCGTTTTTGCGACTATTTGCCCGATGGGTCCGCCGTGTGTCCACCCAGCTCTACATGGAAGGCCGGGTGCGCAATATCGGCGTATCGAACTTCAACAGCGAGCAGATGACGCGTCTGCTGACGCACTGCACCATCAAGCCACTCGTCAACCAGGTAGAAGCAAACGTCTACCTGAATCAGGAAAAGCTGCGACTTTTCTGCGCTCAGAGGGGCGTCACGCTTATCGCCTACAGTCCCGTAGGATCTCCCGGTTATAAAAGGTAACACAAACGAATGGAACCTTCTGTGCTAACAGTTGCGGTCGCATGATCTGTCATTCATTTGTAGACATTGCGTGAAGTTGCATGGATTTTGGCACACTAGATAAACCTATGCTTCCCTCAGCGTCACAAGACAACCGTTTTTATCTGCTACTTCTTACAGCGAAACAGTACATTTATATAAGTATAGCGGCTACACATACACACAGACAAGGTGATCATTTCGACTCGAGTTTTGGCACATACGGGCTAAATTTCGTGACGTTGCTGTCGTTCAGGACACCGGCCGGAGCAGATGCGCCGAAGCCCCTCGCCGACCCAACGGTTGCCTCGATCGCGACATCACACGGCAAGACGCCTGCTCAGGTACTGCTACGATTCCTCATACAGCGGGGCATCGCGGCGATCCCGAAGAGCTCAAACCCACAGCGTATCCAGGAAAACATTGAGGTACGTATACCGAACCACAACTCGTCTTTGCAATTTGCCTTCGATCGCCTGTAGTAACGGCAGTTTTTTAATTGTTTGTTTTGTTACCAAACGATTACCAGCCGGTAAATGTACAGAATAAACTCTTTGAACATACTTCAGTTCCTCCAGGCCTTGCCACCGGGAGCGTGTCAGGAATCATTCTCACGTTGCGGCGCTGATCTTCTAAGCCAGTTTGCTGCCTTAGGAATGCTGTGGATCGTTTGTCTCCGTTCGACTTCTCAATAAGCTAGCTGATTGTCCGCGTTATGGCCATGACATCGTCCCCAGAATATCATAGAAAAGTTCAGAGCGTTTCTGATAGGGCTACAGAGACTGAATTATAAGGGTAGCCATGCAGTTTCAGTTTGGCACATAACAGAGAGCCCCTCAGGCTTGTTCTAATTCGACGTTTCCAGCCTAGTATCGAGCTTTCAATGTACATTTAACATTTAGTGCCAAAATGATGCCGCTCTCTATGGCTCGGCTACCATAGTGACAAATTCTTTACGACTTTTGGCACGCTTTGAAGGAGGAGGGTTACTTACCGCGTAAATGTGGAGTTCCACCTAAAGGCAGCACCCTTCAATATCAAGATAGAGCAGTTCGCACGGTTGCGGAAGCACTTCCAGGGATAAGTCAGTCGATACCCTGGGGGCCCTCCGACGTTGGGGGAAATCGCATGAGTCCCTTTCACAAAAAGGAATAATGGTTTTTCGAGGTTCTTCTACGTCATGCAAGTTTCGCTACCCCTAAGTACACTGCAGGCCTTGCTGCTTACTGTGAAACGATCTAAAATATCTATCCAAATCAAGCGAAGCACTGAACATTTGTTTCAAAGGAAAGTCATGGGATAGATAAAAAAATATTTAATCGTGAGGGGAGTCTTGGAATTAGAAGCACCGCTGAGCTCGCCGCCGACAACTTTGTTGCTTCGCTAAATCCGTTTAGTTCGTTGGAGGAATCCCTCATTATTAAAACAGTAAAAAGCAAAATAAAGAGGCATCAACCCTAGCGAAAGAGACTGCAGAGCTTTGAGGCAAATGATAATCCCGTCATAGAAGGAAACCTTGCAGTTGTTTTGATTCTAGAAGATATATTCTAATGATAGTAATCGTAAAAAGAGTAGTATTTTAAAAACAAAAGCAACCATAAGACGCGAATAGAACCATTAGATAACCCTCGCCATTAATATCTTCTGCGCGCCCCTGTCTAATCTAAGCCATATCATTTTTGTACTCACCAAGGTGTTCGACTTTCATCTCAGCCCGGAGGATATGTCTTCGCTCATGGCGCTGAACCGGGGCTATAGACGATTCACAGTCGACAACCTCAAGCATCACAAGTTCTACCCGTTCAACACCGAATTCTGACCTATACAAGGATACCAACGACTCAAATATATATATATATATATATATATATATATATATATATATATATATATATATATATATATATATATATATATATATATATATATATATATAACAAATAACAATATATATAACAAAACAGCCGACAACCAATACCTTATAATAAAGGCCTGTTTAAACGATATATTTATTTATGTGAGAAAATCAACAAACTACATGTCAGCTGTTTAACACCAGCTTCTATTTAATTGGTCCTACATGTTGTCCGGCTACGTTTGATTCGACCATTAGGTTGCCCTATGTACAAACTCTAGAACCTGAACGTGTACAAACGTGTCTATTATGCAGTTCCAAATAAAATCAGAGAGCTATACTATGTACCTAATATTAAATTGTAAAAAAAAAAAAAAAATATATATATAAATATATATATATATATATATATATATATATATATATATATATATATATAAATATATACAGGTATGAACAGTCAGCGTGTGGGCTTGTTCTTAGTAAGCCCACATGCCAGTCATTTCTGTAGTTATCTAAAACTGCTGACATTTTTTAATTGCGCAGCCCTAACTAATTGATTAGACTCATCAACACCTCATGAATAAGCTAAGTAAGCATGCTTTTCCTTGGAGCTCTGTGAATAATTTCATGTAACGCCTTTTGAAGCACTAGTACAACATTTCGGAGGTCTTTATTTAGGAACTTAGCTCAGGAATACATCACCCGTACTGAAGAAATTTCGGATCACTCTAAAGATCCAGCAGGCTATGTGGTTGGCAGATGAAACACCAATGACTCGATAGTTAAAATGTTAAAAGAAAATCGATTCAAAAAGATGAATGCTAAAACGGTTTATTCATGAACCTAACCCTTGCTGGAAGCAAGTATACCTTGGAGCTCTACAGTCGATTAATGAACCGCCAATAGTGCTTTAGCTATGTATGAAATATAAATAATAGTAGTAAATTGTGATTACAATACAGTCGTCATTATAAACAATTTTTAGTACTTCAGCGACCGACCCACCGGGCGAAAAAGTGCAAAACACGGCGATGCGTCTGGCAACTCGCTGCATGGTATTTAGCGCATATCTGCGAGCAGAACCGGCAATGACATTGATCGCCAACTTAGTGAAACCCTTGGGATGAACATACCAAGTTAGCCATGCACAATTCACCTTGTGTACACGTGTCTACTAGTGCAAGCGAATTTTCCTATTTCTAATCTTAAAGATCTACTCGGGAGACAGAAAAAAATCGTCAGATAAAGAGGTCATCGGCACTGTGTATGCGTATTTTGAAAGTTTCGAGCCATCCGAGTGGACCAGAAAATTGAAACACTGCTGGACTGAGTGTGCAGAGCTCCAAAGAAACTGCGTCGAGACGTGAAATAAACAGTCGGTGATTTTATTACTTTTTTTTGTTACATAATGAAAGACTTACGTATTTGAGTTTCAATCAGTTCAGCTTGTTTCCTCGCATTGCGAGGCGTTTATTAAACGAAGTTGTTTAGGGTAGAACGAATTGTCATCTTTAGTCCTCAATAAAGAAGAATGTCTCGACAAGGAAATCGACTAGACGAGTGCTCGGTTCAAATCGGTGGCTTTAAGATAATCTAGCAGCTCCAGGTTTGCAGGAAGTAGATTTTTCCATATGAGCTCGATGTCGTAAGCGGCTACCAGGACGATTATGAAATCGTGTAGTCGGAGAGCAGTAGAGGCGTATATGAAATAGGGATTTTTAATTGTGAATTTACATTTATTTACATTCTTTTTTTTGTTGAAACGATAACAAAAACTCGATGTAGGAGAATCTTTACGTTCAAAGCGACGCTTTAGCTCGCTCAGGAGCCCTCTTATGACAAACTTCATGACTTCACTCTCAGACCTAGCTCGGCAAAATTCGCGTGGAGTTTGGTTAAGGCCTGCTAGGCATAAAAAGCCGTTTTTCCGTTGGCAGGCCCATAAACAGAATTAACAACAGTAGAGGACTCCGATTATCACATTGAGCCCGGCCGGTGGTGTGGCGCAACGGTGCAAGCTCTACGACTTTATTGTTGATTTTTGTCTAGTTGTCCAGCAAAGCAGACATAACTTGCTTGAGCGGGCCTGAAATCTATATAGATCTTTATAATCTACGGCAACTTGGTCAGCGTGTCTTTGACGTCGGCTGATAAAGCTTTGTTCGCCGTAATCGTCGACCTATCTCATTGAATAACGCTGCCAGCCATGATGTCAGCATCGGCGTGCTGTTCAAGAGCTTGTTACTAATTTGGTCCGGGTCAGCAGTTTTGTTAAAGTATACGAGTAGACCGCAGATGGCCGGAGTCATGTCGCGTACTGTGAAGTCGAACTCCATCATCGGGCCAGATTTATCGAACAGAGAGTGGAGTTAAGGCCTGGCTAGCAACCCAATTAGTTTTGCTTTCTGCTGCCTAAGGTATCCCTGACGTTAAAGACGCCGTATAAACCTTTATACATACGGTCTTCGTATGAGCAGCAGGGGGGGAGGCTAAATTTATTTGCGCTGGATTATTGCACTCGTTTTACGTTTTCTTGACCATGTGGCAGATTCCATTGAGCCGCGGGCGTTGGTGTTCCTGGGACACGGTTCTACTAACCCCTGAAGAATTCTGGCAAGTTGCGGTTCTCAGATATGTTGATTGCGTCTGACGTGATGTTCCTAATGTTTGGTGCAAACATATTAATAAGCGAAGGTTCGTTGTGATAACCCAACAAGCAAAATCAGCCGGGATTTCGAGGTATCAGTATTAGGAACAATAGAAACGAGTATTGATAAAATGTGTGTCGAAATGTTTGTATTTCACAGCCTAATTGTATCGAAATGTTTGTATTTCACACAACCCTCAGCAGGAGAAATCCCCTGGCAGCTCTAACGAGCCTGCATTGTAGAAGTTAATTATGTCAAACGGCACAGCAATAAGCTGTTAACAAGCACCTAAGGAACGCTCGTTTCTAGATATACAGGGCATACTGAACAATATAATGGAGTAAAGATCCTTTGGTGGTAAATCGATCCGAAAGTTGATTTTAGATGTGAATAGAAATGTCAAGAATGCTCACAGGAACTTGACGCTCTACTTCGCATTCCACACGCTCTCTACTTCACCCAGATGCCAGTAAGCTGCGGGCGCCCTCATGATAAGGCAGCGTCCAGCCCAACATTGCGTGTTTTGTGATACATGCAAAAATGGCGTGCACGCCTTAGTTGCTAATGATACGAAGAGAAAATCATCACTTAGTGAGAAAGCTCCAGCGGCCTCTAATACCTAGAATTTACTTAAGCATGAGCTATGCTAAGTCAAATCTTAAGGAAACGTTGAAAACAATAAAATTTTAGAGAAAATCGACTAGTAACTTCTGCCCAAGAACTCGCTTGAGGTATTCCTCGTAATAGTTGGTCTATTTGTGCAGCACTGGGTTTCTCCCGGATTAGGTGAACACCGTAGGAAGCCATTGGAGCCAGCTTAGTTTGGGACAGGTTTGTGGTAGCGTATAGAGTAACAAGATGCGATTTATTCATTCTTGCACCTTTGTCTTTCAAACGCGTTCCGCAATATGTTCCGTAAAAGAGCACCCTGATGTTTGCAGCATCAGGCCAAGTTATTGGAAGTTATTCAGTAGAGTTGAGCACATCGCACAACGGAACTTCATAGTTTTTTGTCTTGCCAATGTTACAATCAAGAAGCTGTTTCACCTACATTGTGCTGATGTCATTCCTCGTTCGAATGGAAGTGTATCCACTGTTCTTCAGCAAAAAAAAACCGCCTCCCTCAAGCCAAACACCCCCAAAAACAACTACTGAGCCCGGGACTGGTAAAAACATCGCAAAAAACTACTACGCCACCGACGACAACGGCATCGACAAGAACAGGTGTATCCGGTAAATCAAACTGCCGTTGAGCCATTTCAGACAGCTCCTCTATCGCCGTCTGTCTCTGGTGACAGCGAAGGAGAGTTTAAACTTGAGCAACAATGGTAGCGTATCAGCGACAGTTCTATTGAGCAACAGGGGTCAAGGGCCCGAGGCTGGTACGCTGTCGATGGCAGTGGTCTTGTCGGTGTTATTGATATGCGTAGAATCAAGCTCAGCCTGGCAGGACTGCCTGAGCAGATAAAAGCACTGCAGTTGCAGATAAACGGGGCGTCTGCATGCCATCCATGCCGTTACTCACTTAAAACAAAAGTTTGAGACGCTCAAGACTCGAGATGCGCAAGTGCACTTCTCAATGGAGTAGTATACAAATACTGAGCATGAGGTGAGGCTCGAACGGCTGAGGGGGCAATGGCGGAGATCAATTTGGCGCAATGATCTCAACATTAGAATCTCAGACGATCTGCTCTGTGAGAGTCTACTTCTGGAAATAGAGGATGTATACGTTATATAAGGGTGGCGCTGAAAGGGACACCGCTTTTGTAGGTGTTTTCTATAGGTAGCCGAAGGGAAACCCAGCACACTTCGTTGCCTCATTGGAAACTCTCTTGTCAGGGATCGGTGATAACAAATACATAATACCCGGTGACGCAAATCTTAGTATAATTACAGAGCCTGGTGAGACACTAGAATTAATTGAAACTCTAGAAGAGTTACGCTGTAAAATTTAATGGTTTGACACATTTGCGTTTCATCGGGTCGCTTCACCGACTCCAAAAACGAGCACACTGAGAACAACTTTGGGGGTTCCGGATGTTCGACTCAATGCAACAGCACTACAAAAATATAAGCATTCTGCCGATTCCAAAATTAATAGAACACTCCCTTGTAGTTGAAATTAAACGTGTACTCCTTGGTGTGTACCCAAACTTACCGTGTTTGACAACATCAGCAACATCCATATCTGCATAGGGCAACACATCTAACGTGTTTATTTTGTCACACGCCAACTCCAACCAGTCAAAGCAGTCGATCAAAGACATTGAAGTCTCTTACTGGAATACCGGTCTCCGTGAGGCAGACGAAGTCTCTGCTTAAATTCACATGTGACCTTAAATAGCATTATCTTGAAACGCTGGTGTCTGGTTAAAGATCATATAAGAAATACAAACCATATCGCAGCTCATTGTTAGTAGATGAAAATGGCAAATATAAATTATACATTGTAATTTTATAAAAGGGACTCCGGAGGAGTTATGTACTTAATGGAGCCCAGAATTTACATGCGCAATTTTGGTATAAAAATGCTAATAAAAAAAGTCGATGATTTTTCGCTTCTTCAACTTTTGACTCGACTAGATAAAAATAAAATAAAATAATTCTTGTCATTTTTCTCTTAATATGGCTGGATCAATGCTCAGTGGGATGTGTGTAAATACATGTTTGCTCCTCTTCCATAAAAAAAATACTAAAACGTTACGACTTAGGTATTGCAGAACTAGCAATATATTACTATTAAGCCTCTAGCATCCTTATGAGGAAATTAAGGACTATATAAGAAAGGTACGGTACATCGGTAGGTCGGAAACGCAGCTGGTATACACACAGCCCATGAATAAAACGAGGGAAAACTTTGTTGTTGAAAATAAAAAGAACGAAAACGTTGTAGCACTACGTTATCGGGGTCAATACTAAAGTAATATTAATAGTACATGTGCAGATACGGTGTTTCAAACAGGACCCGTAAAGGGGTCATTCTAGCACAGACATAGAGGAGAAATTAGGAGTTTTCGCCTGCTCTGGAGGATATTCCAGACATAACATTAAAGAGATCAGACGGGCTAATGAACAGCTGGCGCTTGGATAAGCCGCTGGCTCCGATGGTATGCATCCTGGGGTAGCCAAGCTTTTCCTTAAGCGATGGCCGAAGACTGCTTCCAGACTCAGGTATCTCGGCTATATTTTCGCGTAGGACAAGAGGACGCTTTTTCTTATCATACATGAATTGAGGCGTTCTATATAAGTGGTTTTATGCTTTGCGCTAGATTTCAACATTTAAAGCTACGCAAATGTCTCCTTCCTGTTCTGCGTTTCTGCCACTACTTTCCAGTTCCTTGTGTTGAAGGCACTTTTAACATCCATGAGAATCACAAATTTCCTCGTTTTGGGATTCTTCGCGGTTCCTCGACCTGCTCGTTCCAGGACCCTATCAAGGGCTCCGATGGTAGATCTGTCTTTCCGGAAACCATACTGGTTATCTGATAAAGCTTCTCCGATTTCAATTTTCTAGTTCAATCTGTTAACCGCAACGATTACCAGCAGATCCGTCTTATATCCAGCGCAATGCAGGTGAATAATATTTGCACAAAATATAAGTAGCACTTATCTCCTTTGGTTGTATGTGTATATATAACACTTCGTTCCAATATGAATAAATATAGACGCACACCAGTAACGAGGCAGTTATTCTAAAAAAAATACACGTTTTATTTCGATAACTTTTTTGCGAGTACGTAATTTGTTACCTCGCCAGTCGTCCCCGTAGCTCTTTAAATTCGCACATGCATTATAGTTTTCACTTTTAATACTGCACCACCGTTGCACCAACTTTTAAAGTCAATCTGAGAAACCTCAAGTCATTTTAGCTATTGTCTGAGAAAAGAAAATTAACAACTTCCGAGGCTATGTAACACGCATTCTCACTGTAACCAAGTTGAAAACTATACGTCGATCGGGGACGGCCTAATTATGAATTCGAAATTAGAACGGGGCGTTGAAAGGATAGTAGGGATGATCCTTAAGATGAGATAGGCCGCAGAAACGATAACCACGGTCAAAAGCCTCCAGTTCCTTGATGTCTTCGGGGCTAAGTTTGAAGTCGAACACGTCCAGGTTGGCCTCAATCCGGGCTGGCGTTACCGACTTCGGGATAACAATAACTCCACGGTCCAGCTGGAAGCGAATCAATACAGCTGCTGCTGTTTTGCCATATTTGGCACCAATTTCCTTGATCTTCGGATGATGCAGTAGAGGAGGCTCGTCTGAGCTAGCCCTATAAATGAAGATAAAGGAAACCACACGGTAATTCATATAAAGGTGTTTGCAGTTACTATTAGAGAAATTCAATGGGACCACTACATCCGATAAAATAATCTTAAAGGACATAATTGTACATCATAAATGAAACCAGCAATGCACAAGGCAGAGACGTTACACAAACAAAAAGTCAACAAAACAACTAAACCCGCGTTTAGAAGAGAGAGCCAATATCCCAAGCACTAATTGTCTCGTTTTTAATGACACAGAAGAAATGTTTAACGGCTCATGTTTTCAACAAACCAGTTTTTGGTGATCATACTTTAAGTCTTTTTCTTTTTTCTAATCTACTAGCGCATGAGTCGTAAACTAACGAGATGCTGTAATCTTCTGCAGGCGAAAAATTGGTGTAGCCAGCTTACCAATTTAAATGAGTATATATAATAATATATAATTATTATATATACTCATTTTAATAAAACCCTTCAGATTATATATATATATATATATATATATATATATTATTATAATTGTTTGAATTTATGTAATAATGGAAATTTCAAGCTCAATGAAGAGTTATTGAACTTAAATAAATTTGCCGTCCGGAGAAGACGGTCCCATAAAAAAATATATATATATATAAAAAAATTAAATGAGTTCCCACTCTTGTTCCCAAGTAACGTTATTAAGATAAAATCGCCTGACCAAAACGAATTAATTAATTGCTTAGTAGTATTATCCCCATTTATATAGGATGTTCGCAAAAAAGTCTAAAATTTTTATAGTAATATAAGAACAATAATTCTTAAGATATTAAAAACAAATCATTTATATTTTAATGCAGATACAGTGTCATTTCTAAAATATATATATCAATTGTTTTTACAAGCTGTATACAGGATTATTTTGTTTGCACCTTTTCTCATAAATTAGGCTCAGTTACATTATTTTGCCTGGTCTTTGATTCATTGATTTTTCCGAAAACCCAATTAGCCAAGTTAAGCCGCTCCTGGTGGCCCGCAGACTTCAATTCTTGTGTGAGCTGAATCGTATATGAATACACCGGTAGATCCTACCTCAAAACATAACAGGTTAATGTACGCGAACGACCCAGTTGTTAGGTACGTCGTCGAATCGACATTTCTGGCCATAGTTCAATACTATCGGCCAAAAAGGCTATACTTTCAGCTGATCGAGCGTTCCGTAGTCCGTTTGCTTTCACGCCTTGGCATGTCATGTACTAAACCGGTCCTGTGAAACTTTGGGACGAGTTCACGTATCGTGTTCTCACAAGTCTTGTTGTGTCGACTGTAAATTGCACGACGAGCTCGCCAGCAATATACAATTTCTCCGTGGAGTAAGGCTCTATCCTGGATTTGCCAGCCCTACCCTATTCTGTTTACACCAGCTAATTATTCGGACACTCTGTCTTTCTATACATAAAAAAATATATAGATATATATACATATATATATATATATATATATATATATATATATATATATATATATATATATATATATATATATGACTCAAATCGGGAAGTCCTAGTACTTTGAATTTGCTACCTTATCAAAACGGCGGCCTTTATTATTTGAGTTTGGTTCAGAAAGGTGAAAAACACGAGGTTCAGCAATCTTTAAGAGGTGGACAAATCTGCATCAAGTTCTGTGTTAAAATCCGATCATATGTTCTATAGTAGTGGAAATGTTACGAACTGCTCATGGTGATCAAACATTGTCCATTGTGCAACACTGTGTATACGACGGACATTAAAAGACCGTTCGGAAAGGCCTTCAATGTCAATAACAGAGAAAAAACGTTAGAAAAGTTCGTGATATCGTACTCAACAATCGAATTAATATTATAGCTAAGGTATTTTAGATATCTTATAGATGTTTAAATTGAGCCTTCAGGCAGCAGCAGGGAGTGATTACAGAACACTGCGCATGGCCATATGGTTACGACATCGAGACCAAAGCCTAATCCTCTTAATCGTGCTTCCAAGGAGAGATCCGATCGAAAAAAAATTGGGCAAAGCGGATCCAAGACCAAGGTTATACTGACTGTTGTTTAAGTACAATCTTAGCGAATATTTGCCACCTGATTCTGCGGTCAACAAGCAATACTGTCGCACATTGTTTTAAAGATTGAGCGAGAACGTCGGACGCAAGAGGCCTAAATTCTGGGCAAACAACTTATTCCGGGCAAACAACTTTTGAATCTTCTATCACAATAAGGCATCGGCGCATACATCGTTACGTTAATTTCGAATTATTTGATGAAACATCAATCTTTATATTTCCCCAACTTCTCTATCCGCCGGACTTGGCTTTGAGCGACTTTTTACAATCCCCACGGAAAAATCGGAAGAGACAACGTTTCGAGACTAAAGAAGAGATAAAAAAAAAGCTCGCAGGAACAACTCAACTCGATTCCGAAGGACGCGTGTAAAAAGTTTTCGAAGAGTGGAAGAGCAGGTGACACAAGTACATTTACTCGGGTGGAAGCTACTTTGGTGAGAACACTTTAAAATAAATACTTAATATTTATGACTATTTTTTTAAATAGATAAGTATCAGAACTTTTCGATCCACCCTCGTATATAAAATATATATAGGCAATGGGGATTGGTGACGGCGGAAGCAACAATAACCTACCAGGGCCTGTCGGGTGAACCAAGGGGGCAGTAGGCCGTCAGCTTAATTCCGTGCTCTTCGCAGAACTTGCGAAGTTGGGTTTGGATGAGGTACGGGTGACCCTCAACCTGGTTCATTACTGGCTTGACTTTGCAGACGGCTAAAATCCGCTTAATTTGCTCCGAATTGAAGTTAGACACACCGAGACTGCGGATTTTTCCACCTTCGTATACCTGAAGTGAAAGGATGAAGGACCATTTAGCAACATACGAGTGGTGTAGCAGATGTAATATAAAAGCAAGTAAACGAGCAACTAATTACTTCGTAACGACTTTGAAATCAATTAAGTCATATGTCAAATGTATGCATTTTTGCTGCTTAAAGGATAAATACTATAGGAATAAGCTTATCGTTTCAGGAGAAGATTCTAGAATTAGACATTTAATAGTAGTGGCGGTGGCTTAGGCGGCTAACGCACCGTTCGAAACGGGGCGTTGCCATGGCAACCACGGTTGGCAAAACATCGCTAGTTAGAGCCCTGGCCGTGCTAGTTGAATTTGTTGGACGTGGTTGTCATTGCCTTGCTACTACATACCTCTGCTGGAGAAAGCCTATAAAATTCCAGTACGAGAACGACGATAGATGCATTTAGACGATATCGTGTCAAAAGCAACTTAGCTTAATTACGACCGTCTAAAATGTGGTTGTCAGAGCGTTAAAAAAAAATTAAAATATGGGTAACTCGCTTGTCTATAAACTGGCGCGTATATATATATATATATATATATATATATATATATATATACATATATAAATATATATATGATACTTAATAAACCATAATAAAATATATTGAGGTTCATTTACAACACATATTAATTACTTTCCATACACAGATTCTACGTGGGTTAACGCAAAATACACCATATATGGGTGGCCACACCGTTCCAGTAAAATATTTTTGATAAAAAATGTTATTAAAGGAAAATATGGGTAACTCGCATTGGGAAACTTGTTTACTGGCATGTTGTTAAGACCCGATGTTTTATTTGCTCGAGTCAATGCAAGGCGGCCTTGAGGTTGGCAAATAGCATGAAATCTGCCAGGGTCACATCTGGCAAATACGGGGGTGTTCAAAGACTGTGACCCATCTTCTACAAACAAGAACATTTGTGTAGGCACGCGCATTAGAGTGAAGAAGAAACACCTTCCGTAGTTGTAAAGTTCGGGCCGAGCTCAAATCATATTAGAAACACCATGTTTTAACACTTGTGATTAAAGTATATAGACGAATGGGATTTAATAATTGAAAAAAACAATAGGCAAGTTGTTGGTAGCTACTTCCTCCTCTAAAGCTCTAGTGTATATCGACCGCCTCAACGTAGTTCTCGGACGTCTGCGTGCACTATTTTTTGGTAGAGTTTGGTAGAGTAAAAGTGCGGAACAAGTTTTGCACCCACCTTCCTTAAGCGTAAATCATTATGCAGGATATTGTGAACTGTACCTACAGCAATATCCAGTTGAACTGCATCGTTGTTAATGCTCGTTCATCGGTTTGCAACAAAAACTCGCATACGCGATTAACATTTTCAGTGTTTCGGCACACAATCTCTTCGAATCCTGTCCGTGCAGTCGATGAAAATGACCATGCGATAGATATCATGCTGACCTCAAGTTGCTTCCCTGGCGAGCCTACCATCTTAATATCACTTCTTATGTACGATCTTCTTACGTATGATATGTTTATATGCTACTTAAGATAAATATATATATATATATATATATATATATATATATATATATATATATATATATATATATATATATATATATATATATATTAAGATAAATATATATATATATATATATTTTTTTTTTTATACCGATTAATGTATATATATATATATATATATACATCCATTAATTTGCTACTAGTAGTTTATTAATTCATTATAACCTCAACTAACATTTGCCAAATGTATCAAACATTTTTTCGAAAAAAACATGTATTGCCGGGATCAAATACGCGGTTTTTGCCAGTACGTCCCACATATATATATATGGCGAAACGCTTTGGCCCTTATGGAGAAGGAGTCTTGGTGTACACCAATGATTATATAATAATATGAGGACTAGAGATATATTGGCCATGGAGTATATATGTATATAAAATAGGGAGGGGATACTTACATCTTCCATGCCTTTCCAGGTTTCGACAAAATCAACTTCGGTCGTGATCATCTTGCCGGCACTGTCTTTGGGAAAGATATCGCCTCCGTGCAGGTAGCTAAAGGGCCAGTGCATGAGCCACAAATCGAGGTAACCGATGTCAAGGTCAGCCATTGTTTTCTTGAACGATTCAATCACCAACTCGCGGGGATGAAAAGTGTTCCAGCACTACCAACAAAAAACAGGTACAATAGTAACAGCAAAGATACGCAACCACTTTAACTCAACGCGTACGTACGAAAAAAAAGCAATTATCATACCAATAAAATGAATACTGTAAAGTTATATAGAGTTTGTATGAAACATGCCGCAGTCGGTTTGGGTCGCTAGGCCCGAAACTACAACAGTACAGCCTAAAAGGTATTATCAATATACACAATTTAAAGAAGAGCACGTTAGGTGCACATATAAACCGGCTAAGGAATATATTCTTAACAGGTTTCCTTTATTAGTATTTTGGTTAGTTTTCTTTCTCGGACAGAAATCGATGTTGCCCATTACTTAATAATTATCTAATATTATTGCATTTATCAGGTTCGCAGAGTATAAGAAACAACACAATATGCCCCATAACTCACTTTCTAACGTCATTATGTTGGCCTATGCCATTTAGCGAAATTATGGCGAAAATATATGCATATGGCGGCCAGTACAATCATGCTTATAAATTAAATTTTATGGTTGCTTTCTGATAAAATTTGAAGAAATGTTCTGGCTACCAGATTGTCATGTCGGCTGCCCCGGTAAATCTCTGTTATGTAGTAAACATGGATGCAACTGCTACCAGCACCACCATATTTTCAAAACTGTATGAAACGGCAGGTGGCATTTGTGAAGTTAGAAGGCGGTAAGCATTAAGCTATGACCGGCTACGCGCACTTACGGCAAGTGCACGCGAAATACTTTGCAGGATAGACAGGGAAACCTTACGTATAAAGATTTGGTGGTCTTAATTCAAGAGGGCAAAACACTTCACGTATATGCCTAGGTACAACAGGATATCTTGACCTCATTTTAAGCGCCTGCTGAATTTGAGAATTTGAAGTGCCTGCATCTTACCGAATAATTCAGTTGTGCTATCTGTATGTTGTACTAGTGCATTAACCTTGTTATTGTCCACAAATATAATATCTAATAATCTCTATTAACACCAAGCAGGATAGCTTTGTGACAGGGCCATTACCTTGCATTAGGGGTGTCGGGGGCTTGACTCCAGGACTAGCTATAAAATTATTTTCATTAATAGCAGGCCGGCTCTATTTAAAATATCTACAGTTAATATAAGGATATTTACGGTTAAGGTTTTCAAGCAAAACGAGAGCCTGCTTGACAGTCATAACAGGGCGACCAAAGCTTCATTAATCTGTAATGATCAGGAAAAAATATGCAATCGAAAACAATAGTGAAAAAATTATATTTCATACTTCGGAGGCGTAAAAACGCTACTCCAGTCAGCGCCCGTAATCGAGCTTAACAAACCTTGCTTGTGACGAAGAGATCCTCGCGTTTGATCACGCCAGCATTGATGCTGTCTCGGATAGCTTTCCCAACTTCGTGTTCATTCTGGTAGGCCAGAGCGCAGTCAATATGCCTTCACAGGAAAAACCACAATAATAGACAATAACAGCTATATTGAAGTATGAGCGTTTAGTTTATAAAACGGACCTATGGATTTTTAGACATGAGTGTTTATTACATGGATGTAGCAGATGTGAAAAATGCCGAACCTGCGAACCTGCACCAAGCTCACCTGTATCCAACGTCGATCGCATGGCGAACTGCCTTGTAGACATCACCCGCGGCTGCCTAAAAGTGCCAACCGTTCAATTACTCTGTGCGTTCTATCAAGGTGCTACACACATAGTAGATACAGCCCTGGAATTTGGCATATGAAGTAGCCTCAGTGTTTCCGACTTTCGTCGTCGTCTCTCTCATAACCTACTACACAGCGCTAAAAGGTACAGTGTTTTCACCTGGAATGGTCGTTTCTGCTCGTGCGAACATATGTACGGACATATGGTATTTAAATTGTACCAATCGATTGGCATGTTACAACAGTTGTGTTATTTATCTCATTGCGTTTTTCACCACTGTCTTACTTTAAGCAGAATAAACGTTACGACCATTTATTTATACGTTACCATGCTATATACTGCATGTGTTCCCTTATCTGCTGCGGTTATTTTTCTGCTGATTATAGCTGCTGCGTGGATACGCATTAAAATAAGGAAAAAAGGGGTAAATAAATTATTGATTTTCGAGATAAAATAAAGAGGCACAAAAAAATCTGGCATTTACACATCGAATCACAAGAGTACAACCTTCCATGTGCCAAGGCCGAGTACAGGAATCTCGTGCCCATCCGACAGTTTAACCTTCGGAGCTTGCTGAAGCGGCATTTTGTCTTCGATGTGTCTGAAAATATCGCAATATATCACACACAGACAAAACAATAACATAAGTCTATAAGAAAACCACATTATGTGTATTGTTGATGCTAGCCAACACCTAGGTCAAGTAGTATTTCTCTTCTATGTATGTATGTATGTATATATATATATATATATATATATATATATATATATATATATATATATATATATATATATATATATATACATATATACTTTCGACTTCCGAAGATTCATCCACCAGCCCCGTTGACCTAATAACGTGTGCATACCTGGGGAGGACAGGCCTCAATTAGGATCCTAACTTTATTGTAACGATGCATTCAAAGTTCATTTGTCGTTTTGCACACCGATGTGGAATCAACCACCGTAATGACTACTACAATAATATTGAACAATACTCAATCCAAATGATAACACAATGTTCGTGAACGTTTTCTCAAAGCCGTGTGGACAAGCATTCGAAGTACTGCGAATATATAGTTACGAGAAAACCTACATCGGTGACTAAACGACATAGCGCATATATACGACTATGTCTCTCGAATAATTGAAAATCGACAATACCGAATTTCGAATCCTTCGAATAGTACAGAATTTCCTGCTACCCTTATATGCGGCCAGTGGATTGACGAATCAGCTGTCACTGCAATGAAAACACGGATATTCACCCCGCTTGCCCCTCAAGTGGAAGAGCGATAGTGATATTAGGATCAATAAATCACCATAGTCGCGTTAGGTATTTGTTACTTATTTTTCGCAACATTCGATTAACCGCATTCGTAACGCACGACAACGCATCTTTTCAATTACGGAACAACCCTGTTGCGGCAATCCGAGCGGCAGATGCTATTCGTAGCGTTGTTCGAATCTTAACGACTCTGCTTTCTCGGCTAAACGTGAATAAAAGTTTCTCCAGTTAGTTGTTGTTGTTGTTGTCCGGAGTCGGAAACTTTTATGCGATCACTCTTACAACATACCGGCTAAACTTTCGCGCTGTTGGCAATACGCTAGGCCAAATCAGTTGCCGGTAATGACCGTAATGACACCGCCGAACGACAGCTCCTATAACAGATAATTCCATGACTGCGCTAATGCCATGGCCGCCACGCTAATCACATGTCTGTCGGAATGCAATAGACATATGGCCACTACATACAATGCGATTGTCGGTAGCGGCCGGCGCCCAATCCCGGGATGAACACATGTTTATTGTAAATAGAAAAAGATTTGGTCGTATATATGTAAACGAATAATTCAGGACTATTTGGCACGGAGGGTGCAGGTAATAAATAGCTGCTTTTCGCTCACATTTCGAAGACGACGCATCATCTCCTGCTATAATGAACACTTTGTTTTTTCGTGAAGTTCGGGGAAAACGCTTTATGTACACCCAGCGCCGATGTGGAGGAGCGCGTGGGTAGTGTGGTGTTATAATTAAAACGTAGTTGTGTTGTGCTGTACATGAACTTTCGTCTGCTAAACAGCAACCGGATGAGCGAATTCTAGATACGACGACGATTAACAAGCAGTGCGCCAATTTTGTATGTACATATACCGAGGAGGTGTCTAGGCCATACCTGAAAGGTGAAGGCATCCCTGAAAGCACAGCTGGTCTGTTTATAATTTCAAACTTGTTTCTAACCTTTATGACGAAGTCAAGCTGTGTGAAAACCATCGCGACCATCAATTGTGCAATAGGGCTATTAAGCTGCTGAACAGCAAACTTGTCAAGGAAGCAAGCTAAGAGAAACGATTTGTACTCCAATGAACCATTAAGCAATTGCCTTTGGCCTACGATATGCCCTGCACTCTGGATTTGGAGGGCGACGGAAGGTTTACAGCATTTGACTCGATATCATATCTTCTACAGAGCTTTCTTTGGGAATCTTCTCTAAACACCGTCAATCATGCCTATGTGCTTGCAAAAGTGTGGACTCCAGACGAGTGAACAATATAAAAGCTTGGATAGCACGATTGCTTTATACAGGCGAATATACACACTTGGGTCCTTGATGATAAAGCAACATCACGAGCTTTTTTACAAGTATAGATGTTGATTTGGCTAGGTTTCTTAAAAGTGTAAGATTGTTTATATTAATACACCAAATCCCCGTGTAACATTAGCGGTGGGCAAATTTATATTGGTAAGGTAGATCAGATCTGCCTTCCCCTTCTTGCTTTGCGACAGGTTTCTGCAATCTTGTTGCGAACGGCCGTCTACTAAGGCCCTTAGTACCGGCCGCACTGACTTGATTCGAAAATACCAATTTTCTGTTCCCTCTGAAGTACTTACTTAGATGTAAGGCCGGGGGATTGCACGCATACAGGTGACAGCCTGGCCGTGGTTGATTAGTAGTTTGTGTTATATATATATTTGTGTTGTATAATAGTTCAGTCGACCGCTGTTTCCAATAGTGCCAAATTATGTGACAAACTTTAAAAGTCCGTACAGCACGGAGACTGCGCAAATGCTTTGTGTGCTTCAGTAGGGTACCTAGCCTTCAGCGAAGTTGTTTTACAAGTGAACCAAGGCACACTGCCAACTTTTTATTAGAATTAGCTCTGGACCGTATAACGACAAAGACGAAGATTGCTAAAAAGGTTGTCAAAGACAGGCTTTCAGGGAATGGCAGGAGAAATCCCTTGGCGGCTCTAATTCGCCTGCCCTGTAAAAGTTAATTACGTCAAAGGACAAAGCAAAGCACTGTTAAGAAGCACCTAAGAAACACTTGTCCTTAGATATACAAGGTATACCAAACAATGGAAATGGCGTGAAGATCCGTTGGTGGTAAATCGACTGGAAGGTTGATTTTAGATGTGAATATCTACGTGAAAGGAATGCTTACAGCAACTTGCCTTTCCACTTCACCCAGGTGCCAATAAACTACGGGTGCTTTCATGGTAAGGAAGTGTCCAACTCAGCCTGCGTGTTTTGTACATACAGGCAAAAATAACGTTCACATCGTAGTTGCTAATGATACGAAAAGAAAAGGGATGACTTCGTCAGAAAGCTCCAGGGGCTTCTTATGCTTGGCATGTGTTGAAGCATGAACACTGAGCCTAACCTTAAGGAAGCGTTGAGAACATCGAAATAGCGCTTCAAGTAAAGTCTCGTCCCGATGTCACGACGCATCAATATTTCACAATACAGCTCATAATACAACATGGATATAATGCCATTTGTTTTTCTCAAGCAAACAAAATATGTTTGGTTATTTTTATATATATATATATATATTCCCATGTACGACCTTTCGATTTATATATATATATATATAAACATGAAGCAGCAAGCCGTAAAAATATTGTTTAGATGATTATAGTGAATATTCAATTGAGTTTATTTTGTTTGGTATAATATAACAATTAAAACTGCAGAATTTGCAAACATAAAATAAGCGAGCCAGCGAGTTTAGGAACAAGACTCCTGGACAATCATCCGCATGATAACTGTCATATGGCAGTCGTCGACCACAACGAAGGCATTCCTCGTCTGGCTTGTGAAATCCTACTAGATTGCACACAACGTGATGAAAACCACGCAAGGAAAAGCGGGTACTATATGTCAATTGGCACGCTGTGGACTCTTCCATTGGTTGTTCCAGCTAATATCTGCCTTCTTCTCCTCCTACAGGCGTATGCAGTTTTTGTAGTTGTCTTGAACAGACTGTACTGCTTCCGTAGATCCTTGAAAAAGGCATTGTGTAAGCGACGAGATACACTAGTCCATTCCGGCTAGATGCATCTAGCCCAAGAATTCGCGATGGCGCCACCATGAGGGCGCCAGCAGCCTCATAACGGCCGGACATTTAGCTCGTTCGGCGCCAAAAAAGCGGACATATTTAAATAGAGCTACGGTCCTGCGGAACTAAGGTCGTACTTAACGACCTAAAGGGTAGTGTAAAATAGTTCCATGAACGGTATACTTGCAGAGTGTTCAGTACAAATACATACAAATATTTCTATACATAGTGTCAAATCGCACAGTAGATTATATAGAATTGTACATTAAACGGTGGAGCAGAACAGCCTCGTAAACCTGGAAAAGGTCTGCCAACTCACTGGCAACGCCAGGCAATGGTCAACGAGAGGGAGACGGGAGAGGAAAGGAGAACAGAGACAGAAAAATAAAGACCCTAAAAGAGATTATGGAACAATAACTCCAAAACGCTGTTCTGGCGTTAAAGCAGCAAATAGCTAGCTTGGCTAGCTTGATAAAATTGTGCGATGCACACAAAGCTCTTCCAGGTCTTGAGACAGCGGGCGAATGGAAAAACTAAATAAAGAGAGGATGGGCAAACGTAGTAGAGGAAAGTCACGACGGTTGCTTGTGACCCCGGACGGCGAGTGGACAGTCGTAAAGGACGGTTCCAAATCCGGGTTTGGTAACAGTACCTAAGACGTTAAAGATCCCCTAAGAGCATATTCGGAGCAGCCCTAAACCGCTGTAGGGCTGCTTATGATATCTCGAGTGACGGCACGTGAGCGGGTAATGGCATCTATCTGCCTGTTGTCCAAGCTAAATGTGGCAATCACCAGGCGGAAGAGCAACTGGATGTCCGATGCGGTGGCAGACACTGCAATATGATAGACGGGCTCCGAACAGGGCTTAGCAGTTAGGGACAGTGGGTCAGGTCAAGAGTTCACCTGGGTCGAGATGGATGGAGTGCCAGTTTTCCACAGGTAATATTTCCCACCAAATAGGGACGTTTTTTATATGGGAGGTTTGGAAAATGCATAATGCACGGTCGGTGTTGGCAATCAACAACACCTAGTGTGGGACCCTCACCCACTAAAAACCCAGTCCTCCTCACCTCCCCAACGTTCGGAATTGTGTTGGACAAAACTTCGAGACCATGAGACGGGAGTCTCGTGCTCTACCGGCGCATGGTTCCCGAACCCGGGGAGGTGCGTCGAGATCCTTCACCTGAGGGCTGGATTGCATTGGCCCCTTGCGGGGCACCCTCGTCTCGACTTTTTGCCGACCGCGCGTGTGCAAAGCGGTTTCGGCCCAGGTCTTCTAGGCGAACCTTCTATCTCATGATGGTGTAGAGGTGGTACAATCCGTGCGTCCATGAAGCAGGATTGCGTAGCATGTACGCGACGATTGCTGGTGCCACCTGGTTGACTAGGGCGGAGCCTCTAGGCGCACGTGTCGTAGCGAGTGCCGTAAGGTGTCCCTAGAGAGATTTGCTGAAAGCGTGAGCGGCGAGGAGACAAGGCACTAGTTTTCACCCGGAAGTTTGGCGCCGCCAGCACTCATCTGAGTGGGCACTTATGCTACAGGACTAGATAGCCGAAAGAAACCTACTCTAATATTTATTATCACATCATTTCTCGGTATTGTTGACATTACACGTGTTCATTGAATTTCGGAAACGGCATTCGTTTCCGTTAACCTTGGAATTATATAGAATATGTTGTATATGCATCTTCTGCTCAAACTGCCTATGGAACTCTCGCAGTGAGGCCAAGAAAATCGTTGAAGGAATCGTTGAATTGTTTAACCGAGCAAGGTGGCTTAGTGGCAAAGCCTTTGCCTTGCATTCGGGAGGACTGGGTTCCAGACCCAGACCGGCCACTCTTAAATTGGTTTGCATGGTTTCCAATTTAGACAAGGTAAATGCCGGAGTGGAGTAAAACTTAGCCATGACATGAAAAAATCCGTACACGGGCAATTGCCTTATGGAAAATTAACACAAAAAAAAAGGAACTCCTGATACTACATTTAGGGTTCTCTTCCATCCAGGACTTCAGAAAAAACGAACTCCTTTCTGCGATAGCGGACTTCGCTTATGTGACAAGAAGATGCTATGTCTTACGTAAATAGAGGTATTTTGAACAAGTGGTTTTATGCTTTGCGCTAGATTTTAACTTTTAAAGGTACGTAGATATTCTCGTCCTTTTCAGCGCTTCTACAAAACTTTCCAGTTTAAATCTTTTGACCAAAACGATTCCCAGGATTTTTTTCAACGTGCCGAGGAGACGTCTAGAGCGGGACTAACAGTAGCACTTATTGATATATATCTCCTTCTCAATGTAGTATTATTATGTACAACATTTTATATGTAACGCTACGTTTCCATAGAAACAAAAATTGGCGCACACCATTAGCTAGGCGGTTATTCTAAAAAATACACATCAGTAACGAGGCAGTTATTCTAAAAAATACACATCAGTAACGAGGCAATTATTCTAAAAAATACACATCAGTAACGAGGTAGTTATTCTAAAAAATACACATCAGTAACGAGGCAGTTATTCTAAATTTTTTATTTCGATAACTTTTTAGCGATAACGTAATATGTTATCTCGACAGGCGTCCCCGTAGCTCTTTGAGAGACCTCAAGTAATTTTAACTATTGTCTAAGAAGATAAAATTAGCAACTTCTAGGGCTATGTAACAAACTTAGTGTAACCAGGTTGAACACTATATATCGATCGGGGACGGCTTCTTTATGTTTAACAAAATTAGAACGGGGCGTTGAAAGGATAGTAGGGGTGATCCTTAAGATGAGATAGACCACAGAAACGATGGCCACGATCAAAAGTCTCCAGTTCCTTGATGTCTTCGGGGCTAAGTTTGAAGTCGAACACGTCCAGGTTGGCCTCGATCCGGGCTGGAGTTGCCGACTTCGGGATAACAACAACTCCACGGTCCAGTTGGAAGCGAATCAATACAGCTGCTGCTGTTTTGCCATATTTGGCGCCGATTTCCTTGACCTTCGGATGCTGCAGAAGAGGAGGGTCGTCTGAGCTAGCCCTATAAATGAAGGCAACGGAGATCACATGATAAATTATGTCAACGACATTGAAGTAACTCTTAGATAGATTCAACGCGACCACGATCCCATCCGATGAAATAATCATAAACAACATAATTGACCATCATAAATAAAACCAGTGATACACAAAGCAAAGACGCTACAGAAACAGAAAACCATTAAGCAAATAAACTATTTGTGCTTTTAGGAGAGGGATACAACATCATTGCAAGCACAAATAGTTTCGTTTTTAACGGCACGGAAGAAATGTTTGACAACCCATGTTTTAACAAACCAGTTTTTGGATGATGATAACCTTTATTTGTAACCTACTAGCATATGATTCGCAACCCAGTTGTTACTGTCTTTTTTGCAGGCGAAATGTGGGTGCAGCCAGAAGAAAACAATTTACCAATGTAAATGAATTCTCACTTCTGTTCTCCATTAACGTGATTAAGATAAATTGCTTAGCTAAAAAGTTGAATATTCAGTTATTTTGGTGAGAACAAAACACTTTATAAATATATATATATATTTATTGGTGATGGTGGAAGCAACAATAACCTACCAGGGCCTGTCGGGTGAACCAAGAGGGGCGTAGGCCGTCAGCGTAATCCCGTGCTCTTCACAGAACTTGCGAAGTTGGGTTTGGATGAGATACGGGTGACCCTCAACCTGGTTCATCACTGGCTTGACCTTGCAGACGGCTAAAATCCGCTTAATTTGCTCCGAGTTGAAGTTAGACACACCGAGACTGCGGATTTTTCCACCTTCGTATACCTAACGTAAAGAATGAAGGAGCAGATAGCAACGGGCGAGTGGTGTAGCAGATGTAATAGAGAGGCAAGTAAAGGAGCAACAAATTACTTCGTAACGACTTTGACATCAGTTTAAAGCCATATGCCAAATGTATAATTAATTTTCGCGATTTAACAAAATGATAAATACTATATGGATGGCCTTATCGTTTCTGGGGAAGATTTTAGAATTAGATATTTAATTAAAATATGGGTAACGCGCTTGTCTATAAACTGGCGCTAATATATATATAGATATATATATATATATATATATATATATATATATAATATAAACTCCGGGACTACCTCGAAATCTAATACTTATTAAAGCATAATAAAATGTATTGAGATCCACTTACAACACATATTATTTTCTTCCCATGCACAGATTCTACGCGGTTTAAAGCAAAATATGCCATATCATATTGGTGGCCACGCCAGTCCAGGAAAATCTTCTAGATCCAATTTGTTATTCAATGCAAATATGGGTAACTCTCCTTGGAAAAATCGTTCATTTGGTTGTTGTTAAATACTAGTGTAACACTTGCTCGGGTCGATGCCAAATGCTTCCTTAAAGACAGCCTGGAGTTCGGGAAATAGCATAAAATCTGCCAGGGCTACATCTGGCAAAGACGGGAGTGTTCAGGGACTGTGATCTATCTTCTGCGAACAAGAACATTTGTGTAGACACGCGCATTTGCTTGAAGAAGCCATTTGCCGGAGCTGTAAAGTTCGGGCCGAGCTTAAATCATATTAGAAACACATGTTTCATCTAGTGTATATCGGCCGTCCCAACGTAGTTCTCAGACGCCTATTTGCGCTGTTTTTTTGCTATAGTGTAGAAAGGCGGTTTACAAAAAGAAGCTCGCATTCGCGATTAACATTTTCAGCGCTTCTGCGCACAAACCCTTCGAATCAGGTAGGTGCACTCGATGAAAATGGCCATGCGATAGACACCATGCTACCCGCTGTCCTCAAGTTACTCTCCTAGCGAGCCTAGCATCTTAATATCTTATGTGGTTTGCCCTGATCTGTTTATATTCTACTTAACAAAGACATATATATATATATATATATATATATCTATATATATATATACACTTCTATGTTAGCACTTTGGGAGTGAACAACTGTCTCCGTTCTTTACCCTTGGTTAGCTCAGTTGAACAATGTGCCCCCGAACAGAACGCTGCATGTCCTCACTGAATATACATACATACACTAATGGGGAAGGAATACTCACTCTTCCATGCCTTTCCAGGTTTCACATAATCGACTTCGGTCGTGATCATGTTGCCGGCACTGTCTTTGGGAAAGATATCGCCTCCGTGCAGGTAGCTAAAGGGCCAGTGCATGAGCCACAAATCGAGGTAACCGATGTCAAGATCGGCCATTGTTTTCTTGAACGATTCAATCACCAACTCGCGGGGATGAAAAGTGTTCCAGCACTACAACAAAAAAAAAACAGGTAAATAGTAACAGTAGCGATACGCTACAATTTTAACTAAAAACGTACATTCGAAAAAAAGCGATTATCATAGAAATAAAACAAATACTGTAAAGTTACGTAGAGCCTGCATTAAAATTGCCATAGCCGGACTGAGCCGCTAGACCCGAGATTACAACAGTGCCTAACCTAAAAGGCATAATCAACATATATGTTTTGAAGAAAAACGCGTGAGATGCACATATAAATCTCTGTGAGCAACTGTTATTTAGAAAACACCCGATGCAACTGCCACTAGCGCCATCATGTTTTCAAACCTTTGTACGAAACGCCAGACGGAGATAGAAGGCGGCACGCTATGACCGAATATGCGCACATATGGCAAGCGCACGCGGAAACACTGTGCAGGATATACAGGGAAACCTTATGTGATAACTAGCTCGAGAGGGCAAAGTACTTCATACTGTATATGCCTAGATGCAGAACACGATTTATTGACCATTAATGACCAAGCAGGATGGCTTTGTGACAGAGCCATTACCTTGCGTCAGGAATGTCGCGGGTTTAACTTCAGGACTAGCTTTTATTATAGCTCCTCGGTCCTGTGTAAAATATATTCATAGTTGATATACGGATATTCACGTTTAACGTTTTCAAGCAAAGTGAGAGCGTCGGTGTGTGACAGTCGATCACGGCAAGTAATGCTTCTCTGCCTCTATATTGTTCTAAGAAAAAGAAAAGTTAAATAAGCAATCGGAACCATAGTAAAACTAATATGCTTCAATACGTCGGAGGCGACAAACAATACTTCAGCCAGCGCTCGCAAGCGACTTAACACACCTTGCTTGTGACGAAGAGATCCTCCGCGTTTGACCCACGCCAGCATTGATGCTATCTCGGATAGCTTTCCCAACTTCGTGTTCATTCTGGTAGGCCAGAGCGCAGTCAATATGCCTTCACAGGAAAAAACCCACAATAATAGACAAGAACAGCAGTATTGAAGTATGAGCTCCTGCTGCAGCGTACAGTTTTATCAAATGGGTCTAGCTGTCTAGATTCAGGGATGAGTATTCATTACATAAATGTAGCAGACGTAAAATATGCCAAACCCGCGCCAAGCTCACCTGTACCCAACGTCGATCGCATGGCGAACTGCCTTGTAAACGTCACCTGGCGCTGCCTAAAAAATGCCAACCATTCAGTTACTCTATGCGTTTTGTCAGGATACAACACACACAGTAGATACAGCCTTGGAATTTGAGATATAAAGTAGGTTCAGAATTTGAGATATAAAGTCAGTGTTTCCAACTTGCTTCGTCTCTCTCTCTCATAACCTTCCACACAGCGCAAAGGGGACAATATTTTCGCCTGGAATGGTCGTCCTCTACTCGTGCGTGTATGTACGAACATACGGTATGTAAATTGTACCAATCGATTGTGTGTGTTATTTATCTCATTGCTATTGTATCACTATTGTCTAACTTTTAGCATAATAAGCGTTACGAGTATTTGTTTAAACATTACATGCAGATACGCTGCATGTATTCACCTACCTGCTGGTTATTTTGCTGCTGATTATACTGCTGCGTGGATGCGCATATAAGTGCAGAATAAAATAAGCAAAAACGCTGAATCTTTTATTTATTTTCGAGATAGAATAATGAGCCACAAAACACACCAAGCATTTACACATCAAATCACAAGCAGTACCACCTTCCATGTTCCCAGGCCGAGCACAGGAATCTCGTGCCCATCCGACAGTTTGACCTTCGGAGCTTGCTGAAGCGGCATTTTGTCTTTTATGCCTATCTGAAAAAATCGCAACATACCACACATGGACACAACAATAACACAAGTCTATAATAAAACATACAAAATGTCTATTTTGGTGGTAGGCCACACCTAGGTCAAGTAGTTTTTCTCTTATATATATATATATATATATTTTTTTTTACAATGAACGAAAAATACTGTTTGAATTAAATATCATTGACTGAAGACTTTTAGAAAGGCTTCGGTTGTGACTCCCGCCACTACTTGACGCGTGCTCCGATATCGTAGTTAACGGAGCAACAGGCGGCAAGAAAAAATGGAAAACTACAGAAAAATCTCAATTACTCAGAAAACGCATAAACTACTACAAACATTGCGGACTATGGCAGCGACCAGCGCCCAATTCCACATGGTTGAAGGATGAACCCATGTTGTTGTAAAAAGAAAAACCTTTGGGTCATATGTTATATATATAAATATATGAATACATACTTACGCTCAGTATATATATATATATATATATATATATTGCTCGTTTATAAATTAACAAGCGTACATATCGCAAAGTCAGGCATATGTCATGTATATATGCCGATTTGAGGCGTTCCAGTAATGGCTAAATATGGCCAGGGGTGATGACTTTCTAAATACTATGCCGCCTTATTTCGCATACGTTCACCACGATCACATGCTTACACTTTCGTTACCCATTGAGGAAATGCGTATGCCGAACTTCTATTCTCATGCCTATACGTAGTTATCCCAAACTGAACAATAAACATCCATATTATATATATATATATATATATATATAGTCCTTTCGATTGTAATCATGAGTTTGTTGAGGTCATTATGCTATCCTATGAAAAGTGTGAAGGAAAAGTGCCTGTGTCGGCAAATCGCAAAGCTGTTTTTTTAATGTCAATTTAACGTTTTGCCGCTAATATTTCTCTACTAGGGATATTCACTTTTAAAGCGTTAGCTGCTTAAAGATAGTCGCAACATTCTTACAAACACGTCCGATAAGCGTAAGCAGGTTACAGTTGATATTCAAGTTGCCCTACTCGCCACATGCATAAGCATTGTTCGTACGCGAATTCAGCGTAGTATTGTTGCATACCGTCGCAAGATTTATTTTTTGGCAAGGCCGGATTGGATAGATTGTCTCTCTTAGCCTGTCGTCTAAACCGTCGACAACGTCACCGGTAAGCTCCCTGAAATGAAGTTGAAGCGTAGTAGAAGACCGTGTACCTAGGTTTTGTCCAGTGTTCCGATCCAGTAGCTGGCACCCTAGAGCAAGGCTATCGTAAAGCAGAGCTGGTTGGCGAATGGGTTCGTTGTAGTCCTTAGTAGTCCTGACAGAAGAGCTGTAGCGTAGGTATCGTTCGCACACCACTGCGGCACAGAATCTTACACAACAGAATCACGCCCAGCCGCACAAGTTCCTCCACTCGTGTCTCGTCGTAGGCAGCAGTTGTACGAACGTGTCCGTGTCCATCTGTTCACCTACCGAGAAGTGTCTCTTACCTCTCTGCTCGATGCGGGCTTCGTAACTGAACTGTAGACGAACAAGAAGAAACAGCGAATAGTGAGTAAAAACAAATATTTATATCTATATATATCCCGCGTTTCGATCGACGCAGCGTGTTTTTCTTTTGGATGGATATGCCTCTTGCTTCTTGTTGGGCTTGTTGGACCTCTTCTTTCTGGTTGGACTTGTTGGACCCCTTCTTTCTTGCTGGACTGAGCTCTGTTACGCGTCTCGTAAACACGGTGCGTGAAGTCTACCGCCGCCGCCGCCGCTGCCGCAGCGGTCGATTGGCGGCGAGTGCAACGCTGCGACGAATCGCGCGAGAG
>QVRM01003120.1:37500-239171 GCA_003439945.1 Dermanyssus gallinae | reverse complement strand
CGTTAAGACGGGAAGATCCATAAGATTCCTCTTCGTGACGGAAGATCCATAAGATTCCTTTTCGTGACGCCGAGCCCAAGAACGTACTCGCAGATTCGGAGTCCCATACACCACTCGTAAAGCTAGTGATGGATCCAAATCTGCGAGGTTTTGCGGGTCGGCATCTATATATATATATATATATATATATATAAAATGTCTGCTTATTAAGCGAAGCAGTAAGTCGCATTCCGGTCTTCGCCAGAGCTCTTTCAGAATAATACAGATCTATATATACGTGTGTATAGCGTCGGTATACTTATAAAAAAACATAATAAATTACACACTTAATATTATATGTTTAATTTACCATTGAAACTGATAATGCATAGTTGAAATTACTGATAATAATTTAATAAATCTTCTAAACTAGTTCTTTGACTCTCTTGTCCCAGTGAATTTGTCTAAAAATATTTAACTTGATGCTTTGGACGGCGTGCGACCTACCCGTGTAACGTATGACGTCATAGGTCTTTGTGACTCTATGCTAGTGGCGGCGTCTAGAGTCGCCTCTAGTCCGCAGAAGATATCCTCTGTAGTTCGGCTGAGGCTTTGGAGGCTTGTTTGCTGCATAGCGTGCATGAGATGTCTCTGTGACAGACTTATCCGTACGCCCAAGTACTTAATCATGGCTGTTCACTGAGCGCCCTTTCAGACATAAGCTTAGATTCTAGAAACTCAGGTTCCGGTACAGGCCGTTTAAAAAATTGCCTCCGTGTTTTGCGAAATCCAATTTGGGGCCTAGCAGAGCTATTGTCGGGTGGCATCACCAAGGCTGCGCTGGTTTTTGCAGTCGAGTAGATGATCGCCACGGACGGTGACGATCAGTGCCAGATCGTTTAAGCAGGCTACGGAATAAACTCCTGGGTGATGTGGGAGTCTCAGGACTTCATCGTAAGCTACACTACATAAGGTGGATCTGAGTATGGAACCATGGGGGATTCTGGCTGTAACTGCAAAGCCCACGTTTTCGCTCAATCTTTTAGGTACGACGCTAGGATACGTCGTAAGCAGAGGACACACACTTGCCCGCGAGTGTTTTGTCTATGATGTCCCACGTGAAACGCGTCTTTGACATCTAACAGATTGACCAGACCAGGTCGGTTGCAATTATCTGTGTTTCAGCTCTGTTTAACACTCTGCTGTCGGGCTCGGAAACCGTGGTTGGCTTCCGAATGAATACCTTTAGGTCTTTCTTGGAGGCTATGGGTAATGTCTGTAAAGGGGCCGCGTGTTGGGCCCAGTGTTTTCCTTGGTCTTCGGCTGCGATTCTGATCTTTTGGACGACAATTGGCTCAATGGTAAATTCTGCTTACTGTGCGAAGCAATAAGTGGCATTCCGGTCTCAGCCAGAGCTTTTTGAGGAGAATTCAGACATATATATATATATAAATATATATATAGATTTTTTAAATTTATATACATATTATTCATGCTAGCTGAATGGGCGTTGCAGTGCTGGCCCCATATCAGTCACTTCTGCGGTTCGCTGACCTAAACTGCCGTGCTCAATTAGCAATGAATATTGGCTGGTTGAGCATCTTCTGCAGTCAGAAATTTGAAACGCTTTGCAGTTCCCTCTTTCCTACATCATACACAGGCGTTCGCGCATGCGCAGAACTACGTCTGATACTCTATTCGCGTTCCTAAATGTTATCCCATACAGGCCATTCAAATTTTAACTGGTTTGGTTGCTACAACGTTTTTTACCTTTTAATTTTGAACCCTCCTTATATATATATATATATATATATATATATATATATATATATGTTTAGCGTATTCACTTGCCACAATGCTGTAGCATTCTGAGGAGCTGGATGACCTGTTTACTGCGTATACACTTGTATATTTTACGATGTGACTGTGTAAATACATGTACACTCTATTTGATACAATGTTATTACTTTTTTCGAAAATTAGGCATTTGCAAGGCAAACAAACCTTGTTCTATATATATATATATATATATATATATATATATATATATAATATATATATATATATATATATGTATCAATATATATATATATATATTATATATATATATACTATATATATATAATATACATATATATATATATATACACACATATTTAGGACGACGTGCACTCGTCCAAGGGTGCCCGCCCGCGTCACTGCTATGCGTGACGAGCACTCGTTACACATGTCTCGCACCCGTCTGTAAGCTAACAGCAGCAGCAGCAGTAAGAAGATGAACAATAGCAAAGAATTGAATACCGAATGGCTGTCACTGATGGCATCACGTTAAGAAGCGTCGATAAGCTAATCAAGCTCAAATGGCGCTTGTCGTTGTTGTCGCTGATATTTTTGTTGGCGTTATTACTTAAGCCGGAATAGCCGTGTCATCAGCGGTATCGGCGGCGGTGGCGGCGGCTGCGGTTATCGCAGATGCTTGGTCATGGCTGAAGCGACGGCGGCAGCATCGGGTTGCCGTCGGTGGTGAAACATTCAGCATTTTTCTCACTGTAGGCTCTTAACCTTTCAATCGGCGCCCGCAGAACTACTTTTGTCGCAGTCAGCATCATCAACAACGACACGCCAATGACAACAAAAATATCAACACTAACAACAACAACAATAACAAGAGAACAGCAGCAACAGCAACGACAACAACAACACCAACACCACCAACGGCGTCCCGGCCAACTGACGAAGTAGAGGAAAGGAAACGAAACGGTCGTCAAAGGAAAGTGGTGAAGCTGTGCGGTCCCGTTGAAGATGCAACCTCATCCCCCCGCCTTCCCCCCCCCCCCCCTCCCACGTTCAAGTCCATCCTTTCGCTTGCGTGCACGTTCGAACCGATCCGAAATCCGGGGCCTGGGGCTCTGGGACGACCCACGGTCGAGGCGGGAAGGGCAAGAGGGCAGAAGAAGATTCAGCCAAATAAAAGGGGTAATAGCACCGTCGACACACAGCAAATCACGTAACAGCAGCTCGGCGACAACAACAGCAGTCAGTGAAGCTCTCAGCCTGCTGCGGCTGCTTGACTGTCGTCGTTATTATTGCGGTCTTGATCAGCACCCTCATCGTCATCCGCATCGTTCGTGGTGTCGCCGTCGTGTTCAGCAACAACGTTTGACGATGAAAGCTCTGGTAGGTTCGCTGTGCTCTCTAGCGTCGCTGAGGTGAACTAGGCTAGGTTGACGGTAGGACGTCGGTAACGTGCACTGTTGCCGCCGTCGGAACTGCCGTTACTTTTGGTTACCCCCGTAAGTGCTTACTTACGGTGTGGTACTCTCGTAGTGCTTACGGGAGTGGTACGTGCTCTCTAGTAGTCCCTTCTTTGGAACCTCTTCTAAAGGCTTGTTTTAGCGTAGACTAATATGTGCTGCTGCTGCGTGCTTTTCCCGTTTTTTTTTCCGACATACGTATTGATCTTGTAGTACTGATCTACTATTGTCGTATACCGTCGATCGAACGTTCCGGTGCCAGGATAATGTGTGCGTTGTGCGTTGACGCGGATTATTGCGCATTTTTACGCGTCGAAACGCGCAAAGCCTGCAAAGCGCGTCAACTCAAGTGGGCTAGAGAGTGTATTTAGCATTTGCGAGTTGCTGTCATTTTGGCGTAAAATTGCTTCTCTTCGTCTTTGCTGTACGTGGCGGATGTGGTCGAATATGTTAGATTTCTATCTTAATGTGCAACATCTGTATCTGAAGTGCACTTCTCTAGCCGTTGGTGGTATAACGATCACTATTAGTCAGTTAAGTCAGTATGCTAGAGCAAGTATTTGCCGCACGCTTCATCCAGCGTCTAGCGTCTGAACCACAAGTCATGTAGCAGGATATCGTTTATTTCATATCATCGGAACTTTTCGAGCTGCCGACCAGGTTGATCTCCATAATATCAAATTGTTTTGTAAGAATTCAACGAAGTAGTAACACATTGGTCAATAGGGCGCGCGAATATACGAGTAAAACTCCTAGTAGCTAACGTAAACAAATTTGCGCTTGTTGATTGACCATCCGTCAGAACCGTTAGATAGATCGGTCTTTTTCTAATTTCAATTTACATTGAATTGCACATTGAATATGTAAAGCATTACAGGTCTGCGTTGAGCAATCAATCGCTTACGAACTACTATCGAGCCGCTCTTTTTGCATGCTTCGACTCTGCTTGCTTCGAGGAATATCTGTATAACAGTATATATATTTTTTTTATTTCCGTAAGGCTAATGCCCGTGTACGGTTTCTCCATGTCATGGCTAATTTTTATTCCACTCCGGCATTTACCTTGTCTAAATTGAAAACCATGCAAACCAATTTAAGAGTGGCCGTTCTGGGTCCCCAGTCGAACCCAGTCCGCCCGAATGCAAGACAAAGGTTTTGCCACTAAGCCAAGCTTGCTCTGTCTGCTGTATAACAGTATACGCTATGTATGTCTTCTTTTCAGTTGATCCTATTAGCTGTGGTTAGCGTCGCCTACAGCGGAGGTGGCGGCGGCTGGTCTGGCGGCGGCGGAGGTGGAGGCGGCGGTTGGCCTGGTGGTGGCGGCGGCGGAGGCTGGTCTGGCGGTGGCGGCGGCGGCCATGGAGGTGGAGGAGGCGGCTGGGCTGGCGGCGGCGGTGGTGGCCATGGAGGCGGTGGCGGGGGTGGCCATGGGGGCGGCGGAGGTGGAGAAAAGATTATCATCAAGATACAAGAAGCGCCAGGTGGCGGAGGTCATGGCGGTGGTGGCGGCCATGGAGGTGGCGGCGGCGGCGGTCATGGAGGCGGTGGCGGATGGTCTGCCGGCGGTGGCGGAGGTGGAGGCTGGTCTGGTGGAGGTGGAGGCGGAGGTGATGGATGGTCTGCAGTAGGCGGCGGAGGTGGGGGCGGCGGTGGATGGTCTGACGGTGGAGGGGGCGGTGGTGGATGGTCTGGCGGCGGCGGCGGCGGTGGTGGTCATGGAGGCGGCGGTGGATGGTCTGGCGGCGGTGGGGGCGGTGGCCATGGGGGTGGCGGCGGTGGATGGTCTGGCGGTGGTGGGGGCGGTGGCCATGGAGGCGGCGGCGGTTGGTCTGGTGGTGGAGGGGGTGGTGGCCATGGGGGTGGTGGTGGCCATGGAGGCGGCGGCGGCGGCGGTGTAAGCAAAACGTACATCATTAAAAAATTGCCCGGTGGCGGAGGAGGCGGTGGCGGTCATGGAGGAGGCGGTGGTGGTCATGGCGGAGGTGGCGGTGGATGGGCTGCTGGAGGCGGCGGCGGTGGCGGATGGGCCGCTGGAGGCGGCGGCGGAGGTGGCGGTCACGGCGGAGATGGCGGCAACGGCGCTCAGCAGGCGGCTGCGCTTGTCGCCATTATCAAAAAGCTATCAAAAGGTGGAGGTGGAGGCGGCGGAGGTCATGGAGGTGGTGGAGGCGGAGGAGGCCATGGAGGCGGCGGTGGCGGTTGGTCTGGAGGTGGTGGTGGCGGCGGCTGGTCCGGAGGCGGCGGTGGTGGTCATGGAGGAGGCGGCGGTGGCGGCAAATCGTATATCATTAAAAAGATAAAGGGAGGCGGTGGCGGCGGAGGGGGCCATGGAGGCGGTGGCGGTGGAGGTCATGGAGGCGGTGGAGGCCACGGAGGCGGTGGAGGCCACGGAGGCGGCGGTGGAGGTCATGGAGGCGGCGGTGGCGGTGGCAAGAAGTTCATTGTCAAGATTAAGCCGGGCGGCGGAGGTGGAGGTGGCGGCCATGGAGGCGGTGGAGGCGGAGGCCATGGAGGCGGCGGTGGCGGAGGCTGGTCAGGAGGCGGCGGTGGAGGCGGCGGCTGGTAACAAGAAAGAAGTTGCAGCTTTCTGTCCAGAGACTCGCAATTATGTACATTGTATGTACACATTATGTACATTGATGCCTAGTTAATCCGTTCATTGTCCCGTGTCACGTCGATGTCTGGTTTTGTCTCGTCTTGTCCTTCAACTTCCTGCGAAGGAACGGGGGGATCTTGCAGCTATTCAATATACCTGGCTCTCCTTCACGTTCGCGTTACCCAGCTAAACTTGTCGTAAGGTTATGGGCCTCAACTTGACCTTTACGTCTCTAAACCTTCTCTTCTTTGGGAGATTATGCTGATAGCAAATGATGCTTGTCTTCTCACTCGATACTCGATAATCAATAGGCCTTCTGGCTCCGTTCTGTCGGATTTGGGCTGAGACTAAGCTACCCTACTACAAATGCAAGTGTTTCAAGGGCGTGTGAATAACACTGTACCTACTGTATGTATCAATTTCTATCAACTGAACGCACACCGCAAGCAAGCCAAAATGTAAACTGCTGACCTAATGTGTATGTTACCTAAATGTCTCTTTAAAGCAATGCAACCTCCGTTCGACTTGTTGTAACTGATGTCTGTTTACATCTGTATGTATATTACTTAGTGATGTTGTACATTATACAAATAAACCCACTGTAAGATATTGACGCGCGTCACTTCAGTCATTCAAAAGAGACCTTGTTGTAAAATCTTTGCTTGATGGGTTTTACCGGGTTTTACCTACACGCCATGCCGGTGCAACCGGCATGGCGTGTAGGTAAAACCCGGCCATTCTAATACAAGGTGTAGCGGGTTCGAAGGTTTCGGGCGTGACACGTGCCCTTTTTCGCTGCAATATTTTAAAAATGTTCTAATTCGAGTTTAAATAGTTTGAATATACTCTACAGTGTACCTTCCAGTACACCCATAACATGAAATATAGAAGGCAGTGTGAAGAAACATATCACACATAGCGTGCGTTGAGTTCGCAAATCGAATGTTCATACCGGTAAGTATAACAGTCTAATGATTTAGGACTGATTTCTGGATTAGATTGTCACCGGCGATAAAATGGAAACAGTTAGCAATAAATCTTTCGCAGGGGGGCAGACCGTGCCTTGCTTATGTAGGTTCGATTGTGTTTGCGTCGAGTGCTATGAAACAGAGTTATAGAGACTGTTAAGCAGTACTTAGCTAAGAAAATAAGACATGTTTTCACTTAATCACGCATATTATATATATATATATATATATATATATATATATATATATATATATATATAAATACAAGATGGGAACAATGAGGGACTGCCTCGAGGACATTCTCGACTGGTAGCGCTCCTCACAAGCCTTCAAGAGCTGAGTATATCGTATATCCCTGTAACCCTGCAATTGAATTATATAAAAAAGAAATATCGCACTTTTGTTATTGCTTGCAACACGTTTGGGCTCATTCAAAAGTTCTGTAACTGTTTTTGTTTTGGCTTTAGTAGTCTGCTAACAATGACTCACCTGTGATAATGTGAATTCAGAAAGAGAATGCAAGTAACGTGAACTAGCCTAATATTGCTTCACGCTTGAACTATGGTAGATTACGTACATACTTAATAAGTGGTATGTATATAACGTTCTTTTTTTAACATACCTGAAGAGTTTTGGCGTCCTTTAAGCTATTCCTGGTTTTAATAATAACAGTATTATTTATTAACTATTATTAGTAGATCTTCACAATAGTTACTACTTATGCAGTTCAAGCACGTCAAATACAGCAGTCAGTTGCTAATGAGCTGATGTTCACTTTTAAACATTTCATTACGTTATCAATCGATGTTTATTTCACCATAGTAGTTACTCGTTTTCGTCTCATAATAACTGTGTAAAAGCACGGGATTTTACCGCTCGGAGGCACTTTCCAAGGCCAGCCGCGTACATTAGAGTGGGCTAGCTGCATCACCCTGCGTTACACCAATTGTTTGAAAGATTTACATGGATAAAATGTCTCAGACAAGATTATACATGTAGCCTTTAATGTTTAAATACTCACGGTGTGTGAGTCAAGGCTAATCTCTCGTAACTCCATTAAAAGCAGTTTTAAAGTCAATAGGAGTTGCAAAAGTCGCATCTTGTTTTCGGGTCCTTAGATAAGTGCTTTCTCAGGCGAACTTGCCGTACCTGCTAAAATCAATTTTGCTCTGCCGATACATCCCTGTTACATTCTAGAAACAGCCTTTGGCAAGAAGCGATGTAAGAACATCATCATCATCAATTATCAGTCATCATCATCAGTGAACCTTGTACATTACGCTAGCTAGCGCTATATCGCAGTAGTTTTCGTGTTGGTCCGTCGACGTCCGATTATGTGTTTAGGCGGCAATGCCTACGAACAGATTTGCTGCATCCATTGCAAGTTGTTCTGGACTTTGGTTGGAGAACCTCTGCACCGCATGTTGCGCAGGGTGGACCGAGGTTTGTTCAATGTCCCCGCACAGAAGTAGCGATATGAAAAGGGCTGAGGGTCTCAGTATGTGTGCCCTAGCGAAACTACTATGGGGTAGGTAAATGTATACACTTGCAACATAAGCAGTCTACTTCGTTGTCCCCATGTGCACAATTTAGGTTTTTTTGTCGCAACTTTCTCAAGAAGTGTACTAATAACAGCGCACAAGAGACATGACCGACCTGTTGCCATCTCAACAGATCGGTGCACTAATATTAAATCAAATCAAATGCACCTTTATTTAGTCAAAGGGGGGATAATAATATGCCCCGCCTAGGTTAGTATTTTAAGAACCTACTGGGTAATTTATGGTATCTCATGTAATGCCCGTGCATTACAGTTCCAAATATGTGTGGATACAGTGCTGCGTAGACTATATAGGCCCGATCTGGTATATTCCGTGACCAGGCGGTCGCGTGAACATACTTCTGGGGACAGGGGTATAGACCAATCTGACGAAAATGTCCGATACTCGCAACCTCGCTGCCGCTTCAAACAGCTAGCGCACCAGGTATATTCTTTCCCGCTATATTCTTTTCGGCGTAAGTAACATCCGAGCTGAGGTGCTGGCTTTTCCACCAACTACTATGAACGAAGCAAGAGACATCACCTAAAGGATTCGTTTTCGTGAAGCTTCAGGGTAGACGTTGTTTCAGGGGAGGTGATTCGGGTGATAATCCAGCGGTCTTGAGCGGAAGTAATTCACCCAAGTAAGAAAGGAGACCCTACTGATCCTGCTTCTAAGTCAGGCGTCGTCAAAGGCAACCTATATAGCATTCGGTCAGACTCTGACTAGCGTCTCTAAAGCGTTCGAAGATTTTATACGAGTCAAGGCTTTATCACGTCTGTGAAAGAAACTAAATAACAAAGAGAATGTGTGTGGGAGTAACACGAAACGCGTCTTGAACACTACACACGCGACGCGACATGTAGACATAACCAAGGAATTACGGGCTACCCATTAGCTACAAGTGCCCACTACGTGCAATTATAATCGACATCAGAAAAGATTTTAATTCTATTGCAATCGGCTTGATGAACGAGGCACTTACCAGCTTACTGGGATCACAGATACGAAAAGTATAGCCTCTTATTTGCACAGCGCGTTCCTTTGCTTATCATACATATTGTTTATTCCGCAATAACTTAGCATTTCAAGATGGTACATAATTACAACACAATCAATTTGAGCATTTCAGCGACCGTCCCACCGGGCAAGAAGGTGCAAAGACTGCTGATGCGTCTGTCAGCTCGCTGCGTGGTATTTAGCGCATATCTGCGAGGAGAACCGGCAACGACATTGATCGCCAACTTGGTGAAATCCTTAAGTCGACACACCAAGTGATGATAGCCATGTACAATGTACCCTGTGTACACGTGCCGGCTAGAGCATGCCATTCCATCCCAGAACTCCCTGGCGAGGTACACATCTAACTGCGCTACCTCAGCCGAGGCCTCGGTCACTTTTCCCTGCCACTCTAACAACAATTGCTAAAGTGGTTTTGTAATAGGTGACTTCCTTTGCTTATCAGAGTTTATCATACCTATACTCAGTCATAGCTCCCATATAAGGTAAGCTCCCGTAAGGTCCCACTCCCACCATCATATTCATAACCTACATGCACGACTAAACAATTGTGGTCCCATCAAGAGATGCGGCTGAACTCGAAAGGATAGCCGGCGGTACCTCTTGGTCAGGGTCATTGACAAAATCGTCCAAAACGCAGCTCCGGTATGGCAGCGCACAGTTATTCGCGGAACGACCCGTCGAGGAACTCTGTATAAGGCTTATAGCCAACAACGCTACTGCCGCGACTGCAAATTTAGCTGCTAACCCGGAAAATGCCCTGGGGTCTCCAGATTACAGAGATCTCGGCTCTCCACGGCGGCCCGTCCCTTACCTACTAGCACTATCTACAAGTCCAGATCTAGAGAGTGACTTCACGAACCAAGCCAAGAGTCACTGTCTAACCTTCTGACCTAGCGTTTTACGGGGCATGTACATTTTACAAAATACCTGTACTATATCGGGCAAGCATCTTTTTATCATCTGCCTGTCCTCTAACTTAGAGAAGAACGATAGGGAGGAGTGTACGATTTTTAATGCTGAGTGATTATTTTTCGCCCGCCACCTCGAATGCGTGGTGCCGGGATTCTGATCCAACACTTCGCAGAGAACATTTTCAACCTGACCGAAGTTATAATATGCGCCAATGGCGTCGGCCTAAGAGAAAAAGTAGGGAATGAAGTAATATCAGAAAATGATACAAGCTCTCCGCCCCGACAACTTGCAAGGGCAATTGATATCACATGTGGCAAAACAGTGCCTAAGTCGAGGCCCCGCATCACCTTATACCATGAAGATGTAGGTATAGGCGTTTCTATCTCTGTCACAAAAAAAACACGTTTAGCCAGCCTCATAACGACATTCCGACAAACCGAAAACTTGATAATACTAAAAAACGTTGTTTGCATCCAAATAAGTTCAGAGGACAGGCCCATCATTCAATACGACAATGGTATCGAAAGAGATTGAAGTAAAACATCTGATCAAATAAATGTGCAGTACGGGAGAATTTTACCAAGTATCGCCAAAATACAAATATAAGTTCTGCGAAGAGCAATGCGCCGTTTAGCATAAACAACAGTGACCCAAAACGCCATCGTAAAACAACGTATAGTCGACTATGCGTGTGGAGTGTAAACCTGGGTTAAGAAAACAGCAAATATCTAAATATTGGCCAAGTGTTTACTGAGTCATTCTATTTATCAACGGAATTGTTTTTGAATTAACCGGTGATTATGTTAGAGCGTCAGATTAATCATTAGGATAAACTTAGGCCGTATTTATAGCATTTTTCGAGTAAAATGTCTAGATTCTAGTGCTGCACTTAACAAATTGTTTTTGGGAAGACCATTTGTACCACTTCGCCTCTCAACATCGTCTGTCTATATGTATCTATTGACAGACGTATATATATATATATATATTTGTAAAGCGCACGCAAAACAGTATATATATATATATATATATATATATATATATATATATATATATATATATATATATATATACATATATATACAGGGTGTTGCAGGAATATTTAAAGCGCGATTTACAGAATTGTAGAGCTCGTTAAAGCAAATATTTTTTCCAATGGAACATGGTCTCTGAGAAGTCTTGTTTCGGAGTGAGAGTGAAATTACTACAATTTGTGACACTGGTGTTTTTGCCCGACATAGGAGCACAAAATGTGCTGTTGCAAAACAACCAGTCTTCCTAGACAGAAACTAAGCACACCAACATGTTCGTGATAAAATTCTGCTCCATCTGAAGAATATGCAAGGCCGGTCAGAAGACGCGACATGGTCGCTTAGAAGAGAATTCGCCAAAAATAATGTTCTTTATTAGCGTTCACGCCAAATACTTTAGAATCATAACCCTACAACCACTCACAGCGCTTAAAACGGACATATCCAGCCAATGCGATCATTTTAGTACCATATGTCCATGCGAGCTGTGGTTGCGGAGTAATTACGATTTTTCGGAGGGCATGTCCAGATTAAGTGCATGTAAAATGACTGTGTGGCGACGTTCACTACCGCCGACGTGTCGCGCGACAGCCGCAGCGCGTCATTTTTCATGCACTTAACCCGGACATGCCCTCCGAAAAATCGTAATTACTCCGCAACCACAGCTCGCATTGACATACGTTTGGTACCAAAATGATCGTCATGAAATGCGCATTTGCTGAATATGTTAGCTTTGAACACGTGGGTGGTCGTAGGGTTATGATTCTGAAGTATTTGGCGTAAAAGTTAATAAAGAACTTCATTTTGGACGAATTCTCTTTTAAACGACCGTGTCGCATCTTCTGACCGGCCTTATATGCCCTTCGGAAGAAGCAGAATTTTCTCACGAACACGACAGCGTGTTTAGTTTCTGGCATAGGAAAACTGGTTGTCTCCAACAGCACACTTTATGCTCCTATGTCGGGCAAAAACACTAGTGTCACAAATTGTAGTAATTTTCGCTCTCACCTCCGAAACAAGACTTTCTCAGAGACCATGTTCCATTGGAAAAAATATTTGCTTTAACGAGCTCTACAATTCTTTAATCGCGCTTCAAATATTCCTGCAACACCCTGTAATATATATTATAATATATATATTATATATATAATATATAGATAGATAGATATAGAGAATATAATATAGATATGTAGATAGATAGAAGGGTAGATATAAAGAGAGAAAGATGAGAGATAGTAGTGGAAGATGAATATAGAGAGAGAGAGAGAGATAGAGCGAGATATCAAATGAGAGAGAGAGAAGGGATAGAGTTATATATATCTATATATATATATATATATATATATACATGTATATATATATATATATATATATATATATATATATATATATACATATATGCGCAGAGCAGTATACGGCCAAGCATAAGCGTTTTGCGCTAATGAATCTGATGGTGCTACAGCTATATGCAAATTGTGCGATGTTCTTAGCGCCTAAGATAGCGCGCTGCGATATTGCTGCTGCTATAATGTGATGATAGCAGACAAAGTAAGCAGCATTAGCTTTAAAGTAAGACCGCTAAACTAGTCTGCGAAACTCTCGCTCATAGGTCATTTAAACGTAAACTTGTCAACCATTGTCTTCGGAACGGTTCAGCTTAGCTTAACAGTAGCTCAAACAAATCTAACAAAAACGGCCAGACTAAATCTGACTATCGCGGTTTCCGCAAACACTGATTGAAATACAGAATAAAAAACAAATCAACAAAACAGGGGGCGAAATGTTCAAATCTTTGTTATACAAATGTGGCTTTCATTTATATGCTCTGTGACCGTCGTTTCAGTTAATGAAGCCTAAAGCCAAGATAGAAGAGTTAACAACGGTTGGCTGTATAACGTCACTGGCAGCAAATCGAATCCGCGCTTGAACTTCATGGCTTTGGTCTTTCTGGTGTTTATCAAGTCTCTGCGAAACAAGGAATTGGTTTGGTATATATATATAAGTGCGTTGCAAAAAATAGCAACTTAGGTTTTTTGGTGATAATTTCGGCTTAATGTATTTGAATGGCTTGAAATGTTAAGGCCATGATGTTCATGACGAACCACGAGTATGGTGTTAATTTCGTTGAAAAGACAAGTTGCAAAATATTAGTAACAATAACATGCTAACAACACAGCTCTTGTTTCTTACGTATAGTCGATACTACAGCTGATATACAATCCCGGGGATCAAATATCAGGAATATTGTCTAGCTAAATCGTTCTAGAGCTGCAAAATATTTTAAAGCTCAGTCGTTGTTCCGAACTAACGACGAAGCTTATGTCTAAACCATGGGTCATACAAATGATCTCTCGGATAACGAAACGACAAGAATTGAGGCATATGCTAAGCTCGGTCATACAGTAACTGCTATAGCAACCAGATTTGGACGGCATAAGAGCACCATCAGCAGGTTCCTACACCCTGAAGTGAACCAAAGGTGCAGATCGAACAGTGGGCGTAAGCCAGTTTTGACTATTCGAGATCGGCGTAGGATCTCACAGATGGCTACTCATGACCAACTGTCTTCTTCCAGTATCAGGACCACTTTGGGAGTGCCAGTGCACCTATCCACAGTGTACCGAGTGTTAAGTTCTGACAAAAACTTGTTATACGCGAAAAGGAAGCTTATGCTGCGACTGCAACCGAAGCACATTGTCGCACGGCGTGAATTTTCGCATTAGATACTAAACCTGGGATAACGAGTGGAAAAACATCGTCTTCTCGAATGAAAAGAAATTTAATTTCGATGGCCCTGACGGCTGTCAGTACTCTTGGCATGACTTACGGAAGGAACCTAAATTTTTCTCAAAACGTGTGGGCGGTGGTGGTTCTGTGAAATACTGGGGCGCGTTTGGATATAATGGGAAGTCTAATCTAGTCGCGATTGTGGGCCGAAACAATTCCGACAAGTACCAGCGTATCGTCGGTTCCCAGTTAAAGCCCATTCAAAAGAATTGGGGGACCTGACCCAAACGCCACGTTTCATACCTTTGCTACCACTATAGTCTTATTTCAAGAACAAGGAGTGCCACTTTTTGACCGGCCGGCATTGGGTACAGACCTGAATCCCATCAAAGATCTTTGGGTACATTTGGTGAAGCAGATTTATGCAAATGGTCGACAATATGATAAATTGTCGGACCTCAAAGAAGCTGTCCAGCAAGCATGGACTGATATTCCACTTTCGTACTTACAACAGCTCAATCAATTCCTGAAAGACCGAGTTTACGATTTGATTCAGAAAAAGGGATGAAAAACCCGTTTCTAGAATAGAATATGTAGTATCAATTAAGTCATACAGCCCTGCTAAGAATCGAATACTCCGTAAGGCGTTATTGTTGCTAATATTTTGCAACACTGTTTTTTTACCCTTTTTTTAATTTTGTATGAACCGATTGTGAGATTGCAACGAAATTAACATCATACTCTGTACGTCCTTCGTCATGTACATCATGCCCTTGAATACATTAAAATAAACCAGGCCGAAATTATCACCAAAAAACATAAGCTGCTAATTTTTCGCAACGCACTTTATATATTTTCATATATAAAGTGCGTTTTATAAACCTTTTGTAAAAACACTTATTAAACACGCTTGACGAGATGAAGTAAAATTTCCCGTGCACACATTCCCAGGAGACAATTGTCGCTTCACTTAGACACTTATTATATATATATATATATATATATATATATATATATATATATATATATATATATATATATTTAAAGGAATTTGTTTACATGTATGTAATGCGCTTGATGACACCTAAGTCGCAATGTCAGTTGTATACTTCATCGCCACTGTTTGGCTTTCTTTGATACTCCTGTCACACATAACCACCATGGCCAGCGATAGAATTAAGTAAACGAGACACAGCTTAGCGGTGGAGCTCGGTAGAGAACCAGTCCGCTAGAATGACTTCACCAGCAGGTGTTGAGGGGCTTTGTCAAACGCTTTGAAGCAGTCAAAAAAATACTACATACGAAGGATACTTCTTAGGAACAAACCGGCATGTTTTTTAATCATAGATTTCATTCTCTCGAAATGAAGTTTATGAAGTAATATCCGGCCGGTTACATAGGTGTAACAAAAACTAGTAATTTCACTTCTCACCCCTGAACAGGATATTTCTGCTTCTATTCCAATAAAAAATATTTTTTGTAACAAGTTCTACCATCTAGAAAAGTTGTGTATCACATACAGCCACTCCCTGTATTTATAATTGTTTTTCTTTTTAAAATACGCCACTCTAATGTTTGTCATTCAGCTACACATGGATTTTTAACGCCGACCCGATTCGACTACGTCAGAAAGGCGTGCCGTGCGCTATTATCGCCGGTTCCCATTGCCACTCTAATTCCTAGCTCCGCCAGAAAACTTCTTGTGATTTTCCCCATTGGGCCCAGTGTCTCGAAGGCGACTGGTTGAACGATGAAGTTTTACTCTAGTTCGCAATGTTAGCCACCTTGCGGTCTTCTGCAATGCGAGCGGCTGGCATGACGAGCATTCGATACGACTAACGTGCAAAACATGGTGATGCCGTACACGCGGTCTTCACCCCATAGAACGAAAGTCAGGCCACCCGAACGCAGTAGTTTACTTTATGACAATCTGACCGGCTTTTACATTAACTGCTCCTGGGTCGACCTAACTAATTGCAAGTCCAAAGCCAATTGTGACATACATTCAGGCATTTGGCCCCACTCATCTTTGTAGTAGTAGCTACCTTGTTCCAATTGAGCAATGAAGCATGGGTAAGCGTCCGGTGGTCCGACCCCTAACGCCAAGGATCGGTGTTTTTGAGAGACCCGAGATAGGCAGAAATAGCAATCTCTACGGACCTACGAATTCCCATTTCCCCTGCGGACGTCGGCAGACAACTGTTTAAGTGTCGACCGTCTGAAGATGATCATCGCACGAAGTTGCGGACCTCAAACTTCACGGTGAACCGGTCCCGCTGATGAGGGAAAAAGGGTTGTATGGTAAACACATGACAATGATATGACTTGCTTCAGTATTTAATTTCGAGGCAGTCCCGAACTTATCGAACCTATATATATATATATATATATATATATATATATATATTTATATATATATATATATATATATATATATATATATATATATATTTATATATATATATATATTTTTTTCTTTCTATATGACCCGTGAATGTACAGATTGAACTCTCTATAAATACATCAGTTCCTCCTGGCCTCTTCCCTTCGAAAGCGCGTCAAAAATCATTCTCGCGTTGCCGCGCTGAACTCCTAAGTCGATGCGCTGCCGTAGGAGCGCAGTGGGTCGTTTGATCCCTTTAAACTTTTCGATGATCTGGAATTTTGTCCGCGTCATGGCCATGGCCTCCCGTCCCCACACTCCCGATGTCTCAATAATGAACCGGCAGATGGTGTGTTCGTCGCCCTTTGTAGTGCCAACGAGCTGCATCGTCTGCCATCCGGACAGACGTTCAACCAAAGACTGTTCTGCGGTCTAGATGTGTTGGCGAAACCGGTTGAGTCTATCAATCTTGCGGCTAGCAAGCCTTCGAGGCCGGACTGGCCTTGCGCCAGGAAAATGCTGTCCCACGCCTATTGCTTGTCCCTATCTCCCTCTTCTGAAACTAAGTCGCCGAAGGTGAGCTGCCACTCCTGAACGGCTTTGCCTTGGTGACAATAGCTTGTTGCGGTAGTGCCCAGTTCTGCACATTTCAGTATGTTTATCGATCTACGCCAGTAGTATTTAAGCTTACGCAAAAGACTCCATATAAAAATAGTATCCCTTCTGGCAGACAAACTGGTGATTCAGAGGGCCTTTAGAGGCCTAGAAAAGTTAAATTATGCAACATAGGGTTTTTCATGACATTTTTGCAGGACCCTTTTAGTTTTCCCTGAAATGTTCGTTCTTATGTGAGCAGTAGTTTTAAATCCTTTTGACAACGTGAAATGATCAAACACAGAACCTAGGTGCGCTACTGAAGTGTGTTCTTTTTTTTAGAATGCGCTATTTATAGAGGCTGCAACAGCTTAAAGAGTTTGGTTAAATGCTGTATTAAAAATAAAGCAACTTTAGAATGCACTTTTTGCTCGATCCGGTAGGGAACTTTCATACAAGACCGCATGTATTCAAAGTAACCGCGGTTTGCTTAAATTACTGTTTCAATCCGAGATCCTAAACCGCTTAGAGGCACCATGCAAAACCAGTCTGTAAGAATTTTCAGTTGTGTGGAAGTGCCTGCTGAATGGAGACAGTGAGCGAGGCTGTTTTATGTATGTCAAATTTTGTTAGGTTCCTCGCTCAATAATGCCCAGCAGGGTACGTTGTTTAAGTCCATGCCTGATTAGCTAAGCTGCATCTCTAGCGCGGTGTACTTTAGGAGCCCTAGAGTAGTGTGCTAGTAGGTCCAGAGTGTCGTCCTTTATACTCCTAATGAGACAAACGACATATTAGTTTCATTATCACTATCTCAAGTGAAGGAGGTAATCAAAATCTGTAATTATTTCGGCCTCGTTGTTAATGCTAGCAAGACTAGTCTCACATTGTTTCGCTCTCCCCAACTAAAGTTGCGGGTGGATCTTCTTCGGCTTTCTTCAAAATGTGGTCTGAAGTTTTCGTCAACTACTAAATGTTTAGGCCTCACCTCACACGAAGGTTTAAGTTGGCGCGCTCATATTGATCATATAACACCCAAATGTTATGCAGTTATATCGGCCTTGCGACGTTTGTGTCGTGTGGGAGTTCCGTTGGATGGACTGATATTGATCTACAAAACGCTGTTTGTGCCGGTATTTACGTACGGCATTCTCTTGTGGGGGAGTGGTTATGATCACGTTCTGCATCGGGCTCAGGTAATGTAAAACGTTGCCCTGAGGGCTATATTTGGGATGAGACGCACCAAATCTGTTAGAGATATATTGTAATTTGATACCAACCCTTTTATGTGAAATAAAAGTGATGTTATGTTAATTATAAGGTCATATTCACGATTCGCTGTATCGTCTTTAAGTAGCTATTTTTGGCTTCAAGATCAGTCGTAGTTTAGTACCTGTTGAGGTTGTTTTCCCTCTAGTCCCTCAGCGGCGGAAAACCTCGCGACGGGCCACCACTTTTGTGATACCTCGGATACAGAAAAGATCTAGTACCCAATCTCTTGTATACAGACTGCCCGTCGTGTGGGAGAGTATCCAGCATAAAATCCGTCACTCGAAGTCCCTGACCTGTTTTACCCGAGATGTCAAAATATGGCTTTTAAATCGGAATACATGACTGAATAAGGGAATTTACTTAGGGCGATGATCTAATTTTTTAGTTTTCACTTGTCATTTCGAGTCATATTGTTTATCAAATTATAGCTCAGTGTGCTCCTTTGCCTTGTGTGTCAGTAACGCCGATAATATGGTATAAGTATTAACTTCTGTTTATATTTTCTTCTTTTTCTCCTTTTATTCCCAAAGCCTTGTATCACGTTTCGTAAGGAAAACTTAAGCATGTGAATGTACGCAGTTCCGTAAGTAAACCATGTCTAAACTAAATTAGTTTACCCGTCGGGATGGTGACTTCTTTAGCAAAGTGTCTCCTGATGCCAACAGGTGAGGCGCAACCGGAATGCCAATTGGGCTGTCAAGGATGACGCTTGTTAAACACTATGCACGCCTCGAACATGTGTTGCGTCATCGTTTTTACTGCTATCACATAGCAGTGTTGCCTTCCCAAGTCTCCCTTTAGCTATTGCTGGGAAGTGCGGTCGTTTGCGAGCAGCTGTGCGACCGGGCGGGTACGCGAGGATACATGATCGATGCTCACACGAGACTCGTCAATTTGCTTGCTGAAGGACCAGACTTAATGCCTGCGTTGACCAGGTTGGATTTAGAGGCCTTATTTACCGTTCCGCGCTCTAGCCGGCCCACAAAACGGTTGCAGCTGTTAAGCGGCCAGTTTTAAGACACTCAAGCCTTTTAGAGTTTGCCTAATGAACACTTGGACTGCTGCCGTTGCTTCCTGATGATTAGATCGGGAAATGTGCAGCGTTAAGAGTCCATTCGTTTAACCTAGAAGGCACTCGTAGAGGAGACGAGTAACAATCGGTCCGCTCCCAGTAAAGGGACGCATGCAATCCAATGTTGTTTGTTATTGCGGCCAGCAGATACCGCTTGAAGCAAAAATCGTGCTATTACCCCCTGTACAGGAGCCTGTCCAGTTTTGTGAGCGCTCTAGCGGCCTTGGTTATCGCGCGCCACACATGATGGCTTCAATGAGGCCTAAATCGAAAACGAAGCCAAAGTCTCCGGCCGAGAGGAAATGGGCTGGTATCATAGCGGCAGCTGTATAGGGAGGGGGGACTTATTTGCATAGATTCTCATTTGCATGCCGATATGACTTCATGAGACTTTTCTCTTGTGCTCAGGCCGTCCTGTCGAAACAAGGTAGGGCGATTCGAAACGCCTATTTTTATAACTCGAGCGTTTTCAAACCCATGATGAAATGGGCTATATTTTGTTGCGCGTCAATTTTAGGCTTTTGCTTTCCCTAATAGAGATCATAAACAATGAAATACAAAAAACATTTGCAAATAGTGCGGCAATAGGCTTGATGTTGAGGACGCGCTCAACAAAACTAACACGCCTGAGATGACGTATCGCACTTTTATTGGACTGCCGAAATAGATAGTTAACAGCGGGTAGATTAATCGTGGCCTCACCGCCAACCGAACATATAGCATTTCAGTTTGCACATGCCTTAAGAATTTGCTAGGATTACCATCGGCTACTTTTTGATTTGTCAGATTATAAATTTCCTATCACTTCTCAGCCTCAATTTTTCATTGAAGTTTACAGATGTCTCCCCGTAATAAACACCTGATTATATTGGTTGATGTGTGCGCATCGACATAGTTACATTACTTTCCCTATTGGAAGCGACGCCAATCTCTTCCAGTGCTGAGTCATTAAATATTATTAATGTTTATTCGAAAAATCTTATAGTGATGATGCTCGACCCGAAATTTATTTAGGCTTAGTGTAATATCACCGCCTTTACAGAACAGAGTCCAAAACTTCAAAAACGAGACCGTTTGCCTCGATTCTCAATGCTCCATAGCCCCTGCAAAGATGTTTGACAAATCTTAATCGTAGCCACGCGAGAAATGTTCTTGAACCAACTCCTTGGCCTCGCTAAGCATGCGCTAACATCGTACCAGTCAACAGGCACACAACTGTTAGAGATGGCACATCATCGGGAAATCCTTATCAATAATTAGGAAACGTTAAAACGTGCAGCTCACTTTTAAAAAACGAGAGCGTTTGGTGGTAGAGCTGATTGATGAGAGATCAAGTCGAGCTGAATACTGTCTACTGCTTTCAGAATCGAATTTCTCTGTGTATACCCCCCTGTGTACATTACGCTGGATCAAAACGTTTCTAAACAAACGTTTCCACGACTGAATGACGATTGACGACAGCGCTCTACACTAACATATCAGGCAAATGCGCATTTCATGACGATCATTTTGGTACCAAACGTATGGCAATGCGAGCTGTGGTTGCGGAGTAATTACGATTTTTTTGGTGGGATGTCCAGATTAAGTGCATGTAAAATGACTGTGTGGCGACGTTCACTACCGCCGACGTGTCGCGCGACAGCCGCAGCGCGTCATTTTACATGCACTTAATCTGGACATCCCACCAAAAAATCGTAATTACTCCGCAACCACAGCTCGCATTGCCATAAGTTTGGTACCAAAAAGATCGTCATGAAATTTTGCATTTGCCTGAATATGTTAGCTTAGAGCGCTGTAAGTGGTCGTAAGGTAATGATTTTGAGGTATTGGGCGTGAAGGTTAATAAAATAACTTCATTTTGGCGAATTCTCTTCTAAGCGACCATGTAGCATCTTCTGACCGGCCTTATGAGTTCTTCGAGAACTCACAAGGCCGCAGAATTTTCTCACGAACACGGCGGTTTGTTTAGCTTCTGTCTAGGAAACCTGGTTGTCTCGCAACAGCACATTCTATGCTCATATGTCGGGCAAAAACACCAATGTCACAAATTGTAGTAATTTAACTCTCATTCCGAAACAGGGCCTCTTAGAGACCATGTTCCATTGGAAAAAATATTTGCCTTAACGAGCTCTACAATTCCATATATCGTTGATCAAATATTCCTGTAATACCCTGTATATATATATATATATATATATGTGTGTGTGTGTAACCTTGGCGTTTGAGCAGCCGTGCACGTTGTTTCCTCCAGCATATAACCACATTATTAAATGCCTCATCTTATTTATTAAAAACATCTTCCGTTGCGTAATTCAAACGTACCTTGTTGTTTACATTCGCCTTTACGGGTCGCTTGGAAGGAGTTCAGAGAAGATTCTTGGAATGCTTAAATTTAGACGTTAATTACCATACATTGCCGCCAATGCTTTGCCATCAGTTAGTTTTACGTTATAAAAGGGTACCAAATCCGAATAACGTCAACTTAACTTAAAATTTTTGATTGTTTATCCAACTCATTGTCAGGTATTTTATGTCTATTGTGTCTACTGACCGGTTGGTACTATTGTGTGCTTGTGAACACAAAGACTATACCTTGCATGCTCTTTTTATACTTGCTGGTACATTCTGCACAACGTCGTTGGGATTCAAATAAGTGTAAGCCTCTTTCTATCAGCAGTGCCCAGTCAAATGTCATCTATACCGACTAACCACAAGTTAAATAGTACGGGACGAACATGTGCCTAGTCAGTTTAGTGAAGTGAACGTCTTGAAGACTAATATTATAGAGCGATCTGCTATGATGTGTATAAAATGCGCTAGTATATTCCCGAATGAACTGTAAGCTGCCAAACCTTGTGACACTGTTTTTCCCCACATTCGTTTTTGGCCTATTCTATTCAACGGTGTTATAGTGCCAGGCCTGAAGTATGAGGACTTAGCATTATTGCAGCTAGTAAGACTAAAAACTATTAATGCAGATTAAATTGGCTGGCACTAGATCGTCAGAAGACTTGACGTGTAGAACGTGTACACTAATGGGCGGAAATAACTTATCTATGCAGGTCCGGCCCTCTGTTTGACACAGGCGTATTTAATTAGTTCCGCATTCTATGACTACATGCCTCTTGATTAAAATTACCTGCAGAATGTTCCGCTCTAAAACCCCTAACTACCGGTTTAACAAATGGTGTTGGTTGAGCGACCCAATTGGTCGTAACCTGATATTCACAAAATCGCCCTTTGTCGTAGAATTTCGGGTCTCTAAGAAACGTTCTCTCGAGTATATGTAGTCATTTAGTGTAGCCTAGTGGACGTTGACAGAAAGCTCAGCATGCGGTGGGCTGCCACTGCAGTCACAATTTTATAGTTATAAATTAGACTGTTCCTCTGGTACGAGAAGGCCGAGAGACCTTTCAGGCAATAATCTTATATTTAGTATATATATATATTTTTTTTCGTTATTTATATACTATTATTAAATATATTTACTATTCGTATTCCCATTCTTTTCTTAAACTTCTTCATACATATTATAGAAAAAAAGTTGCATGTGTACGCATACTCTACGGCCATATATATATATATATATATATATATATATATATATATATATATATATATATATATTAGACGTTTCGACATCCACCGCCTTCGCTAGCAATCCGCCTACTACTAACATATAAAAGCGTTAAGACATGTCATGCTTACGTTAAGATATGCCAGACAGTGAAAGAACAGACAGTTTTCGCGTAATTATTTTCTTTGTAATCGTCTAAATATTTATTGAGGTTCGCATTGTGTTCTGTTTGGTGGTATGTTGGTAAACCGAGCAGTTTCCGACAACCAGCAATAGTTCGCATCGATTTATTGTTGCTGATTGATGTTGTTGTTGTTGTTCTAGCAGTAGTAGTAGTGGTAGTAGTAATGGTAGTTATTGTTGCTGTAGTAATAAATGTTGTTGTTGTTGTGTCGTCGTCGTCGTCATGGTTACAGTTTTGTTGTTGTTGTAAATGTTGCGGTTGTTGTTCTTGTTGTTATTGTTGTCGTGCTTTTGTTGCGGTAGTCCTCACAGTCGTGTTTGCCACTGATTTCGTCGTTCCTATCGTTGTGACGACAGACGCCGTTCTCCCATCTTTGCCCTCGACGGGACTAAGCGGCCGTCTGCTACGTTTGCAGTTCAAAAAATTAATGTAGTACTATTCTTATAATAATAATAATAATAATAATAAAAATTATTATTATTGTTGGTCTAGTCTTCTGGTCTAGACTCGGGTTTGGCGTCGCGTTTGTGCGCGCCACACCATTATGGACGCAATAAATATCGACAGAAGTACAGTAGCGGGTCACCGATCTTCTCGAGTAGCTAAGCACACGTTGCGTTCAGTTGTTGTTGTTGTTGTTGGCGCTAGCTAGTATGTAGAAATCTGTAGGACATAGTTGATGCGGCGGCGGCTGCTGCTGCTGCTGCTGGTTCTATCGTTTTTGTCTATTTCCCTCCTTTTCCCTCTCCGTTGTACCGGTAATACATATCTCGGTCGTGGCGGCTCTCTCTCTCTGTCTGTATGTCTGTCTGTCTGCCGTCGAGGCAGGGTTCCAGGGTTCGTGTGCACGTGTATGTTTTTGCGTTCTCGTTGTTGACATTGATTGCATCCCTTCCGGTACACGTCTAGTTTTCCCATGGCATTTGCTTCCCGACATTCACCTACGTGCACCTGCGTGCAGTACCTATTCCCGTTAAGTCTCCTTATCTCTGTCTGTCTCTATCGCTCTCTCTCCTTCTCTGTTGACTCGTCGTCGTCGTCGTCTATTGGCAATGGTTCTCGTGTTCGGCCATGGTCGTCAATCGCGACTGTCTTCGCGAAGACCCCCCTTTATGGTTTTATCGTCAACAGCATCCACCGGCCGACTCCCTCCTTGCCGGCTGCTAGCCAGCCAAGAAGTTTCTTAATGCAGGATCGCTGTGTGACAGGCATGAAGAGTGTATATGACAATGGCAATGGTTGGGAGTAGAGTGATGAGGAGCACAATTGTGATTGTAATTTTATCAGCAGTAGAAGCAATTAAAGTATGTATAGTACAATTAGGGTTGTGGTGGGTGGCTAATTAATGCTACAGTGGCTAATTAATGCTTCGCACTGAACAGTCACGAGGACGTTAGAGTAGCGGCGATCAAAACTGGCAAGGTTCTAGCGTTTTTAGTGTGTCAATTTCATCGTAAGACGCCTTCGTGGTCACAACGACGCTGCAGTCGAAGCGTGAGGGGCACGCGAACTTTAACTTCATCATCATAATCGCCATCAGACTGATCATCCTTACCATCATTATCGTCATTCAACATCATCATTAACAAGAACAACAAGGCTAACGTTATCGTTGCCGTCGTCATCGTATGAGATTCTGGCTTGCCTCTCTCTAACCAAGATTTTTACCCACTGTTTTCCGTGCTCTGTTTTTGTCGGTCGTCACTGACAAACATGTGCACACATGGACAGACAGACAAACAGGCAGAAAGTCACACACCAGCATTCAGCCGACCAAAGAACCGAGCATCCACCGAGCTTGACTTAGCCTGAGTACACTTGTCTGTACAGTCAAACTGCAAGGCTGCTGCTGCAGCAGCAATGCTTCCGTGCTCTGGTCGTCTGAATTCAGATTGAGTCGTAAACCCTAGCAAAAGTAAGCAAAGATAGTCAAAAGAATCATATATCGCTGACCTGCTGTAGTCACCACATGTTGGATGATGCCTACCAAACCTAACAATAATAGGCGTGTGTGCGTACGTATTTTCGTGAGTATGTCTTTCTATCTGGTGGCATGAGGGAGGAAAGGGCAATTGAGAACACAAGAGAACGGGAAAGCTAGAGAGAAGATGAAGAGATTCGGACGTAGAGAGAGAGAGAGAGAGAGATCCCCCCCCCCCCCATTGACACCACATACTGCGCGGGGAGATTTCGCACGCGCGTTAACCAGTGTACCAGCCTGACCACCGAGTAATTCAAACCAGTTAAACACTTCTGGTTTGCTGCTACGGCAGGACAACTGACCAACAGACAACAGACATGTGTGATGAACGAGACACATCGAGAGGTCAGAAGAGCAGCTTCAGCAGCAGCAGCAGCAGGAATGACGCGCGTCCTCCCGACACCGCGTCAACATCATCACTAACACATCGATGACGCATGCGACCCTCCAACTTGTTGTATCCGCGCACGACTAACACACGGACGGTGCAACAATTGCCTCTGACCGTACTACTGCTAGAAATACAATCATCTACTACTACTACCACCATTACTATGACTACCAATAATAATAATAGTAATAATAATAATCATCATCATCATCGTCATGATCGTAATCGACACAATAATAATAATAATAATTCATACGCTTTTATATCATTCATAATAGTACTCCCATTATTGGTATAACACCTACTACTCCTCTGCAATAATATTAATTATTCTTCTTCTTCGTATTATTATTATTAATATTTGAATCATCATAATTATTCTTTCTTTATATATAATATTATGCATATTACTGTTATCATTGTCATCATTCTTATTACCACGAATATTATTATTATTATTACTGTTGAAACATTCTTCACAAATTCTCATCGTCTAATTGTTATGGTTGTAATTGGTATAATGGTTTTATGCAATGCAACGGTTGTACACATGCAAACACTCACACACACACACACAGTTACGCACCGGGCAAGAAAACCTACCTAAAACCAGCCCAGGAGGTGGGCATTTCTGAGAAAATGTGACAACAAAACTATGCAACTGAATAACAATAATAATAATAAGAGAAAGAATAGTAATAATGATAATGACAAAAAACAAGCAGTTGCGTCGTAATTATTCGGCGGTGCATAGAATCGAGAGAAACATCCTCGCAACGGGTGAATTTTTGCGCGGTTCTTCAGATCAATCAAGTACCAGAGCCAGGTCTCCTCCCAATGGGATGGTCCACCACTGCTGCTATCACCACTAACTAGAACAGGCAGAATAATCGTCACCATGATAATTATAATAATAATAATCATAATCATATTAATCAGGTGATCATGCTTTTCTAAGCGAGCTGAGTTTCATATCGACGGGCGTTGGTTGGCACAGGACCACCGGCGTTTGCAATTATTACTAGTCATAATTAATGCTGGTGACGACAGTGATATTGCGTGCCGCTATACACCACGACAATACCATCAATTCGTATCGATAATGATATATATATTATAGATAATATATGTAAGTATATGTATCCGTTTATATACACACTCACATAGAGGCTACAATTCGTCGATGTCACACTAGGTGCGAAATAGCATCCAGCAGAGCAGTCTCACAAGTTTGCTACCTAAATCGCCATACTCCAAGCTTGCTTCAGTCAGCGAGTGTTATCTATACAATACGATTTCTATTCATCCTGCTATTACTGTTATTCGCATCTCTTAGTTGCAGTGGCTCTTCGTGGTCAATTTCGTGTCATAATCACTGTTGTCATTTTAGTCTCAATCATAACGCAACCGTACCGAAGAGACATCATCATCATCATCGGTATCAATCACCGAATAGCAGTACTATTGCTATAGCTATATTCGTAACAACAGTAGTAGTAGTAGTAGTAATGATAATCACCATAATACTAATAGTTATAATATTCGAAAAGAAACGAAATTATATTACTTCTTTTGTTGTCCTAAACTAAGTTCTAACGTTATGAGCTATTCTACAGCTACATACCTATATATATATATATATATATATATATATATATATATATATATATATATATATATATATATATATATATATATATATATATTCTATACACTTAAATGACGTTCATACTTTATGCAAAGACCACTTGCTGTTGTTGTTGACCTCCTCCGCGCCCTTCTTGTTTAGACATGTACTGCGCCATGCCTCTTCTTTTCGTTTCTGTCTTTTCTTTTGCCTTCCTTCGCCCTGCCTTCTCTCTTGAGGAGACATTACTGGCTGTAGCCCTAAGCGGATCGCTCGCCGTTCCGTTGTTCGCCTTGCCGATTCGCGTTGGTGTCTGTGTAATCGTCGTCTGTGTAATCATTGGGACAATGCTCCCGACTTTTTCCCGCACCGCAAACAGCCCCGAAGCGAGCAGAAGATAGACGATAATAAAATAATAATAATAATTGCATGATGATGATAATATTGATAGTGAAAGTAATCCTTATATGAACTCCGCCATTGCCGCTTAGCGTTTGCGATGACGCATGCCTTAACTGGCGTTAGCTGAAAGCAATTTACGTTTGTTGATCAACACTAATCAGTCAGTCCTGTACCATATTGTGTTTGCCCTACAATGGTGACAGTAACAACAACAACAACAGCAGTAGCAGCAACAACAACAACAACATGAACAACAACAACTTCTACAAAAAAACAGCAACGACAACAGTAGCATTAGCAACAGCATTGACTGCCCTCTTCCTATAATTGTCTATCTGTTATAAATTAGTGTTGTTAAATCTCATATATATATATATATATATATATATATATATATATATATATATATATATATATAAATGTATGTCACAAATGGCTCCGAAAACACTTCAAACAAACCAAAATGATTCTACATCAAATTGCTTGCATTGCTTGCACAAATTGATTGTGGCGTACGCACCTACATGTATGTTAGAGCATAATTAATGACCTATTACTACTACTATTCTTACAACCACTAAGATGACGGTGTAACGTGAGACACGTGATGAACGTTAAGTGACGAACGATAATGATAATAAATAAATCAGTCTGTCTTGATATCATTCAAGACATCAATTATTAGTGAACACGTATGAATGCCTGTATGCACGAAGGGTGAACGATTAAATGACGAAAGGTACAGTGCACGTTTGTGTACGTACTATATATATATATATATATATATATATATACTGCACGTCTCTTCCATGTGTGTACAATGTTGCCAACTGACAAGACTTGACCGCTCACAGTTGCACATGTTGCCTCGCTCGTTAGTACACATCGACAGCCACAAAGTCACTGGCAGCAACGGCCGCAGCAGAAACGTCTACTTTTAGAATCTTGGCAGACCAAAGTTACTGCTTGCAGTAGTAGTAGTAGTAGTAGTAATACTTATAATGATTATTACCCTCATAACTGTTGTAGTAAAACTTTGAGGCAATGCAACCAATCAAAATGGGAATTGGCCAAATTGTTCCAAGGAGATTCGGGGATCATGATTTAAACGTTGTCAGCTTGTCGACGTGTGGGGACGCCGACGTTACAGAGAAGCCGTTATTAAAAGGGCTAGGAATAGAGAAAGGAGAGAGATAGAGATTGAGAGAGGGAGGGAGAGAAGCGAAAACGCAAGCGCGAAAATGGGGAAGAAAACACGAAAAAGAAAACATTTAAGCCACTACTAGGCGTGCTGCGTCCTGCGTGTTCTATGAGCAGCTCATTCATTGTACATATGTGTCCGAACGATCGAGGCCCCACAGAGGGTCGTCATTGTCTAGTCGGCTCCAGTTCTTTGGTATCATCTGTATCTGTACTATGCACCATTTATGGACCTACTGGATTCCATCAATGTATGCGGCCAAACAGTGTGCACGCGACAGTAGTCCGTTCATCCGTCAGTCAGTCAGCGACGGTCTGATGCATTGACTACGCCAATCGGACAAGGAGAAGATTTGGGAGGCGGCTGGGATCCCTACACGGAAACCAACCCGCGGTGCGTCTCCCATCTTTTCTCCATATATATATATATATTGATATATATATATATATATATATATATATATATATATATATATATGTATGTAGATATATATATATATATATATATATATATATATATATATATATATATATATATATATATATATATGCATATATATATATATGTATAAATATTTATATATATATATATAACCTACCACCCAGTCGTGTGCTCTCAGAGACAACAACCAAACCGGCCTCTGCTAAATCATTGTTTCTATTCCAACTGCTATACCTGCGGCTACTGTTGCTTCTGCTAATAATTTGTCGATTACTATTATTCCCACTACTGTCTAGATTGTTGCTGTTGTTGTTGTTGTTGTTGCTGTTGCTGTGGTTGATGTTATTGTTGCACTTGCTTTTTTACTGTCTGTCCATGTTCCTGTAACGTACTCAAAGGCGCTTATTCGGCGTAGGATGATTTTGTCGTTTTGTTGTTGAACTCGGCATAACGCATAACAATATGGCGTTGCCCTACGTACCCAATGTTAATTGTGGCGGCGACAACAGCGGCAACGGACGACTTTCATATCAGCAAGCATTTACTGTAGGTTGGCTACTTTTGCTGCTGCTGCGGTTTTTGCATGTACTCTATCGATGTAGATACAAGTACGCTGTGTGTAAACGTACTCTCTCTATTTATGGTAAGTATACATAAATGTACCATAAATGTGGCTGTCTGTCTGTCTGTCTGTCTGGGATGTAGTGACTTGCTGTATTCATTGAAGAAAGCCCTCAGCACCATACACAATTCCCCGCTACACTCTTCTCGGACGGTTAGGAACGTGTATATATATAAATATATATATGTATATATATATATATATATATATATATATATATATATATATATATATTTATGCAAGTAATCAGGTGTTGTGATGGTAGTGGTGGTGGTGGTGGTGAAATGAACGAAACGATGATGACATAACATGGTCACGCGCTATCGCTAGCACGCTGGGGCAACGTGATGACGTGATGAAGTGTTGGACGATTTTTGTTGGCCGTATACAGTGCAGTGCCGGATGCATTTGGCATCGATGCAAGCAGCAAATATCACGAGGAGATGATACAACGTCAACAATAGTCCTCGACCATACGAACACACTCTCATACATTCACACACGCACACATACACCGGTCTACTAGAAATAGCGAATATATATATATATATATATATATATATATATATATATATATATATATATATATATATATATATATCTATAACAATATCTAATGTCGTTGGTTGTCGCCTGAATGATGAACGGAGAAGAAAGATTGTTGTGTATTGCATTAACTGACATCGACAAGCTGGTTCAGCGGTGGATGTGGCGGCCACGCAGGCAGAGAGGCAGGCAGATAGGCAGGCTAATCTCAGTGGTCGTCCGGTCAGACATCTATCTTAACTTCGTGTGGTGTTGCGCGCGTTCTATCTATCTAGCTATACAAGCATAATGTTGAGTGTGTCCCTTTGTTGTGTGCTTCCGGTTCATGTGTGGCTCAATGTACAGCGTATTCACATGTATTCGCGTCGGCCTCGCCGATTTCGACCCTCGGTCCGACTGCAGACGAATGACACATCGATGCGCGCATCATGGTAATAGTGGAAATAGAAATAGAGTAATTATTATCATCATTATCATTATTATTGTGTTTTTAATAATTAGAAGAGCAATAATATTAATAATAATAATAATAAGAATAAGAATAACTGGAGCTTCTGCTAATGCGGCGCTACCGCCGTTGTCAGCTATTATTGCGCTGCGTCCTCGCGCTAACAACCTCTTCTCAATCAAGTTCTATCTCATCTTGACCATCGTTGACCTCCGAATGACCTTCAGAGGGTCACTGCTCATGGATCTCGACTCTTCGAGTTCACTGCTCGTGAATCCCGCAAAGGTCAGTTACCAGACGTAGGAAAAAGAAGATGATGATGATGATGATGCAGATGATGATGATGCAGATGAAGATGAAGACGACGACGACGACGACGACTACAACGACGAAGAAGCAATGCGGACGTCGCTCGGGTCGCCAAGATTGGCGTTGACACGTTTGTTTTATGTTCTTCCGTGTTTTTCTCGCCCATTCTGTTTCGCGGCTTGTTGTTATTCGTCGGTTTCTCTAAATTCTCTCCGTTTCGTCTGGCATTCGTGGTAGCGTTATTATTAATATTACAATCATTCATCTTCTTTTTCTTCCTCCTTTCCTCGTATGCTTCTTCTGTTTATTCTTCTTCGTCTCCTTCCTCTTATTATTATTATTATTATCACATGTGAGATCTCCTTCAGTGGCATCGCTGCACCTGTTAACACCGCTCGTACGATTTCTCCACGTTCTTCCACGTCGTTTATCTCTGGCGAGTTCGCTCCGGTAGACGTCCGGCGTTTTTCGTCCGGCTACGCCTGGCCACAGTCAGACAAAACCAGTCACTCAGCGACTCAGCAGCGTTCGAGCGACGCCTTATAGCTCTCAAGTGATGCGACGCCTTGCGTCGACGAGGCAGCCGTGCCGCGTGCCCCGCTATGGGTGTAATAGTAGGAGGGATCTGCAAGTAAGCCAGCAATCAAGCACCAACAGTTAATTGAGGAAAGTGCTTATATATTATTATTATAGCGTACCAAATAACTTGATCTCAGTGTTAAGCAATCTATAGATCCGGAGATTTATATAAATATATATATATATACTACTGCTAAGCAGTTTTCTAGCGAAGGCATTTCTCATTTGTCACTTAGCAAAGATGCCACCGCATCAAAACTACAAACGTTCGACATATGCGGACCAATGTAATGTAAACAAATATGTGTAAACAAGAATGTGTCTTCTCGTAAAGCCAACCTATTCGAATGGGATCATTTTGCTTCCCTTATGCAAATGCGTCACTCGAACGTGGGCCGGTTCGATCAATCGCTACATTTCTGCCCGCCGCTCTTCATCTTGACAGATGGCAGGTCTAAGGTCAAAAGCCCCGCGGTCTCAGCCGCAACGTTCGAACAGATAGGCGCTTCATAGGCGCTCAGACTCACTGCATGTTGTTGTTGTTACGGCATTACTGTATGTACACTTTTGTGTATGCTGCTCCGATCAGCGCCGCCGTCGTGTAGGGAGACAAAATGTTACGGACAACAAATGGATCAGCGGCCAAATGAACGCGGGCGGCTTCACCCAGAACGGAGCGCATTGTCGCCGCACTGCCGTCGCCCTTATCGACGGGGAGGCTTTCACTCACGGAACCCCAGAGGACGAGAACGAGAAACTAGAAGGGTTTGAGGTCAAGGACCAGCTGACTGTCTAAGAGAGAAAAGGAGGTTGCTGACTGTGCACGCCAGTGGCACGACATGACTTACAGGGACGCGTGCGGTGGGGCACGTGCACGTCGGCCTACAACGCGCCGATGAACAAGCGCGACAAATGTCAACAACAGATAGAGCCAGTACATAAAAAGACAGATATATAGGTAGATATATAAATAGATAGGTAGATATATAGATATATAGGTAGGTATATTGATAGGTAGATATATAGATATATAGGTAGGTATATTGATAGGTAGATATATAGATATATAGGTAGGTATAGTGATAGGTAGATATATAGAAAGGTAGATAGAGATTGACAGGTCTTTTTGGATCGAAATACAAAATAGATTGACTTATTGACCGACAATCGCATTGGCCCGGGGCCGCGCTGCCGACGCTGACTCCTCTCTGTCATCGATCGGCGAGGCCAGCGAGCTCACAATCGTGACCCAATTAGTTTTTGTTTGCGTGCGTCGCCCCGAATCGCTTTGTTCCTCTCTTTCTCTCTCTCTCTCTCTCTCTAGAAAGGGAAGATTGGTGGAGGCTGTAAGGCTAGGCTGCTGTACACCGAATCGACTGGCGGTACAACCGCGGCGAGTTGATTGGTTGCGCGGAATAGGCCATGGATGTGTTGACAACGCGTTCGATAAGAAGGGGTCAAACAAGAAGGCACGACCGGGCAGGCAAACGCGGCCAAACCTCAACACCCACCCGACGTGTTTGGTATCTCTAGCCCGACGACAAATTTGCATACGAAATTCATTCGGCTAGTTTCAGAACTAGTAGATAGATGACAGTCGACTGATCCTGATGGCAGCAACAACATTAACAACAACAACCACAACAACAACGACGACGACGACAATAACAACAACGATAGCAGTGTAATGACGATTGGTAGACACATATATATATATATATATATATATTTAGGCTGGCCGCCACGAAGTTACCAACGCCACGAACGAGAGGCTGTGCGACGAGTCACGGGTGGCGAATGAAGATCAACAAGCAGCAGAATCTATAGTTACTTTAGAACTGCGCAGAATTGAAGCGCTTCAATTGTGTGTGAACTTCAAATGCCGACCTTTCATTCGACTATGATCTGCAAAATCGAATTATGTTGTTCGTGTGCCCGGTGCATTGCACATACGTGGGATAGGTGACGCTGATACAACCGGCTAAGTTAGCGAGCTTGTACTCAGAATTTATTTGGCAATGCAGAAATAGATTGCACAATCTCCTATCCCCCTTCTATTTCTTTCTATCTATCTATCTATCTATGTAGTTCTACTTACTGAGAATGCTTCCGGACCCGTATCCGTAAGCGGCGTAGGCACCCGCGGCAGCCGCCGACGAGTACTGTGAGTACGGGCTGGCATAGGGGTAATCTGTCGCGTTCGTTGAAGCCACGCTACCACTCACTGCAATATCAGTACATAACACAGAGGTAAACCGAACAACGTTAGGTTACGCTATCAATCTAGCGCCGAGTCCGTATCAGCCAAAAAGTGCCTTGCATCGCAACCGACATACAAATTATGTACACATGTGAAATGATATACAACGTAATACTCAAAGACAATTCTACCCCTCTTGTACTATATATATATATATATATATATATATATATATTTATATATATATAAGTTTGTTTATATATACATAAGTATGTATATATATATATATATATATATATATATATATTTTATTATTTTTCTTTAATTGTTTATCATCATTTATTAAGGAATAAAAAAAAACGTATATATATATTGGTTGGATCTTGGCGGTCGGAGTGGTGTGTACGCTGTGAAGTTTGTGCCCGCGGCGCATGAATCGTGAAGTGTTCAGTGTCAAGAAGATCATTCGTTCGTTCTTTATTTCTTTCTGTCTTTCTTCCTGTTTCTCTCACCGTCCGAACACTGTTCTTGGGGAGCGCTTGGGACAGCGGTGGTGTTGTGGTTGGCGTCCTCAAGCGTGAGCAGCGGCTGTGGTTTGAGTGGCGGCGGTGGTGGCTGTGCGGTGTTCGGGTGGCCTGCGGCGGCGTACTGGGCGAATGATGCGTAGCTCGGTATCGTCGTCGAGTGGACCGGCTGCAGCACGGTGAGCGACGAAAGCGCGGGCCCCATCGAAGCGAGCGCGGGTGCCAACGGCGCCTCCGCTTTCGCGGGGGACTCGGCCGCAGGGGCCACTGGAATGCAGAGCACACATGGAGCGACCAGAGCACAGGTCAGGCGCACTGTTCAGCCTCGAGCCAGCGAGGGAGCTTTTTTGCTTGCTTGCTTGCTGGCTTGCGAGCGAGCGAACGAACGCACGGCTTGCCCATCGTCCGCGTGGTTAGTATGCGTCGTCCGACGACGTCCGATTAGAGCGCCTACCGCCAATAGACGTCTCCACATCTTGACCGGTGCGGTGGTGCACGAACGTGCTGGTGTGCCGCGGGGTGCCGCAGGGTCCAACATTAGTGCTTCTAGCCGGGTGCAGTGCAAAATGCGGTGCGCTAATATTACCACCACCACCACCACCGCCACCACCGAGTGCAGGTTAGAGTACAAGCGTTATGAATGACGTCTGTAGAGAGACGAGGCGTTGAAAAAACAAAGCTAACTAGCTGAAAACCTGTTCTGCTAGTCCTCCTAACAAGACGGTGTGCGCGTCCGTGCTGCCAGTATGAGCCTTGGAGGAAATACCTTGATGCAACGCCTACACAAATCGTGATGCGCAATAATGGTGTGCATTGATCACTGTGTCTGGCTCGGACGGCTTTTCCTCTCACGGATCTATCTTATGATTTCGTTCTCTTTCGATGAAGACACCGTCAAACACCTTTGCATGGCCACCATACCACTCATCGACCTGTTCTTCTGTGTCACGAGAGGGTACGGCAGCTTTGGAGCATCCTGCATGCCTTCGGCCTCCGGTGTTTGCGACTGTCGGATGAAAAAAACGTCTTCCGTCCGGTAGAAAGAGCCATCAGGTGTGGGAGGTTGTCGTTGGCTCCCACAAGATCCAAAGCTTTCAAGGCAAGAAGAATCTACTTTTGCTCCCCATACGTACAGCGAGGGTACATCAACCAAAAGGAAAAAGAAGGAACGATGCAAATCTCAAGAGCAAAAAGACCGACAACGGAAAATGGGCTCTGAATAAGAAGGGACTTTCTGTTCCGTCCCCGCCCTCATCTTTTTTTGTCGCTTTGCCTTTAGGGTTCGTGTCCGAAACGGGTCCTACCAGTGCTCCGTGCGTTCAGCAACGAGCAGAGGAGAGGTAGAAAGAAGCAAACGGGTGCCACCGAGGCAAGCGGTAGCTGCGTTGACATCAATGAACACCGGTAACAGGCAGGCAGACAGTCAGTTTTACTGCCACGCGTGCATAAGTGGCTGGGCACATCCATGACGGTGTCTTTTGTCGCTAGGTGCATGCGCCTAACAACGGCGCATCCTGAATATCTGACTGTCGTCTTCTATTCGGCCCTTCTTCCGATCGTTGTCGTCGTCATCGTCGTATCTCTGTCGTCGTTATGGTCATGCTGTCGTTATTGTGTCTGTCGTCACCGCCAACCTCGTTGTTGCGGTGTTGTTGTTGTTGTTACTGTAGTCGACGTCGTCCGTTCTCTGTCCTCGGTTTTGCCTCATCCGTAACCCGTGATCTGTACGTCTCCCTTTCTCTATACCCCCCTCTTCTCTCTCTCTCTCTCTCTTTCTGTGTTTTCTCATTTTCTTCTCGCTCTTACATTCTAACGCTACTTCTTGTATTCCTCTATGTATGTGTGCTTCTTCCTCGACAGACGGGGATCAACCTCTGGCTGACGACCAAGAGCTGAACGTACTGCTATTACTGCTGCTACGATTACTAGCCCACGTATCTCTTACTTCGCCCAACCGCCGCCTAGGTTTCCTCTTTGGTCGGATGGCACGGCTGTGCAGTCAGTTGTCTGCCTTTGGCCTAATGCTTGCTTGCCTGCCCGTGTACTGCATCGGCTCAGTGGCGGGCGCCTGCTGGCGGTGGCAATGGAATGAGATGCTAGAATGGAAGGCAAGCAGCCCCCAAAGGCCCCCGAGATGACTAGCCGTCGCCACATCACGTTGGCAGGCACGCACGCATTTCGTCCTGCTCGTGCTTGGCCACGGAACGCTGCGCCCATACACAAATAGCGCCGCCAGGCGGGGGGGGGATGGGGGGGGGGGGCTGGCGCTACCGCTGCCGCTTCTGTCTGACAGAGAGTAGAATAGATCTCCCCAGCGCCCACCACCGTTACCCGTTATTTTCATGGGCTTTGTGGGTCGTCGTCATCATTCTGTCGGTCGGTCGGCCCGTCCATCCGCCCGTGTGTCCATCCAGAGCTTCTGCCCCGTGCTTCGTTGCAGCTCTTCCGTTGCTTCTTCGTCCGTCCTGCCTCTAGGCCTGATCGCCCTTCGCCTTCACCGGTACCCTCCAGCCCCCAAACTCCCCTACACACACACACACATATACAGCTCAGTTCTCTGTTCCCAACCCACCACCCAAAGGCCGACCCGCCGAGGTCTTACCCCTCTCTTTCGTTCTCGCAGCGGCGGGTGACGGTGGGCACGGCGGCAGCGGCTGCAGCAGCAGCAGGAGCAAGCATCGGCAGCGGCAATCTTGTCTGGCCATCCTGTCTTGGCCTCCTGACCAGGCAGCCGACATGACGAAGAGGCAAAGGGGCATACATTGAGGGGTTCGGGGGCTTCGGGGAAGAGGTAGTGTGCTGCCCACACGAAACAGAAGGGTATGGGGACGAGTGAGCAAGCAAGCAGACCGACGCACGCCGAGGCGGATGAGTAAAGCGTATGAAGATTCATGCCAAGGGCGGCAGGCTCAGTTGTAGCAATAGCAGTCGTAGCAGCGGCACCGCCGCCGCCGGCGGCGGCGGCGGCGCTGATGGTGGCGGAATGCCGAGCTAGCTGCACGGCACGATGGGTAAGAGGAAGGGCGAATAGATCCGTGGCCGGCAGGAGGACGATGAGAAGGAACAAGAGGAGAACGAGAAAAGTAAATCAATTTGTGGGCGGAGTCTGTTATCCTGAGAAGAAGGTGGAGCCAAACCGCTGGTGCGGCCAGCCACAGACAAAGCGCAACCAAAGAAAGACGGCCAGCAGAAAGAGAGAGAGGGGGGGGAGATAGATAACGATCAAACAAGAGAAGGGTAAGCTAAGCTAGGGCAGGGCAAAGGGAAGAGGCAAAGGGGAAGGAGCAGTGCCTCGGGATAAGGAGGAGCAAAGTCTCCGCAAGAAAGGAGCAAGCTTGACTCCGACCAACCCGGCAAAACGACTAAGTCGAAGCAGGAAGGAGAGGAATTTCACCAGATTGGGCGGTTGAGCGCGCAACCCAATGTGAGCGGGCGAGCGATGCGCGCTGTTTGCTATTCTTGTGCCGCCTCCTGTTGGCCTGTCCGAAGCAAGGCCTTACCAGCCGCAAAGGGAACAAGCGGCCGGAATTCCGTTCCGGCATTCCTATACGTGACGCCGCTAAGATAAGAAGATAGGGTTGTGTCGTCGACGCTTGACGAGGTTGACGAGACAACAACGACACAGCGGCCCAGACGGACGGCGATCCGGCTGCCTGGATGAGGACGATGAGGATGGCGAGGATGAGATGGTCATTGCAACTACGATGAAAACGAGTGCAAACATATGATTTGTGCACCATCAACAGGTTCATGCAAGTCGCGCGCAGCAGGTGCAACAGCACCTGATAACAACATCGAATGAGAGCGACGTGTTGTAAAAGAACGTAAGGTGACGTGCGGCTAGCTAATAGCTGTGCAAGCGCGTGTACATATATCATCTGTCAGCGGCAAAACAAGAGCTTCTGCAAGAGTAAAGATAGGCTGTGCAAGAGTAAGGTAGGTGTGCAAGAATAAGAGCCACGAAAACAACTACAACAACAACAACATTTGTATCAACACTCACGAACATGAAGACCACATCCACCAGCAAGCACCCCACCAAGACCACCACCACCACCACCGTAACCTCTACGAGAAAACAACTATAAACCGCCACCAGAACATCGAGTGAACAGATCGTTCAGAAAGGGTTTTCCGTGCCTGTTTGGCCTGGAAGCTCGTTGGTTACCTGAGTCATAGGGAGCCCGGGGAGACGCAGCATCGGACGCGGAAGGTGCTGCAGGAGAAGCGTTTGAGTAGCGCGCGCCCAGCTCATGGAGGCTGACAGTCGGAAGGCCGGCCATGACACCACCTAATAATTGGTATCCATCCCGCACACGTCACGCGAATAACGTACAACATATAACGCTTATCAACTCGGTAGGTGAGACTACGCGGATTCGAGCGAACTCGATTAGCCGATAGCCGTGTCATCCAAAATAACTCCATTTACCGCATTGTGTATCAATATGCATATATATATATAAAGAAAATATTGCGATGACTTATTAATCATTTACAATACATTTGCACACTCGGCAGTGCTCGCCTTTGTACATGCATATATATATATATATATATATGCATACACACTGTGTTGATCTTGTTATCTGGCTAGATTTATAATAATTTAGTAGCAGAAATGTACTGTAATATATGTACGTGCATTTACGTATATATATATATATATATATACATTAAAAAAAAATATATATATATATGCAAGTAAGCATACGTCTGATCAAGGCGTCAGAGTTACATTTAGACCACAAACCATAGAAAAAGCTGCATGGTGCGGCCATAAATGCCTAGTTTCGGCCAACAAACGACCGAAACGCCGTTAAACTTATACTGCACGCATGCGTTCCGGCTAAGACGAACGACGAAAAGACAAAGATAGTAATCGATGTGATAACTCTTGTTGTCGTTACTTTAGTTTTCGTTGCTGCTGTCGTTGCCGTCGACATCTGTCTGCCGAACGGCGAATCTTCTTCTTTTTCGTGTTTTTAGCATCGAGTTGTACTCGAACACACAACGACAGAATAAAGAGAAACAGAGACGATTCCTAGCCATGGTCCGTCCGCAAATCACTGCTGGTCACCATAGTCGCTCGTGTCAATCGTGCCGTTAGCTACCAAAAAAGACAGTGCACGTCGTTGTCGTCGAACGGCGTGCTGCAAACCAGCCCAGTCGCTTGTCGGCTGTACGGCACGGCCCAAGCTCGCCAGGGCCACACCAGAGGACGCCATAGAACGTCACGAGGACGAAACACCGACTGGACTGGAGAAATAGTCGTAAGAATGGACCAATCTCTCGTTTTCGTCGACTCTCTGACTGATTGTTGCCATCTATGTGTCTCTCTGTCTCTCTCTCTCGCTTACGGGCGTTTGCTTCTCCCGTTCTCTGCCTTGCTTGCTATATGTATAGAGGTATATTGTGTTGTACGTCAGTTAATTGCTGTTTCCGGCTGTCAACTGCGCTGTACAAACCGGGAGTACTGCTAGTAATGCCAATGAGTATAATAAAAATAATACTAATAATAATAGTTACTACTAATAGAACTAGAATTGTATTAACGGTTATCGAAACAGCACAACAAGCCTACAGAGACACGACTGAGACGCGATTTATGGCACGAGTCGAGTTTGAGTTTAAGTTTGCGTTGCTGCTCGGTCTGATTAGCTGCTGCTGCTGCTGTGACGGTATGTCTACCTGAATCGCTAGCAAGGAAATGAAGGAAAATCTGCAGAAGGGAAGGTGAATCAAGCTAGAGAGCGAGAGAGGGAGAGAGGTGGGCTATAGAAAACACGAAAGAGGGAGAGAGAGAAGCCATGGAAAGAGGGAGAGCAGAATGAGATAATAAGAAATATCACCGAGAGCCGGCAGACAAAGAGAAGCGGGCGGGAAGCGGGCGTGCGCCCACAAGAGACACAAGGGCGGTGGCGCCGGTGGCGCCGGCGGTGTATGTAGCTCTCGAGCGGCGCTTGTGGGTCAGTCGGTGCAATCAGGCCGACGCAGATCGATTCGAAACGCACGCACGCACGAACCAACGGGCGGCGCGGCATACTCGATCGCACTCGTCGTTCCCGTTCCCGTACTCTCGGCTCTGCGCTCTACACCGCTGCTGTCCTTCTTCTGTGTGCCTGTGTGCATTCTTCACTTTTTCCTTGATTCGCTGTGTGTGTTGCTCTTTTGCTCGATCTTCTCGTCCCCCCCCCCTCTCTCTCTCTCTCTCTCGCTCTGGACGATCTCATGAGCGTGTCTACGATCTGCAGCTAGCTAACTCTGTCTGCAAAGTGATCGCCCAGATCAAGCTCGTGCTTCTTGATTGTCGATGACCGACAATCTATTGGTGCCGCCGAATGCAGTAGTTGTGCGATATTGTTGTTGTTGTTGTTACCGCTGCTGTTGCTGTTGGTGCCGTCTCGGTGTCATCAAGGTGTGCTGTAGCAGCAGCGGCAGCGGCAACGGCAACAACAACAACAGCAACAGCAACAACAATAGTAGCAACAACAACAACGACAACAACAACAACAACCTCAACACAAATGAAGCCCTGTATAGTATAAAGTTACTTTATACTGCCATTGACACTGGTAGAGGGGGGCTCTTGCCGTGTTTGTCGTCAGCGTCACGACGGTGTAAATGGCAGATAGAGCTGGTGGTAATCAGAATGGTGCCGGGTCTACTGTTGTACACAACTGAAGAAAATAGGCTAAATGTACTTGCGGTAGGTAGTACTTCATGTAGGAAAATCACCGTATGTTACTGCTGCAATTTCGTAGTGAGTTTTGATCAAGTCTATTAGCTCTAGTTGCTCTATGGCTTAGTTGGTAGTGTTGTTGCTGCTGCTATTGCCGTTGTTGTTGGGGTTGTCGGTATTGTTCCAATTCTTGTTGTTGTCCGGTGAAGTTTAAAGCAGTTGGAGATCACCATCACCGCCACCACCACCAGCCCCCTGACACCGTGAAGAAGTAGTGTAAGTAGTCTGAGCAAGGCCAGATTGCATGGCTCTTCCTCATAGACGCGCTAGCGCTTGCCGTGATGCCCGTCAAGATGATGAAGACGAGGACGACGACAACGACGACAATAACACCAACAACAACAATAATGACGCGGACTCAATTCGATCCGCTACGACAGAAGGCTCGATCCGTCGTTACCCCACTACCCCCGGACCCCACGAACAATGACCGCCGCGGCGTACTGTTGGCTGGCTGGCTGTAGCAGGACGACGCGTTCTCTAGTAGGAGTACGAATCCGAAAGCCGCCGCCGCCGTCGTCTTTGCAAGTGTCGCAATGTAGTGGCTTGCGGGCGAGCCGAATAACCACGTCCGTGGGGGTTGATGCTTGCTTGAGGAGTCCGCGGGTAGGAGGAGATAGGTAAGTCAGTGTCCATGCAAATGAACAACGACGACGCAGGGTCGAGAACGCCGTGGGAACCGGCGCGCGTCGGCCGCCCGTCCCTCGCCTGACGACGATTAGAGCGTGCCTGATCGGTATTAATGCCTAGGTAGGCTCTGGCAACACGCGGGGGTAAACCGGCGACAAGGGGGAAAGGACAACGGGACGCAATGCACGATCGAGGACGCAACCCGTCACAAGTCCCACCACAAGTGTGTGTGTTGCGAGAGCGGGACTGCCTTTAAAGTGCGGTGCACATATATATATATATATATATATATACCCGTTTGTACAGACAGAAAGCATGTACTTAGCGTGATTTTTGTCTCGTGCAGTTAACTCTTCCCGCGCTGGAGGACTTGGCTTTCGCGTGCCCGACGTGGTCCAAGGTGACCCCTGATATCGTCGTAGCACCAGCAGTAACCAGTCGTACTGAATTTACCAAGCCTCACGTTAAAGCATGACAAACTTTGTACACCTGGGTGAGGGCCGGTCATCTGCTGCAAGCGACTAAATAGGGAAATGTCCGTCTTTTTGGTGCTGGTCTCATACAAATCAGCATGGGAGACACGGTTTAATAAAACTGAGCAGCCCGCTTGTGCTGCTATCCGGCAGCTCCAGAAGGCATGCCGAATATTTGTGTGTCGAATTGAACTCTCCTCTCTAGCGTACGCGCGGCGTTCGCTTCATCTTCTTGCTCCCGCACGCGAAATGCCAAACTTTCCCTGCAGTCTCGAGATCGAGACACGTGACTAGCCAGGAAAAAAAAGCAGATACTACATAAAAAGGCTAATGCAACGCCAACAACAGCAACCAGAACATAAACCTGAATATTGTCGATGCTGCGTAAGGCAATAAACCTTACTATAATCAACAACAACGACAACAACCGGAATAGTAGCATTAGAAACAACGACAACAACAACAGTAGTAATAATACACGTATTATTGCTGCCATTATAATAATTATAACTATTATTAACATACCACCTCATACAACAACCCGAAAAAACAACCAACATGCAGAATATGAAAGGAAATGCTGCTGCTGCTGTTCTAGCCAAAGGGAAGAGGGATCACATAGATGGGCAGTGAAAGCACAGCGTTTCGCCCGACAAACGACTCGCCAATGACTCTACAAACCAGTAGCCGTAGGAAGTGCTGCTCCGGCTGCTACTGCTGCAGAGGCAAGATGGACCTCGAGAAGTCAATTTGAATTACAATGAAAGAATGAACAGCGAACAGCGGTGAAGCAACGGGGCTACAAAAGCGTCTACTCGGTTAGTGTAGACAGGAGTCGCTGGGATCTGGGCACGTGTAGTGTACGTATACACAGCGAAGAGGAAGTGGGTGAATACCGAAAATAGCTTCTTCTGTTCCTAGCCTGACGTAAGCTTTATTAATATTGATGATGATGATGTTGCTGATGGTGACGACGAGGACGCCATCGACGGAAACGGTAGAATTCTTAACAATAATACCAGCAGCAACAACAACAACATGAATCACAATAAAAACAAAGATAACAGTTAACGAACAGATTTTAAACAGTTAATCTGTTCGTAGTAGTAGTAGTAGTAGTAGTGATATTAGTAGCAGCAATTGTAGGAGTAGAAGTAATAACAGTACTCCAGTAATCAAAATGTTACTGATAGTGGTACTTCGAGCTGCTGGGTTGTTGTTGTTGTTGTTGTGAACAAAGGAACAGAAACGGGTTAGCAGCCAACAAGCAGACCAAACTTACAGAATGAAAAATGCAGTAAGTGAGCTTCCAGTCACTCACTTGCTCTTACTGACTAACTAACTCATTCAGGTCTCTACTGTGGCGGATAGTAATGTAGCCGACGTACGCCAACATCAGGCGGCACCTAACTATATACTCGTATATGTGGCCTTTGGTCGTATCGTCGTTGCATTTTGGTGAGGTTTCAAGTCGTTGTTGCTGTTGTTATTGCTGTTGTTTTTGTTGTTGTCGCCGTTTCGGGTTCTCGGACAAGTGCTACTGTGCTGCTACTATAGTATGGTAGCTAGACTAACAGCTGTAGTAGCGTCTATTAGCAAAGCACAGCCACCACCTACCCATCCCGTCAGCGCCGATCATCGCATAACAAAGGAAAACAACCCAACGAGCATACGATTATTGTTCCAACGCCAATCGTTATGACGACGCTCAAGTCGACGATGACGATAAACGACGACCAAAGCAGCAGGAGCGCGCTGAAGGAAAGTGACGAGGTGACGAGGAGAAATACGAAGGCGATTATGATACTCCGAAGGCGCAACGGACGAGAGGCAGCTTGCTTTTGTGGCCCTCAAGCTGTTGTGTTTTCCGCCTCAGCAGCCGCCGCCGAGATCGAGACGCAATCCACCATTGGCCATTGGCAACGATTGCCGCAATTGCGATAAGCTTTGCGAATTACTTCCGACTCGTTGAACACGACCCTCCGAATCCACCACCTACTCTCCTAGCCCCTATTTCCCTCCCCCCCCCCCCCCCAGCAGCTCCTAGCTGTCCTGTTGTTCTGTCCCTGCCTGGTTTCCTTCGCTTGTCGTCCCTTTGCCGAGACTGGCGGCACCCACGGATAACGTGGTAGAAGCGGTCGAGGTAGCGGCTCGAATAGGGCGTGTCCTTCACAGCAGCAGAAGCAGCAGTGGCAGTGGCAACAACAGCAACAATAAGAACAACAGCAGTAACAACAACAACAACAACAACAGCAGCAATAGCAGCAACAACAATCTGTAACGAGTCACGAGCTACCCGCTATCAACCCGCGCGAATTGCTGCAAGCTGCTACTGCCTGACACTCAATGAAAAATGCAAGCCCTCCCTGGTCCATATGTGTGCGTGTCTATATTTATATATATATATATATACTCAGATTCGGCAAAATCTGAAACCTGCAGTCACAGTCTGGTCATATTGTACCCCCTAAATGGCAACTGCGGGAGAGTGCGCGGGTATATCAGGGACAGAAGATGACAAATCACACTCCTGGTCCCGATGCTTGACGCCTTCTGTCTGTTTGGTATCTGTATGTATGTATGTGAGTGAGTGTGTGAATGAATGAATCGAACCGAAAGCAGACGTGGGGGAGTTATTTCTGCATGGCCAGCGAACGTGGTGGAGGAGGAGAAAAACTTTTCCTCTTCGACGCCTTTTTAGCTGGGCTCTTCGTTTTTGAACTCTCTGCTACTGCGTCTAAATAAATGTCACCAGCGGTTTGGGGTGGGTACAAATTAAGCAGCGTGTCTACTATATAGTTCTGTTATGTCTATTATATAGTTAATTGTGTAGTACCGTTGCTTTCGCATCTCACGTGTGTTCTTGTCCAGGTGAAGACAGGCTTAACGGGTATATGTATTTAAATGTCCATTTACTTATATGCGTGTGTACATATGAACGTTTAGGGAACTGTAACCGATTGGAGGAACATTGTCATCACCGTACTAGTGTCATCTGGTCGTCATTCTAGGCTTTTCGATGATAGCCCATCGCGTGTGTGTCTCTGTGAGGAAGAGGAGGGGGGGGGTGGGGCGAAAAGAGCAGCAACATTCAAGCGAGGTCACGAGGAAGCACGCTCCTGTCTGCCAGACCAGACATTGCCGGTTATCGGCGCCACAGTGAGAGTGCTTATAAGATGGCAGTTGCGCTTCCGGAGGGTTGGGGGGGGGGGGGGGGGGGCAGGAAAGCGTCCGGCAGCCGCCGCCAGCTGCACGAAAGCCGGAGCCCCCCGATCTCTACGCTGAGTTTCAGTCAGTTGGGACTCTCAAGCTTCTCACCACCCGCCATCACCTAGGCTAACGTCTTCTACCAGGCCGAAAACTTGGCCCGTTTCCCCGTCCGTCCATCTGTCCGTCCGTCTGTCGGACCCCCTCAACGTTGATGATGTTCTGCCCTCATCATAGGCAAAGACATGCGCTACTGGCGTTGGCCGGCCGGCCGCTCGTGAGACACGTGCCACACATCGAGACAGCAGCTGACAGGAAGCCGCCGCCGCCGGCGACGGAGGGAAGTGTCGCCGATGTTAACGACGCCGACGCGACCGACGAGGTCCAGGTTCGTTCGTGTGTTGATGCCGACCACCGGAGGGAGGCTGCGCGCCTCGTGGGGTGGTGAGGGTTATCGCTGGCAAACATGTCCTCCTTCAATTAAACTACTACTCCCTCATTGGCCTCCGCCTCGGCCGCTGCCGCCACCGCCATAACCACCATCATCACTACTACCACCACTACGACAGCCTTTTCACTTGAGCTTCAATCTTGGCTGGTCACATCCAACATCTATCTACCACTATCACAGCCATCACTGCAAAGTACAGCAGAAGCAATAGTTGAAGCAGTGCTGAATGACCTGCCGGTTTGATTTCGGGTCGGTGAGTCCTCGTGAGCAAGCCTTTCTTTCGTCGGCAGCGACGTGGGACGAGAAAGCCATAAACAACAACATATACAGCAACAGCAACAACAGCATCATATACAGCAACAGCAGCAGCAGCAACAACAACATCATCAGCAACAGTAGCAACAACAAAAGCTGCTTCTTCAGTTGTCTTCCTGTCTGCCTGCCTGTTCCTCCTACGGTGGGTAGGATCCGCCGCTAAAGACCTAGCGAGCAGAACGACAAAACATCGGAAAGTCGGAAGATAGCTATGTGGCTGGCCTCATCGAAAAGCGAAAACGACAACCATTCACTACAACGACTCGTAGTAGATTTGCCATTTGCCTACGACCACATCAGTTTAGTGTAGGACACACTGCGAATCATTTGTCGTAGCCACTAAGCCCGAATGCTTCTTGCGGGTAACATCAACAACGGCATCATGACCATCATCAGCATTATGGACAACAGCAACAGTGATAGCAGTGAAGGCGCACACAACAACATTATCAGCAACAGCAGCAACACCAACACCAACAATAGCACGGCTAAATCTATTCGGCTCTGACCGGGATTCTGCTGGTAAAGTGCCGTTTCCCGGTAAAACTCAACTGCTTGTTCATTTGGCTCCCTACTGGATTGAAGGGGCATCATGATCTGGGTCCGTCTGGAAGCTCAACAATCGTTGTTTGATCGTCGATTTCATCAAACGGAACGGTCACGCCTCGTGTCCCGCCAGTTATCGTATCCACTGGGTTCTCCCATAGTGCTCCTGTTGCAGATTTTCGGCTTCCCAAACAATAAACATTCATTCGATGTTGTTTATTTGATTGTTATGTTTGTTGTTGTTGTTGTCGTTGTTGTTGCTGTTGTTGTTGTTAACGTTGTCGGTGCCACTAGCTGCTCGATGCGGTACAACAAGCATCTATTTTGACTGATTCGGCTTGAGCCATCAGCTTCTCGAGCGACAAACACGTGTGAATGATGCGCAGGATCTTCACTCATTCCCAGCTTATTCCGTCGACAAGTGCAGTTGAGTCGTAAGTTTATATACACTTTACACAAACGCATCCTGCTGCCAGCGGGAAGCGGGTCAGCTTAAACAGGTCTCGACATCAATATTGATAGTAAGTATGAGAGTATTGGTTATTATAGAGCAATAGCATACGAGACGGCTTCGTTACTCACAGCAAGCGTAACAAAAATCTGGAGCTGCGAAAGTAATTGCTGCGTAAGCCAACGTTTACGCATCGGCGGTGAGCGTAATTTTGCCAAGCTAGCCGTAGTTGCGATAACGTGATATCACGAGCTGAAGAACCAGCAATGAGCACAATTCTAACCGTCATTGTTATCATAGTCGTAGACAGTGATGTCATCATGTCAAACCGACATATTGTTGTAGCCACAGTTTTGTTGTTGTTGTCGCTCTCAATTGTCTTCGTCGTAGTTGTTATCGCGGCAAACTTGTTGTTGTTGTTTCTGTTGTTCTTGTTCTTGTCGTTGTTGTCGCTTTAACTCTTGTGGTTCTTTTTATCGTCGTCATCGTCGCCATCGTATTGCCACCGCCTCCTAACCGCGATCAACAACAACAATAAACAATATATATGAGCGTGCCTGCCCGCCCGAACCGAAATGGTGCATGTGCGGTTGCAAGAGCACCGAAGGGTAGAAGAGCTATGATGATGGCCCATGTCGATCGGTAGGTAGGTAGATCGGTAGATAGTTCTCTCGGTTGGTCGGTTGGTCAGAGCCACTAGATTGAGGTTGGAGGACCCGGAAGGCGCCGGAGGAAAGCCAGGCGAACTCAGCGCGCCGCCGGCCCAGTCACTAAGGGGCTGAGGCCGCCGTGCCGAGGTGGAGTAGACGGCGGCCTCAGCAGCAGCTGCAGCAGCAGCAATAGCCGCAACAGCGGCGTTACCGAGCCTCAAAGATCAGGGGCGACAAGGGAGAGTGGCAACAGCAGCGACGTACGTAGATCGTAGCTGTGGTAGGTTTAATAGGAGTAGTCGTAGTAGTAGAAGTAGTAGTAGCAGTGGTAGTGACGATATAAAGAACACGGTGGCGGCCACCCACTGGGGCTTGTCAGGGCTGGTAGACTTGTCGAGCGAGGTTGGCGCCCGGCTAAGAATGAGGGCGCTACGCGAAGGGCGTGAAGCCGAGCCGAGCCCACGCCGCCACACGACCAAGACGATCGAAGCCGCCGTTGCCGCAGCACGCTACGGCCCTCGGGTGGCCGAGGGGAGCAGTTTGTGGCTCCTCAACAACGACGTCGTAGTAGTGGTGGAGGAATAGATCCGTGCCCCTGCAGTCCTACTACGGCTACGGTTGTGGCTTCCCGACAGCTCCGGCACTGGCTTCTGTTGAAGCTGATGCTTTTGCTGCTGCTGATGATGATTATAATAATGCTGCTACTACTACTCCTTCTTCTTCTTCTCCTCCTCCTCCTCCTACTCATACTGCTCGGCCTGTTTGAGGCTGAACTCGCCTTAGCTATAGTAGAACACAACCTCGTCTCCACCCGTCCCTGCACTCCTGGACACTGTGTAAGTGTGCAGGAGGGCAAGCAAGTGGCTCTGGGTGGCCCTCGCAGCTCTCACGTATATACTGGGCAGTAGCAGCAGCAGCAGCACCACCAGCAACAACAACAACAGAGAACGAAGCAGAAGAAGAAGAAGAAAGAAAAACCACTACTGGGGTACAACTATTGATGGGTCGGGGGCGACGGGAAGGAGGGGAGTCTTCTCTTTGTAGACGAAGGAACGGCATCGACATCGGCGTGCCAAGTCGTCCACCGCCGCTCCCGACTCGCCTCGTGGTAGCTTTCGGCTAGCCGCACAACAACCGACGGTCGACAACCGCCGTCACCATATCCAACAACCGCCTTTTCCTTTTCTTCCTCATCCTAGCCTGTGTGCCCCTCATGGGCACAGGCTTTCCTTTTCAGCCTGTTCGCCCCTCCCCCTCCCCCTCCACAGGCCGCCCTAGGGACCTCACCGACAAGAAAGAGTGCTTCTTAGTTTAGAAGCCTCTTTCTTCCCTCTCTCTATCTCTAACTCTCTCTTCCATTCTTATTCTTTTCTTTCTTCCACTGGTCTTCCTCACACTTCCCGCATCGGGCGGGACCGGCAAGAAGAGAAATAGCGTCGTCTCCCTTCACGGCTAGCCCTCCTGTATCGTCGTACTCGTCTCGCTGGTCGTCGCGCTACGATGATTGGAGCCGTAGGCCGTCCCGCACAGATGTAGTTGTTGTTGTTGTAGCCGTAGCAATAGCCAAAGCCTGTAGCCATCAGCGGCCACTTTTTCCTTGTGCCGTTTGCCCGCCGACCGCCTATGTCAACCGCCCGCTTCGGAGTCCGGACTCCAGTGACGGCAGCAAAGGCAGCATTCATTTTGGCCCATATGACGGCAGCTACCACATGTCTTGTATCGTTTCCGTGGTCGTCGCTGTTTGTTGACGAACATGCAGACTAAAAACAACAACAACAGCTACAACAATACCAGCAACAACAACAACGGCTTGTGCAGAAGCAATTGCAGAAATACGACCACGGAGTCCTGCGTTGTGCGAGAGGTCTGCCCGACACGCGCCGCTATACTGCGCTGAGTGTGTTTTGCAGATCGACAGCGTACGGCCTGTCGCATGATAGGTAGCGAGCACCCTATTGTTGATATTCAAATTGTATGTTAGAAAAAAAGAAAAGGGAACAAAGAATGGAAGAAATAAGATTGAATGAATGCATACAACAGGATACAACAGTAACAAAAACAAATCTTCTCTTCCGCTTGCGTCATAACCGCCGTCATCTTCTGTCTCTTTCTCGTGACTTTTTCCTCGTCAGCGGTCAGTAGGACACAACAACAGGACCAGGGGGGACAGCCGGTCATAGTTGTTCGATCAATGTAGGCATTGCCGTGGTCTCGTTTCAGTCGGCTCCATGTTGTTCTCCTCTTCTTTAGGCTGAGCCAGAGTGTAGTAGTGATAATAATAATCATCATCATAATAAAAACATATAATCGAAACAGCTTGCAGGAGTGCTTGCTCATCTTGCTCCGATTAAGTGCAACGTTGAACCAACGGCGTTATCCTTTCAGCGTTACCGGCTGGCCCTTCTAATTAAACTGTCTCCGCGCACTGCTAATGCTGCAGGGTTGCTCGGCTTTAATGCACTGCTAATGCGGTTGCTTCCCGTTGCTCGCCTTTGTCGATGTAGCCGAACAGCTTCATGCCAATAAGTTCATTAGTGGTTGGTAGTGGTTGAAGTTGAGAACGTGGTGGTGGGGTGGTGGAAATTGGTAGTGAAAGGCAATTACACGTCAGAGGTCTCGTGGTATATCTTCTTATTATATATATATATATTTTTTCAGGTGTGCGTAAAAGCATTTTCCCTCTCACCAACAAAAAGGGCTTTCATATTGCCCCGCAGCCAAATGAACAACAAGCTCCAATTGTCATCAGCAGCCCGCAATTTGTCCTGGATCGTTGCTGATCATTGTGGGGTCATCAACACCATGCACGTTAGTGCCGTAGTCGTAGTGGTAGAAGAAACAACTTTTCCTAAGGAAGTGCTTTTCCTGTTGTCTGTGGTATCCTCGTCCTCGACTCTCGCATGTTGCTCGTTCCTGGTACGAGTCTTATTCCTTCGTACATAACCTCTCAAATATCCCTTAACGAAGACGACGACGACGACTAACAACAGTAACGATAGTTAGCGTTATCCCTGATGCGGTGAGCGTCGGAAAATGACGCCGACCGTCGCCGTTTGATTCAAGACTCTTTGTAATCGCGGTTGTAGCGATTGTAGTGATCGTGGTCTTGGGCATGATGCTAACTGACAAGTGCGGCGACAACGACAACAACTACAACAAAGATACCAACAACAACAACACCAACAACAACGACGGCGAGGTTGGAAGTCGTCCGCTCGCCCATCCGCTACGGACAACAACTGATAGTTTCTATAATCGGAGGCGACATTCACCGACATAAGACCCACACACACACGCGAGTCAGATAGATTGTAGGTGACCCGAGCCAAGCTCTGGAAACCTGCGCATAGTAGACAGCTGCTAGTAGACAGCGCGCTCACGGTACAGCTTGGCTTTCGTAGTTGTTGTACTAGTATAGGATATCAATTCTACTGGTTGATGTTAACCTGTTGTTGTTATTGTTGGTTTTGTTGTGGTTTCATCCTTCCTGATATCTCTTTGGCAATACCGTATTTAGTAGTAGTAGTAGTAGTAGTTGAAGACGTAGTTATAGCAATCGCATTGGATGTAATATCGCTAGCACCTACTGGCCGGCCACCAAAGAGAAGTTAAGGTGAAGAGAAAAAGAAACAACGCTGTCTTTTGCCGGGAAGGCCAACAACCGACGCCGCCAACATACGAGTGGCCATGTATCCATTCTCCTATCTAGATATCTATGCGCATCTATCTATATTTACATCTCTGCGATTGCCACCCACAACAACAACAGCAACAATGACAAAAAACAACAACAACAACAAGATCAACAACAAGATCAACAACAACAACAACAACAAGATCATCAACAACAACAAGAACAACAATTGCAACAAGGGCATGTACAGTGACGACCACTCTAGTTTCCATCGCGCATGGGCTGACCTCGCGTACGTTAACAGCAACGTGTAACGTCTGGCCTGTCAAGGGGTTTATGCCCTGTCGACGCCGGTGGCCTGAAATGGCCTGGCTCGGTGGTTTGGCCTTTCGAAGTTTGTTTCGACTGCGCCACCGTGACGCACCTGGCGCAGTCAACACAAAGAGGCAAGCATTTTGCGCTAACAGACGTAGCTAACGGGACGACAATCGATTCAGTGCGAATGAGCGCGATCTCGCATGGCCACCTGCTGTGGCCGCTACCGCTATCCAAGACGAGAACGAATCGAGTCTTCCAGCGAGTCGACAATCTACGTAAAATGAAAATTAATGCTCTACGACACGCCTGTTATATATATATAATATATATATATATATATATATCTTCCCCGCTCTGGCCCTGGCAACAAACAGGAGGAGAAGACGATGGAAAGATAACGAAAGCATCCTTGTACATATATATATATATATATATATATATATATATATATATAGAGGGAGAGAGAGAGAGAGAGATAATGCAGACATCGGAGAAACATTACAACGGTTGTCAACTGAGTCTATATTCACATGCCGAATTACTACTAACATTTGTCTCCGACCATATACCACACTCGCATCGTTTTAAGACGGGGGCCTTCTACGGGGCTGAAATATAGCCAGCCATTAAACGCTCAGTCACTTGATCTAGAAATGTTGGAACGTTTTGGTAGGTCTGCTTAGATTGGTGCGTTGTTGTGGGAATGTTTGTTGTTAGTTGTTGTCTTAAGTGATCTTGTTGTTATTGTTGTTGTTGTTGTCGTCGTTGTTGTTATGGCTGTTGTTGTTGTAGTGGTTGTTGTCGTTGCTTTGCTGTTGTTGTTGTTGTTGTTGTTGTTGTTGTTTTTGTCTTCGTCGTTGCAGTTTATGTTGTGTGGTTGTTGGTACTAACATTCACGTACACCTCACTTGTGTACGTTGTTACTAAGTGGTAAAGTAAATTGTTACGCGTGTTCGCTGTGTAACACAACGACACACACGCACATACACAGCAACTAATAAATATCATCAAATGATGGACATCGGTGTCTGACAACCGACGCCCATCCTGTGACGACATGGCAATCATGACTATCTACTTTCTCTGATTTGACTTAGGTCAACCTAGGATATTCTCTTTCTATTTGTCTCGATCTTTCTCTCTCTATCTCTGATTTTATTACCACTAGATTACTCGCAGAAATCTAGCATCATCTCTCTGGTTAGCTTCATAGTTGGCTATATCGATCTAGATGATGCGTGATCAGTCTAACTAGATCTCTCTCTAGCTAGTTAACGGCCATCTAAGTAGCTGTTCTGTCTTGTCAACAAATGCCAAAGCCGATCGAAGGGGCCTTCGATACGTACCGATAGGTGGCGTGTAAACTGTGGTAGCCTGCGCTTGGGCCTGGCTCGGTGGCTGTTGTGGCGGAGGTGGGGCCTGTTGCTGCTGCTGCTGTTGTCCGGGCCCGCTAAGCGGCTCGAACGCCCCCGTTTGGCCGTCGCTATCGCCCTTGGGTTCAGCCGCACCTGCCGATGTCGTCGGACTGAACGCCTGGTCAGCTGCGAACTGCTGTAGCGCGTACGGAGAGCCCGAACCGCCTGATGGAATCTCGCTGACCATTGCCGCTGCCGAGGGCTTCATCTCCTCGGCTTCGAGGACCACTTCTGCCACATATTATGCTGCAAGGTGGGTATCAACAGGATCGAACCCCACACGCCCAAAAAAGGACATAGGCAAACAAATGAAAGAAGCAGAGCCGTGAGAATGAGGCAAGCTTGCTCCGAATTTCGTTCCCGTTCCTTATAAATATGTATATATATATATATATATATATATATATATATATATATATATATATATATATATATATATATATAATAACTAAATCCAGTACAAAGTAAGATTGTCCCCAAGAGCAACTACTATCTATAGGCATAAAAGATCAAACTTGTTTCGGTGCCCAGAAATGTCACGTACGTTTGGACTGAGGCTGGAGTACTGGTCGGTATACTGCGTCGTCCTTGGCCGCTTCACTTCATCCTCAAGGTCGCTCCGCACTTCGCCATTCGCTGAAATGAGACGGACATTCATTCATTCATTAGCGGAGAACAATGGTAAGAGTAAAAATGCTAAAGCATAAATGATTCGCACGTATAAATACACATATATATATTTAGATGAGAAAATAACAGACCGCGCAGAGCACACGTTCAGACGGCCCAACTGTACTTCTCGGTTATGCACATGCGTATATATATATATATATATATATATATATATACTTGCAAAATAATGATCTGTCCACACCCGCCTCCTGGCTGCTTTGAGGCCAGAACCTTTGTCCTGCGTGATATAGAACACAGAGCCATCATCAAATAGCCACCAATTTGAGCCATCATCAAATCGCCACCCAATGAGAACAAGGCGGTGCGGCATGCACATGCAAACCGCAAAGCTACTCGTCAAAATTACTCTCCGAGCAGGAGCGCAGCAACATAGGGGTCAAACGCGTCGAAGCGAATTACCCCAGATGCTCGCCAGACAAACAGCAGGTGCTGTGCCAACCGGCGCGGTATGGGGGCAGATTGCCAACAACTCGCCTTCAACTCGCCGGGAGATCGCGGTCGATGATAGACAACAACAACAACAACAACAACAACAGCAACCACAGTGAGTCAATACCACACAGAGGAACAGTGGATAGCGTTACCGCCCTCCCCCCCCACCTTCGCCCGTCCGCGTCATTATTTAGAGTGGGCAGATTTTCAGGACACACCTACACACAGACATATATACGAATGCCGTAAGAACACGCTATTTGTTCATCTAGGAGCTTAGTACTTGCAACATTACAAATCAGTTGTCGACTGCCAGTCTGCTTATTGGCGATGTTTGTGCTGAGGGTTTAACCGTACCGATCCAAGATAAGCCAAAGAGTCGGATGGCCCCTCACCGAAGGCTGCAGCCCTATTCTGGTAGGAGCATCGGAAACTGTACAATGGTTGTTATTGTACAGAATACGCGTAAACAGGCGCACTGAGACGCCATCTACACACCTGCTGCCAACGTGTCTTATCGTAGGAGAGCTGAACTCATCGAATTTCGATAGACCCTAACAAGCGTGATATGAAAAAAAATGTAATAATAATAATGGCTGTAGCCACGAGCAGAGCTAGCAAATAATGACGGCCAAGCAGACCCTTTTGCCTCACAACTGCTTGCACTAACTGAACAGTAAATAATAATAATAATAATAATAATAATAATAATAATAATAATAATAATAATAATAATAAACGAATAGCAATCGTAATGATCAAATAATATGATCAATGGACAATGACAATTCCTAATATAATAATAAAAATAATGGCCGTAATACTAGCAGTACGAATAGCAATCGACGACTTGCATTTCGAACGGGAAATATTGTCGCGAACAATCGAATCGTCGGCTCAGCGGTCATTCGACAAGCGGACGAACGAACGGACAAATAGACAGTTAGAGAGACAAACACACATAGTCCTCTTGATCTTCCTGCTGCGCCCGCTGGAAGAGGCTACCGATGACAATAACAACAACGACGACGACAACAACAACAACAATGGCTGAAAAGGTGAACAACAACAACATGTAACGGTGTCGACCTCAGGTGACGACATAAGCTCGACCTCTGTCTTTTTCCTTCTGCTTCTCTTGTCTAGCCTTCTTCTCGCGCTTTTCGTCTCGATCCCGTTCGATTTCCCCTTTGATTGACTGAGTCCACCCGACGAGAACGTCTGCATGGGCGTCGGTGTGTGTGACCTACCCTCCCTCACACAGCAAAGCTCATACTCATATATAGCAACAGGGAGATAGAGACACGTCACACACACAAATAAAGAGTGGGAGTGAAATATATATATATATATATAGAGAGAGAGAGAGAAAGAGAGAGATAATAGAGGGAGAGAGATAGGAAGCAAGAGGGATAGAGAGAGATATGGGAGGGAGCGGGGAGAGAAGGCTGGACGGCAGTTTGTCTGTCTGTCTGTTCGTCCGTCCGTGCGTCGCCGCGTTCTTACATCGACCATTGACCGACCGGCTCCATGCAACGGCTACTACGGCGAGACATAGAGACTCGGCGGGTAACTTAATTTCTATCCTAAAGCCCTCCACATGTCGGAGGGGTTGTTTGCTCGCGCTGAGATGCACACTGCTTCCCTGCCTCCCTGCCTGCCTGCCTGGCAGCCAGCCAGCCCTCCAGTCAGCTCGTTTTCGTCGGGACAAGAAGAAAGACCCCGCGTGCGCGTGCCGGCGACTACGCCTGTACACTTTTCCCTCTCTGTCTCTCTCTTTCGTCATGTCTCTCTATCGCTGGCTCTCGTTCGGCATGTCCGTGTTCGATATGTTTAGGGAAGTATCCCACAATCGAACGAATTGTGATGGACTGATTGACAGCAACAACCCACCGCTACTGCCGCCACCGCCACCGCCGTCATCGTCTCTGCTGCTGCTGCTACTGCTGAATGAAAGAGCGACCGACGAGACAACAATAACTCTTAACAACGACAACAGCAATGACGACGACGACGACGGTGACAGCGAGAACTCAGGAAGACGACAGATGACAGCCAACGACAAAATCAACAACAACAGCAATAATCATAACAACATCAGCAGCAGCAGCAGCAGCAGCTACAACAACAACAACAACCAGAACAACAGCATCAACAACATCCGTACTGACAGCTAACATTGTTGACTGACACCTCCACATCGTTGCATCGTCATCACCATGAGCATCATTGTAGTCATCATCATCGTCGTCGTTGTCGTCATCATCATTATTGTTATGAACTTCTTGCTTCACCTTCGGGTCAACCACTCAATCAATACGATAGACATTACATGATAACCACTTCATCCACACCCGTGGATCAAGTAGTTGAGTGCACTCGATGGTTCGACTCCCTCCGCCGCCCTGCGATCATAACTTCGATCGTTTCCAGTACTACTTCTGCTAATCGTACTGCTACCTGCCGCTAGCGCTACTAGTTCATCTACTACTGCTACTTCTACTTACAGCAGCCATTCTTTACTTCGGCGACAAGAGGGAATCATCGCAGAGTCGTAGCTCGTAAGCATCGGCCGTTGTAGGTGAACGCGCGTGCAAGCAGGATCGGCAAGTCGGCCAAAAAGTCAACCAGACACTTAGGACGATTATCCTCGCTGAGCTACCGCGTGAATCGGGCGCGAGTTCGGCTGTACAACAACAACAACCACAACAGAAATAATAACAACAAAAACAACAAATAACTGTCGGGAATATGGCAGCGATGCAAGGGGGTGTAGTACGTCACTGCGTAGACTGCGACATGTCAGACTGGGCGAAATCAAACGGAGACAAACGGAGGCAGCGAATGCCTATCAAATGAGACAATTGAGAGGAGGGGAAGAAGGAAGAGATCCATGTCCCATGCAACTCTTGACCCTTGTCTAGGAGTTCCGACCTCTGGGGGATTGGCGCTCCCACCCAGCGTGTGGCCAAGCTGCCCGGGCCGACCTGACGGCTTGACCCGACCCTGACGCGGTATCAGTATTCCGGCAACAACGGCTCTGCTCCATCTAGCGAGAGTCACCACCGCTGCCCTCTGACCCTCATTCAATCTATCTGTCTATGTATCCATCTATCTATCTGTCCCATTAAACTGCTGACGTGCTACGAGAAGCGCATATCATCGTAAAGGCATTTCTGCTGGCACGCGCCTAGCCGCCACCAGCTCAAAGCAGTACGATGTCGATGACGAGCGAGAACACAGAAGAAGAAGAATAGGAAGAAGAAGGAGGTAGAAGAATACGAGGGTGGCTTCGGCGCGCGCGCACGCATACGTCGTCGTGCAAAAACAAAACCCGCAGCGTGCTGCCTGCACGTGCGGCCTCGTCATTTCTCGTTGTACGTAGATGTCTGGCCCTTGGCCACCTACACTGCTGAAGTCTTGCTCTCCTACCCGCTTGTTCTCTCTCGTCTTCCTTGTGCCTCTTTGGGCGACTGCACCCCCTGCTCCCCCCCCCCGTTGTGCCTTGTCTCTGCGCTAGACTGTGCCCCCTCTGTGCCTCGTCTCTGCGCCAGACTGCCCCGAACAACGCCTCACCCGGCCGAAGTCGTCCAAGTCAGCAGCCCGGCCTGCCGACGCTCGGGCTTATCAGGCTGTACCAGCCGGCTGTATCCCTCCAGTTACCAAGCAGGTTGCACACCAACCGCGAGCAGACGGCGCAGCGCGGCGAAGGGAAATATACCCACCCCCCCTTCGTCGCCGTTGTTCCTCCCCGTCGCCACTGTTAAAGTGGGCCTGCATGAACCAGCAGTATCACTCATACATACAGCCTCCCTCTGCACTCCAACCTCCAGGTCGAGGAGGTGCAAAGGAATCCCCTAGCCCTGTCGCCCTCCGATTTGCACCGGCACTTCTGTGCATCCCCCCCCCCCCAAACTTCGTAGTCCACCCCTATACTCTGGCGCCTCCATCTTCGTCTGCCCTGGCCCGTTCAGTTTACCCCGCACTTCACTTTTCCTGCTTCTTCTGTTCTAGAGCAAAAAGTGGCCTCGTTTTATACATACTGAGGTTCTCGTATTCTTCTTCTTTCTTTTTCCTCGTAGTTCGTTATTTCGCTCTCTGTAGCAAAGCAGAATATCAGCGCCCGTAAAGCTACTTTTGCCTTTCTTGCAGCCGCCGCTGTTGCTGCTGCTGCTGTAGCTGTTGCTGTCTGTTCTGCAATTGAGCATCTTGGGCCCATATTGCGGCAACTGGGCAATTGAGGCTGCAGCAGGCTCGCGCAAATCTCACGTAAGGAAACGAGAACCAAAGGGAACAGGATGCTAAAAGTGCGTTTTTAAGACAAGCTCGTTCATGGGGCAGACTCCATAAACAACTGTTTCTCGTACAGTGCCGGGAGCAATGAACGAGGCAAACGTTAAGGCCAGCGCATCCATATTTAAGTACAACTACCTCTATGTACGGGGTGAACGTACAGCACAAAGACATGGAATCATGAAGTTGGAGAACACACGGCTTGTCATCGCGCTTTAACGACAATGACAAGCTGTTTGTCATGCAGTACCTTAAAGGAAGGAATGCTTATATATATATATATATATATATGACATAATCTCGGATGAGGAATTTCATGTCAAGCGATGTTGTCATCACCGTCAACATCTACATCACCATCACCATCAGGAGTAGCAGAATCTTCACCATGATAATCACCACACAATGGTGACGTTGGTTGTAATAGTGGCGATCACGATAGACCGACAGTGTTACCATCGTCGTCGCCGGTAGAAGAGCTACCAGCATCTCTTTCGCAGCCAAAAAGCATCTGGAAATGAGAGCGCACTCCCAGGCAGGCGTCCTCAAGATGATGGCGGCTAAGCTTTTCTGTCGTCGTCTTTATTGTTGTTCCTGTTGTTGTTGCCATTGCTGTTGTCATCGATGTTGTTGTTGCTGGAGGACAAGGACGTTCGTTGTTGCGTTGCTGGTACCATTCGACTCCCCCCTCAACCAGCCAACCTACCATACTGAGCTGACTGTCCGGTCTCTCGGTGGGTCTCTCTGTCGGTTTAAAACGAATCTATCCGATCAGACAGCAGACAGAGAGAGAGAGACACAGAGAGAGAGAGATATAGAGAGAGAGAGATAGATAGATAGAGATATATATAGAGAGAGAGAGATAAAGGGAAAGAGAGAGGCGACCCAGAGAGACAACGGAGCGAAGCCGTGAATAGTGCCTACACACAAACCCACGGGCACGCGCGATACTCAAACGCCGCTACCACTGCCCAGCGATCGGTCGCCCGTCGGTCCGTCCCAAGCAAGCAAGCCAACTGAGCGACCCCAGCAACACGTTATCGGCGCCTGATCGCTTTCCGCACCAGTACGGTTGTAATTGTAGCATTTTCACTCATCGCGTGCATGCATACCTATATATATATATATATATATATATATCCAAGACCTGTTCGGATAATCTACACGCATGTATATATATATATATATATATATATATATGCGTGTAGATTATCCGGACAGGTCCTCCTGTATATACGATATTCAAGAGTAGGTGCATGCGCAGCATTAGTAGCAGCGGCAGCAGCAGCACCGCCATCAAGACGGACATCGTAATGCTTCTTCATATTCTAAAAATACATTAGAACAAGTATTCATTTCGAGTCGTCTGCCTCCACTCAACGAATATGTTCTACTCGTAAAGGTCTCTTGATATTGTCAATCAAAAGCGGTGGAGTCATGAAATTGCTCAAGTATATATATATATATATATACATATATATCTATATTACAAGTACTAATAATCTAGAAATTTTAGACGGTGGACGTAGTGCAGAAACAATTAAAACACTATTGATAATAACAATACTTAATACTTATCACAGTGACGTCACACGCAGGCCTCATGCGTACCAACACCACGTTGTTAACCAAGCATTCATTTATCACCAAGTCAACGTATCTCGTTCTTTCCCTTACTGTTCAACTTTTCCTATGTTGTTTATTTATCTATCTATCTGTGCATCCATCATCGATGGTTGGTGTGGACAGGTCGACAAGGTGGGAAGGAAAACACAGACAGGTGAACGCGTCCATCCTTCTGGCCACTCCTCGCAGCAGCAACGAAAAAAACCAAAGCCATGTTCAGGCTGCCATCTCTAACTTGCTGGTGTTGAGTGCAACGTATATATATATATAAAATATTGCGATAATTTATTAATAATTTACAATACATTTGCACACTCGACAGTGCTCGCCTTTATATATATATTAATTTTGCAATCAAACACAGACAAAACAATTAAACAAAAAAATAGATCTTAAATCACTCACTTCTGATGTGCTGGCGTTTTGTTCGGCTAGTAGCAGCAACAGTAGAAACAAAAACAACGAAAGCACAGAGCACCTATAGCGGCACCAGTTCCTTCAAATGTGATTTTGAAGGAACTGGTGCCGCTGGTTTTCCTCTTGCTCAAATTTTTGTTTGTTTTAATGGCATGAAGTCGGTAGTCACGACCGACGCCCGCTTGTTTGGCCGACGGTCGACGCGCTGCTTTTAACGATGAGCATTCCCGTACGGCCGGCAGTTAACTAATAGTCATCAATCGAAGCTGAAGTTAGAGATGCACACACCAGACATGTAAACGTACAGTCATGCGCGTATGTCCACCTACTGGTGCGGGGATGTCAGACGGAAAAAAACCACTCTTCGACAGCGCGTGGCCAATTCATTTTTGAGCATAGTGAGAGGCTCTCACGAGTAGCAGCGGTGCAATCATCTTCGTTGTCGTTAATGTTGTTATTGTTGTCGTCGTCGTCGTTGTTGTTGTTGTTGTTGTTATCATCAACGCCATTAACGCAAACACTAGCCTCTTGACAATGACCACAATTAATAAATTCCTCGTTGGGGCTACTGTTATTGGTGTCGCCGTCGTTGTGGATGTTGTTGTTGTTGTTACTACTGTTATGATAACAAACATTATGATTAATATGGTCATATTAAGCGAAACTTTGTTGTTGTTTTTGTTGTTGTTGCTGCTGTTGTTGTGGGGCTATTGTTCATATGAAGTTGTCATTAATGTCGCCTGTTGTTACTGCTGTCAATGGTGTTGCTGTACACGCTTTCTTTCCCACGACCAGGGCCAACGAGAGCAGCAATAACCACAACGATGACACCACTGCCGCCTGATGCCGTAGTGATAGACAAATAGATTGCTGTCGTTCCAGAACTCGGAGCCGAGAGCGCGGCAGTTCGCACACGCGCTGCCGTTCTTGAGCCAGTGAGCCAGCCCGGAAGCGCGCGCCTGACCCGTCGTGAGCTGTCAATTCCGCTCCGTGGAAGATTCAAACGAAAACCCGGATCCAACCGCACCGCTGAAGGTCCGAAACATCGGCCGGCTGGTCTATCTATCTCTCTATCTATCTGTTGTCGTCACCCCGAGCCACTTCTGCGTTCCCCATCTGTGACCGCACTTCATTGAGACGGTCGGTCAGAAAATGTTTCTCTCCCCCGCTCCCCTCATTCAACATCCACTCGAACAGCGGAGGGGGGGGGGGAGGAGGGGCAGCTACCCCCTACTACAAGAGAAGGAAAGAGAGCCAAAAAAGACGCAGAACGCGCCACGTGCACGATTCGGCCCTGCTTCGACAGCGTAGCAAGACCAAGATCTGCTCCCGGTGCCTCCGGGGCGTTGTCTACAGAAGCCGCGCGCGCCCCGATGATGGACCCTCGCGATGAGGTGGTGGTGGTGGTGCGTACCCTTCCTTCGCGGCCACCATGAGGCGGATGTGCAATATTTCAATTGCCACAGACGCGCCGCTCCACTAACCGGTGCGATCCCGGTACTCTTCTTGCTATGTTGTCCCCCTCCCCCACCTTTCCATTCCAGAAGAAAAATCCGCAACCAAAGGAACGTCGCAGAGACAGACCCAGCTGGCCGGCCGCGGCAGATTAGCAGTCGCTTGTAAATTGTGTGCTGCCAGACGAATGAGTTCGTTTGCGCACGAAAATAATAAACGAGCAGACGACGAAAATAATCAACTCTGTTATTGTCAGATTGTATAACTCAATACACGCACGGGCGGGTAAATATATATATATATATATATATCTATATATGCGAATCAAATTGATGAAAACGTTATGCTGGAGTATATCAACGTAAATGCTCGTCGGCGCCAATCGTGAGCTGACAGATCGAACGGCACAAAACACTTTTATACAACATGTGGCTGTTGTACAACATTTTTAACAGACGGCAAACAAGAAGCAATGCTAACAAGGCGTGAACCGGCTACCGTTGTCTTCTTACCACATTAGAGGAGCCAGAGGCGGGAGACAATTTCGGTGGCACAAACCTGCTGTCCTATTGCGAACAGCATTGCGTATCCTGCTCCTCTATACGCGTAACTAAATGTCGTGCTACAAAAAACAAATGTGTAAAAAATAACACATTGCCTGATGCGTGCGACGTTTACGACATGCATAACAATTACATTTAGTCTTTGACATTCTCAAACATTGAGGTCATTCAACACAAAGCCTGACAATTATATATATATATATATATATATATAATGTTGTTCTCTTTTCTTCTGTTATATGGAAATAATAGAAATTGAGGTGTATATATACGCCAGGTACAAGGAGTGTACACATTCGGAAGGCCAATATGGAGAGAGGTACGTGGGGCTGTGATCGTGCGTCAGAGTCCTTGTTGTTGTCACCGTAGGTCATCGTACGCCTCGAGGACGTACGAGGAGAGCCTCATCTAACCAGCCGAAAGAGCTTGATGAAATGGTATGCATGCAGATCGCTTCGCTACCTCCGTGGCAGCACACTTGGCCGCATCGCATTCTGCGTTTTCGCTTTCTCGATATTAATTCATAAACACACCGAGAGCCGAGAACGCGATACAGTTCCGTATCAGTGATTCCACCGAATACCGACATACGATAGCGAAAACGAACGGAGCCACGGTGGAGTGCGAGAGAGCAGAAGGAATGCTCTATATATATATATATATACATATATATATATATATATATATATATATATATATATATATATAGATAGATAGATAGATAGATAGATACATATATATATACATAAACAAGGCGGACTAAAAAGTGCCTGCCAAAAGACGTTCGCCGTTGCCAGCTTGACTGATTGATCAACTGGCTGGTTGGTGAACTTGGAGTCACTGAGTCTAACATCGCCTATCGTCAACTACCACGACGACGAACGCTTGAGCTCACGTCGCTGACCACCACCACCGCCAGCATCATCATCACCACCGATGCCTGCCGTTGCGAGACCAGCCGTCGCCGCTGCCAACGATGACGACGATGACGGGGAGAACGCTCTAAAGAACCTTCAAGTTGGGGTCGTGCGATCGGACCCAACAAGAGTCTCTCGTTGGCTGGTGCTGCTGCTGCTGCTGTTGTCCCTGCGAGGCCACAGGAGGTCAACGTCGTTGGGATATCAAAATTTACCATAAGAACAACATTAATCTGTCGGGTGGTCCGCTCTCTATACGCCTGTTCGTGGTTCTGGTGGCGGAGAAAACGTGCGAGATCGACCAGTGCGAGGCGGCTACGAGCCGTCTGAGGAGAGATGGTGTCGGCGGGCTGGTCGCCCTTCCTGACAACCCCTGACCGTCCGACCGACCAACCGACAGACCAAACGGCGTTAAGCCAAGGGGGTTGCGCGCTCCCCCGGCTTAGTTTGGTCCGGCCAGTGTGGGGTAGACACACCGCAGCCCGTCGAACGCGACCGGCGAGAGACGCTTATTTATGAATCAGTACGAGGGTCACCAATGAGTATATACAGTACACACCATACACGGTAGTTAGCTAACTGATGGTTTGGTTGGCTGGCGGGTCTCTGCTAGTCCGGCGGCGGCGGCGGGATGGGGGGAGAAAGCGCCCGCGGGGAGCCCACCAAACCGACAAGCAACTACTGGCAACTATCTATTCCCCTCTCGCAGTTGTGCAGGACACATGCCCCGCCATGACAGATGCCCTAAAGACATGGGCCACGGTTTCTCCGCCGATCCGACGATCCGATCAGGACCGATCTCGGCGTCTGGGATCAGTGTCGTTAAGTCGACTGATTGGTCCAGCCGCTGATCGGCGGTCTGCATGTTCACGACCCTTAACCCATGACTCAAAGCGTCTTCTTCCAGGACGTCTCCGACGTTTTCTACGAGGACATCTCTGACGTCTTCTGTCACGACGTCATTAGCATCTTCTATCAGGTTCGTCTGTCTGCCGTCTCTAGGGCTCAAAAGCACGGCTTCTCGACCTAACAACGTTGCACAGCCGACGACTATTTGCTATCGACATCTCCACCACCACCACCACCACCACCACCACCATTACCACTCGGAATGATTACTTATCGATAACCGAGAGAATCGAGAATGCGGATCGTCAGTACGATCGGAAAACCATCAATCAAGTTTAACTGACACCTGACGTATCGCTATACAGGACTGGGAGACGTGGTAGTACTACAACCACCGATAACCACCGCCTATGTTTGGACCAGTGTCGACAGACAACGGCCTTGTTTACCGGACAGACACGACTAGCGACATAATACGACACAGATAGGTGATATACAGGGGAACAGTCAACGTTTCAACAGCTACAACAGACAATGTGTTCGACATTGACTTCGCACACGGTTGGACCACGACTGGTTGCTCTCATTTCTACTCGAAACGTGATAGCAACTTCTGCTACCTCACTTTCTTATACTAGTACTACTACTAATACAGCGAGCGAATACCACTTACAGTTAACGTCCGTTTGGTCGGGTCCGGAAATGTTCTGTTGTTGGCGTTTGCGTTTGCCGTCGATACCGAGGATGCCGTTGATCGAGTACGAGGGCCGAGAGGCGTCGAGCGACGGCGTCTGCTGGGGCGGCGATAGGGGCGCCGGAGAAGACACCTGTGAATGTGCTGCTTTGGCCTTCTCCGCCGCCTTGTTGCGCACGATCCTGCAAGCACAGCAGAAAGCATCGGCCAGAAATTGCAATTAGCAAGATGACACACCACTGTGCGCAACATATATGATGTGCACACTCGACGGGCATTGGCCCTGATAGAAAACGTGCGTTAGGTACTAGACTTCGAAGTAATGCCAAAGTAATACCGAGCCTGGTGGGGGGGGGTGTGGAGGAATAAACTCCCAGAACAAACAAAAAAAAAAGTACTAGGGGACGTCATGCAGCAGCAGCAGTCGTTTCTTCATTATTCTCATAACTAACTATCTAGGCAGTTAGTCTTGTTAAAACGATATTGGCCAAATAGATGGGATCATACACGTTCTACAATATATATATATATATATATATATATATATATATATATATATATATGAGTGACGAGTAAAACACTAGCGTAAATTCCACTCGACACTGCGAGTAATAGATACAGCATTAACACACGACTACTTAAACCCGATTCAGCCACATCGAGTTGTCGGGTGGTCACATACGAATGGAGAGGGGACACAGCTTTCTTCGACAAATTTAGTGTGCTTGCTAGCCACCCCATCTACCTGTTAGGAATAAACAAGCCAATCGAATTGTTTGAAGGACGAACAAAGGTCAGACTGTCCGCCTGGCAACGGCGTGGCGTAACGATGCGAAGATTAATCACCGCGTATTAAGTAAGTGGTGACGATGGTTTTCAATTCGCGGCCATAACTGGCAAGATGGTCGGGCCAAACGACCGCTAATCACAATGATTGCGGCGTGATTAAACATCGTAAGACTAAAAATTGCGTCTTCTTTGCGTCCTTTTTTGTGTCCCTAAGTCCTAACGGAAAACTGCAGATGAACGAAAGAAGACAAATATGCGATTCTCGGGCACCGGAGAAACGGTGTCGAGTCACCGTCGTCATCGAAAGAAGTGCACGCGCACCTAGTGCGGCCAGCAAAAAAACAACCCCCCCCCCTGCACCACAAAGGTGGCAAAAAGCGATCGCTCCAAGGGCACTCCAGGCAGCCCACGCGATCTGTTATCATGCGTTCACCTGTTACCCTGCTCGCTTGTTGATTTGGCTTTCTCATTTCTTCGTTTTCCTTGCCTTCCTTTTCTGCTGCTGCTGCTTCTTCTTTTGCTTTTCCTTCTCCCGATCTCACTTCATCTCATAACCCCTATCGTTTTCTCGCCTGTTGTTTTTCTGTCTTTCTTTTTGTACTATATCTCGTTTCGCCTAAATCGAGTTCAATGACGCGTGTGTTGAGTGTGGCCAAACAAAGCCAGCAACTCCGCCTCGCAACTCAGTTGGCTGACCAATTCCCTGGTTGAACAGCCGACCGCTGAATGACCCGATCGATGCTCGTCGGTGCTCGTGTTTGCCGCCCCCTCCGCCGTCGTCGCCGCCGCCGCTGCCGCCCTGCACGAGTTCATATCGCGCCCTTATTGTCGCCGTAGGTGCGCGCGCAAATGCCATCATAGCGAAGAGCCAGTCATCTTCGAACAATAGACTACAAACGACGCCTGTATTGCTGTTGTTGTTGTTGTTGTTGTTGTGGTGGTCGTTGTTGTTTGTGTTGTTGCTGTTGTCACTACTACTTGTTACTAGCAATGTAGCACTATAGTGTGTACTAGTAGTAAGCGAAGCAGCTGGTAAGTGAAAGGCAGAATAGCCGAAACCACATCACGACGGACACGAGTCTAGAAGGGCGGCCCGACTGGAGCCCGCTGGCGGGCTGGGCGCTAAAAGGGCTATAATACTGTTGCTCCTGACAGTGGTTGTTGGCTGCTGCCCTTCTGCTGTCCTGTTGTTGCCTGTTCGCCCTGATCTATGTTGTTGTTGTTGTTGCTGCTGTTGTTGTTTCGGCTGTTGTCCTCATCGTCACGGGGTGCCCGATGCAGAACAGCGACGGACTCAAACTCATCGATGGACATCGAGACAACATTACCACGACGACCACCACTATCATCACCACCACTACCATGCAGCATGCAGAGGTAGATGTTGATGATGATGATGATGATGATGACGATAATGATGTAGTGGCCGCCATGGCAGCAATGGCCGGCAATCTACAGCTGGCTACATAGATCGACGTGTGGGGGATGTGTTGTATCGTATGGCACGCAGCTCAACCTACCTGCCACCGTCGGCGTTCGCGAGAGATTCGCCGTTAGATCTTTCTGCATCTCGTCTATCGCGGCGTCAATAGGCTGCAGCGTGTGCGTGGACACACATATTCGGGCAGCTAGCCATCCGCCTACGAAGCTAACATAGTAGTTGCATAGGGTGTATAGTGCCGCCCGACGTCAAGGAGGCGCAGACAGGCCTGCTAAGGTCGAGTGTGCACGCAACCAATCCGGGCGGTACAGAGACAGGCTATGGACGGATGGACGGACGGGCATATGGGCAGGCGGTCGGGCAACTCCTCTCACATGGTGAAGGGAGCATGCGGGGGGGGGGTGCAGGGGTTGGGGTTCAGGGGTTGGGGTAAAAGCTATATGTGGACGAGGACGCGATCATGCTAACCTTTGTGAATTGTTAGCAAGCAAGCCATTCATTCCTCTTCGTCTTCTTCCTCGACTTCGCCTCCTACTCCTTCGTCTTTTCCTTTACCTCCTGTTGCCGCCAAGGAGAGCAGCGCACAGCTTTGAACGCTGCGGCGGATGCTAGGCATATAGATACTCACTTCACTGCTGCTTCCACGCTTATCGTAGCAGCGTGACAACGCGCCGCTCGCTTTCAAGTTGCTGAGAAGGCGGCGGCGGCTGGCTCTAAACAAAATCCCTTTCTCGATCGGTCGTCGCCCGCCAAGCCTGCCTGCGTGCCCAGCCGCACGGCCGCTCGCCATCAGCCCTCAAATTCAATTTGGCCAAACTCTTTGTTCGACTACAAACAGCGGCGTATTCCTCCGCTATTCCCCTCCCTGTTCGTTCGTCCTTCTCCTTATCGGCATCGTCGGCCGTCGCCATTGCAGTCGCCGTCGGTGTCGTGGTCGTAGAATCCTCTTAGTTGTCTCGTTCCTTCTCTGTCTCTCTATTTCTCTCTCTTACTTTCTCTCTCTCTCATCTATATCTTCGTCTTCGTCGTCGTCGTCGACGTCGTCATTTTTGTTGTTGTTGTTGTTGAACGAACAAACACCTGCACGAACCCTGTCCATATGGCGCCCCCATATCGCCCTCGTCTGGCGCGCCCACTACTAGATAGCGAATGGAAACACGATGCTCATCATTCGCCGATGAGGTAGGAGCTTTCGACGGCGTTGTTGCCAATCCGCCGGCGGCGCCTGCATCAATCGTAGTCGTCGTCGTCGTCGTAGTAATAGTAGTCGTAGTCGCAGTTGTAGTTATTGTAGTAGTAGCATTAGTTGTAGCGAGTATGCACAAAGATAGGTAGATGGATAAGGGTAAGTGGGTGGTCGGTGACAAGATACGATCCTTCCAAGATAACGATCACACATGAAGCAAAGGCCGAGCACGAGCGCTTCGGCCGGCGCTGTGTGTGATAACAGGCGCTCCTTTGGGCGATCTTAGGCTGGCGGCGGCGGCGGCTACGGTGGCTACGGTGGCGATAGCGGCTGGGAAAGGCGCAAGTGCGCGGCGAAACGCGCGCAACTCGCTAAGACGAAAGTGCAAATCTGCGCGAAATTCTAGCTCAGTGACCTGACCCACCAGATGCGGCGGATGGGCTGACTGGCCTTGTTTCTGCCGCTACCGATCGCTGGCGACGTCGGATCAAGAAACGGTGCCGCCGCCGCCGCCAGCACCACAAAGAACATGTATTATTGAATGTAGTAGCATGAGTCACCTCTTCATGTAGGTGTCGAAGCGGCAATATGTCGTCACCTTCGTCTTCGACATAAGTGAACAACAGACTAAAGCCTAGCTGCTCCAAGAACGCGCAGGCGATAAAAAGATCGCGAAGACTTAAGGTCGAGAATGAGGAAAAGAGGGTTTGTCGCCAACACTCCCCTTCTGCCATCCGATGCCAAGCTACGTGCGACATCCGTCGACACGTCGCTTACAGGTGAATACTTTCGTCGTCGTCGTCGGCTGCGTTGTTGCCTCGACGCAGGCAACGCCACCAACATTACCCTCAGCACAAGCAAGCAACTAACACCATTTCTGTCAGCCGTCATCGTCTAGACCAAAAAGGTCTTCTCGTTCGGACGACGTCCAGCACCACGGTGACAATGGTGATAACGACAACGACACTTAGCAGCTACATCATAAGCCACTTCCGACGACGACGACGACGACAATTCCACTACATAAGTCGGCACACCTACATCGCAATCCCCCCCCCCCCTGCACCGCCTGCTTTCTCCTTCCTCCCTACACCTCCTTGTTCTTCTTGTTGTCGTTCGTCTCTTCGAGAGCCCACGTCGCTGCTGCTCACTCGACGACACAACGTGCGCCACACAATGAATACGACGACAGATTTATGGCGATGGGACAGACGGTCGTGCGATTACTTGCGACCAGTGGCCTGCTTTTGCTGGTCAGCTGTTGTCGCTTTAGCGCCAACGATCTGCCCCACTCACCCGTCATCCCCGCGCCCCGCCCGCTTGTCCTTCAATTTAGAGCTTCTACTTCCACTCGCCGCGGGTCTCGCCTCCAACCGACACGGAGACGGACTTGCTTGTCTATCGACCGCTGTCGCTGCGGCGGCTGCCGCCTCTGCTACTACATTCAATAATACGAGTTGAGTACATAACCTCATCACACGCACCGACAAGGTGAGACCAAGATTGACTCTCACCGCATACCAAGAGGCGGCTATTCGGCGGCGCAATCTCTCCTATGCGCCTCACTCTTCCGTTGTCGCGTTCGCATACAAGATACACAGGCTGCTGCTGCCATCAACACCACCACCACCGCCACCGCTACCGCTATAGCCACAGCCACAAAGGCCACTACTATCAGCACCCATTCGCTGCTAGCCGTTAAGTGACTTTCATGAGGTTGTAAAGATGTCTTATTCCCTCCCCCCCTCTCTCCCGGCCCATGTTTCTGCCCCGTTTCCTCGGTCGTTTGCTCGCTTGCTCCCGTCCGCTCAATCGCCTTGAGAAGCTGCTGCTGCTGCTGCTGCCGCTGCCGCTGCCTCACCCGCCTTCCGCCCCCAAATAACGATGTTGCGACGATGACCTGATCCGATCCTACTTACGATGCTGCAATACGCGATAGGACTTTGTCCGTTTCGTCCTCTTTTGCCTCTGCTTCCTGCGGCTCAACTTGACAAAAAAATAACGCCATATTTATTCAGAGCAGGAAGGAAGATAGAGAGAGAGAGAGGCATAAAAGAAGACTATGCGGAAGACGACTCTACGGGGTACCGTTGTCCCCTTCGTCATGTGCGCCGGTGCACGGTAACAATACCACACCGCCGCTGTCACATGTTGCGCACGTTTTCAAAAGAGCAGCAGAAATGTGCGCTTTTTCAAAGGCCCGTCTGCCGACTCAAGGACGGACGGCAACAAGCCCTTGCCTCGCTTAGGGCATATGAAGCAATAATAACATTGACAAAAGAAATTAGCCCTCTTCTGCATTAACAACAACAAAAACACGAGGGTTAAGCTGCTCTCGAACAATGTGTACGACAACAGCTTTCGCGTTGCTTAAGTGTACTTTTACTTCGTCTCGTTGTTGACGAGCTGCGCCGCTACTACAGTTCTCGGTGGAACTACCTAACTCTCTAACTAAAGTTCTCTCTCCCACCCTGATGACCACGAGGTAATTCCGAGCGAGGTCAACAAAACTCGTAACGCTAGAGTCATCATCGTCAATTATGCCAGGCCATTCTGACGACATCGTCGAATTCATCTATGTCTCAGCATGAACAACATCGTGTGACAATCAACCAAGATACTATAGCAGATCAAAACTAGCCAAACGCGAAAAGAATCGCCCTTGTATATCGCATGTGTCGCACATATGGAATGAACGATATCGTTCGTTCATTAGATACGCGTAGAGGTTGGAGAAGTATCCGAATGTCCAAACATTAGCGACGATTGTTCTACTTGACATGCAGGTCGTATCACAAGCTGTGTAGCATCGCATCGAAATACAACATGCTTGATCTGCTTTTAAATGGAACTCTATTTTTCCTGCTTAGGTAGGATCGCGGGGCCTGCGGACGTACAGAAAGGTATTTTTTATCGTTGAGCCGGAGTTTCGCGGTACGTTTTGTGGCAGCGTGACAGTCCACGAGACAGCCACCACAGCGCTGAAACAACAGCGGCGGACATCGCATTCTCGAAACAATAGTCAATGTGGTGACCAGTGGTTTTTTGGCTAACCCATGCTCGCCACGCTACGCCGACATCGACAAGGGGCCGCAAACAAGGGCAGGAGGCATCGGTTCGGGTTCGGAGGAGTAGCATCGACCCATCGCGATAAGATGCTATCTAGACACCATCTCCATTCGATCAGTAGAGCTCTCCACACCTCTCTCTCTCGCTTTATATACACCTGCACCCGCACAGACAGATATATATATATATATATATATGGTTCGCTTAGTCTCGGACTGCGTGAATTCGCTGCCGCCGCTTGTGCGGCTGTGTGCGTCTCCAGACACCACGAGTGAGCGTTATTGGAGTTGGCTGTGAGGGCACTCAAGGCAATTGGATTAACCTTGTCTCCTCGATCGTCCGCTCGTTCTTCGCCTTTTTCGTTCTCCACAGAGCCGCAGCTCCTTTTCTATTGATGCGCTTAGGTTTCTGGGCACTAAACTTGCTTCCAAGCTACATACTAATAGCTTGACTGGCCGGCACCAGTAGCAACAGCGACCACCCCAGCTTGTGTGTGGGTCGGCGGGGTCGGGGGCGGTGGCGGCGTCGAATGCATACGCCAACGTACAAGTCGGACAAACTCCACAAAGCCCCCGCATGGGATCCGCAGCACGCAGAAATAGGACATGTGGCTGAGGAAGATCATGGATCTCGGCCCTCCGGCGGCGCGTTGGCATACGTGGGCTCAAGGGTTTCGTAATTTTAACGAACGCAAAAACGCAAAGCATTTTTTTGGGGGAGCCATTTGCCACTTTCAGCTCGTGCATCTGCCTGCGTATCTGTAGCCTTGTGCGTGTCTGCAGCAATCAAATCATAATGGCGCCTCGTATCGCAACTTACTCTAAAATATCCCCTGTTCTAAGCAGGTCGTAGTCGTTATCTTGCATTATCGTGCGCCGTTATGGCATGGAGACGCGTTGCAACTAAAGCACAAACACAAGAGTGTGTGTGTGTGTGTGTGCTTTAGTTGCTAGTAGTGTGAGAGAGCGAAGGACGTTCGAGATAGCCGAGAAGAAGCTGCAAACAAGCCGCCGTCGGCTCTGATAACATTTTCAGGTGTTCCACGAAAAAATCTTCTCGCAAAACAGCGGTCGACCGCAAACTACTGGCACTAGAGTGCTGACACGGAGTCTGTCTGCTGCGTAAGAACGAACGAGCTTCAAGCGTGTTACAACACCAACACCACCAGCAACAACAACAACAACAACAACAACGACAAAAACAATAACAGCGATTCAGAATGGAAATTCGTCCGAGATATAAGAGCAAGACCACCACCGCCGATAACAACAACAACGACAAGATTTAACAACGTCGTTCGGCGTACGAGGCAAATGCAGACAGATGCGACGACAACAGTGTGTAACAACGACGACTTCTAATACATCCACCACTGTACTACCAAATATCGCTGATACGCGGCTATCCTAATGGCAAAACCTCTACCGCGCCACGATTAAAGCACATGCAAGTGTCGTGAGAACAAACTTCTCTATCTAGATAAACCAAATGGATGGATGGATAGTTGAATACAAGGTAAACTAGCGTCTAAAGCAGAACAAAACTACCGGGTGACCCCACCCATTGCTTACGAAGCTCTTGTTGTCGCTTCGACAACCAGCACACACAGTGAAGTGGCGATGGTGTTCTGGATGTTTCTGTCGTGATGAAGCCGTATCCCAATGTCGTCCTGAAGTCCTAACAGACAGGAGCCGAGCCAGTCCGTAGACAGGTGTCATTTTTTTCGTAGCCGGCAAGAAGAAACATGGTGTCACCAATGTTGTTGGACGACACTAGGCTCTCTCTCTCTCTCTCTCTCTCGAGTATGTTTGCTGTTATTCTTTTTCTTCTGTAGGGAAATAAATGACCAGTCATGACACGGAGATTTGCTGATATGCTGCTTGTAGTCGCAGCGCAAGAGCTGAGCACGCAAACCCCCCGACGGACCAAGGGGGACTCAGCGACGACCGTGGTATTCGCACAAAATACCACCGCTCAGTAATGGAGTCAGGTTAGGTCAGTCCTAGAGTCGAAACCTGGCTAAACTGATCAAATTTCAGATCAGGTATCCGTGAAGCTCTAGATGAATCTCTCCCCGGATAGCCAGAACTTGTGTATTCTGGCTCAAACACATGTCCGCCAGCGTCGAGGTAGTCGGCGCATGATACACCATCAGCGCTCTGTGTACCAAGCATTGCAGAGATATGTACTTCGCAAACTGGGTGGGTGGCGCTTTGTTAGATGCGAAATCATGGTGTATGTGTGTGTGTGAACGTGTTTTAAACATGCCTACAACAGGACAATACGCCACAAGCTAACTCATGTCGTGAAAATCAAGTCGGTTGTGACAGTCGAAACAGGTAGTCCGCTGATAAGCGGAATGAAAGTTAGGCTAGTCGCCTAACCTCCATAAATAAGCAATGTCAATAGGCCACTTCAGGTAACCAAGAGTTGTATCACGATGGGTTCAATTGAGTAATTGAGTGCGTTTGTGTTTTCAAGCTAGGATCGCTTCCAGCTAGGTCTCTAAAGTAGCAGCAGCAGCAGCCGCACTGTAGAGTTCTATGTTTGGCAGTTCGTCCAGTACCTTGCAACAGCCCCACTACCGCGACATGGTTGGCAAGTATCTGATGGGGAACTTCGGCTACAAGGACAGTTCTCATTTCGCGGGAGCGGAACTGCAGCTACCTCGGTTCTCGCCGACATTTCTGGCGGGTGTGCGATCTTCTCTTGCCTGTCTCCATTTCTCTCTGTCTCTCTCTCTCTCTCCCACCTTTGCTCTCTATCTGGATCTCTCCCTATTTCTGTGTCTGCCTGTCTGTCTGTATGTACATATACACCGTGCTCTCGTCGAGCGACATCGACGACAGCGACGAATCGGCAAAACGGAAATGAAACAGGAAGTCGGACACAATTTTTTACTCCTCCCGGCCGCCCCGGACTCGGTCGCTTTGCAGCTTGGACCACCACCGCCGTTCCTCTGCCGTGCAGCAGCAGCAGCGACAGCGGTACGTATTCAACAAGAAGGCAAGCGATCTTTCGTTCCAGGCACGCCATTGCTGCGGCTGCTGGTACTGTCCCTCGGCTCGGTTCCCGTCAGTACTCACATTTGTGAGTTGTCCTGCTTCGCGACGATGGCCGATGAGGATGAGGATCCCCCTTACCCCCGCACCCCACCCCACGCCACGCCACCCCACCCCACCCCTCTTCCAAGGGGGAGGAGGATAACAACATCGATTCTTCTGCGCCTCTCTGTCTCCCCTGTGTTTGTCACAAAAGTTGACCGTGCTTATGCTGATATTGATGATGGCGCTCGCGGGAGTCACATACCACTCAGGCCACCGTGGGGCGACACGGCGCCGGGAATTCCCGGCACCGGTGGTCGAGAACTAGCGGACGGCAGCTCGCCTGGTCTTTTGTCGTTTGCGATGTCGTTGCTGATGACTCGAGATCCTCAGCACCATCAACAGCCGCGACAGTAGCACGAGGCAGCAGCATCATCCACCGCCCGCCCGCCCGCCCCATCATGCTGTTGAATGAGAAGCAGCAGCCGCCCAGCGCAGGGCACGTGCTGCCACCGCGACATGGCCGGAGTGTTGCCAGGGTCGGTCGACGCTTGCACCATCGCTTCTCATCGTTGAAGCAGCCGCAGCTGCTCTCTGTTTTGTCGAGGCGTCTCGAGGCTGCTTGGCCGCCTGGTTACGTTGTCATGTATACATATATGCATGAATGTATTCGTGTGTGTATGTATGTATATACGATATATACGATGGGTTATATATATATATATATATATATATATATATATATATATATATATATATATATATATATATATATATATATACATATACGCCACAAAGAGTCAATTCCGTCGTCGCTGCTGTCATCGTCGTCGGTCGCGTTCGTGGCAAAAAGACAACCAACAGGGAAGAAATGATGACTCAATGTTGTAGCGGGTAGTGATCGTGTCGATTCTGGCCACCAGGCATGCGTCGGGCTGGCCTTGCCTGCCTGTTCAGTGGTTCCGTCGTCATCGGCGACAAGATGAGTGAGAGATGGCAGTAGACGGAAGCAACCACACAACCACCACCCGGCAGGCCGGTAGTCCGTCAATCAGTCACTGATCATGACGTACTCAAGCACCCTTTCTTTATAAGACGCTCACAAACTTCCACACACACACACACACACGCACAGAGATACAGGCATCACACATGAGCATGGTGCGCTCGCTGCATCCATACCGCTCCATCGTGTGGGGTCGTTGATGATGAAGTTAAGTGGCAGAAGCCGTATTAGTTAGTATTAGGTTCCAACGTAGCAAATGTTGTTGTAGTCGGCGTTTTCAGCATCGATCACCGTTCGCTTGCCGTCATCAGTGCTGGCGATTCAGTTTTTTCCTCTTCGTCGCAACTGCAACGGCTTCGTCCCAACTGCAACGACTTGAGGCTCTTTCAGCCAGGTGGCTGGCTGAAAGAGGACATGGGGCGCTAAGCTCGGGGCTCGGCGTAGTCTATAGGCTTTATAATTTGTCTTTGTCCACCGTAGCAAAGTCACCGTTTTAGCTGGTGGTAGTGGTAGTGGTGGTGATGCTGCTGCTGCTACTACTACTACTGATGGAGTCCACCGCCGCCGCGAATGGCGGGCACCCCATTCATTCATCAGCCTATGAGGGCATAACGCATAAGAGTGATTCCTCACTCCAGCCAGGCCCCTCCGTCATCCGCCCAGACCGCCCATGTCTCTGTCCGACCACTCGTGCGTCCCCACTTCCCCTTCGCGCGCCATCGTGCACTGTCCCGTTGACGTGCGAATGATGAGGAAACATTTCGTTCCGGGTGGTGTTTTGGGCAGCTTGAGACGAAAGCTTTGCGGAGGAATGGAGGAGAAATAGGCGAAGCAAAATGCAGACGATGAAGGAGAACTCTTCCAACCGACTGGTTTTGTCATCCATCTGCGCGCCATGCCAGCGCTTGGTCGCTGGTCGCTGACGAAGACGATGACGTCGAAATCCACGACGAAAGCTCCACAAGCGTGAAGTGTGCGTAATGGCCGTCGTAAGTATGGCCTGACTTCATACGAATCTCAGCAAAGAGAGTGAGCTCGCCAGGGATATGATGATGCATATCCCTCCCTGCTCCCTCTGGAGAGCGAAATAAATCGAGAGAGGGGGGTAAAGAATGAATGAGAGGAATCGGGAGGGGCAGAAAAAGCGAGATAGGAGGGCACTAGAGCCAGCGAGAGAAAACCCAACGTATTGTATAACTTCCGAGGACCGCTAATCCCCCGCAAACTACACTTGGATGGCTCTTTGTCTTCCCTCGTTGGCTGGTCTGTCTGCGGGTTTGCTCGTGCACTTCATCCGTCCGTCTTCACAGTTGCGCGACTACGTTGAGCCTCGCCACCGGCTCACTGAGGTGGCGCGGCTTGCGTTGTCGTCGAACTGCCACAAAGGACGACGACAATCTTCACCGTTGTCATCGTGCTCGCTTGCTCTAAGCTTGCTTCGACCAAGCGAGCTTGTACAGACCTATATATATATATATATATATATATATATTTATAGAGTGCAGAACAGGAAAACCCAAAAGGAACCGACCAGCTGAGTTGTCGGCTTGTCTCTAGTGGGCTGCCACCAGGCAGAATGACAAACTACAGCTATCCATGTTGGATCCATTTGTCAACCTGATGAATCCGGCCGCGGCCCCGCCCGCCGCCTTTTCAATTCTTTCAGAGGAAAACAACAAGAACGAGGCGCGACTACAACAACAACAACAGTTACGGGGGCAGCGGCAGCAGTAGCAGCAGGTACAATCTACAAGACGGAATGGAGCAATTCAACAACCAACCCACACGCATTGAGAGGTCGACGACAATCGTAGACCTCATCGCCAGGTGACGTAAACAGTGACTTCACCTATCTCACAGCAGTCGTCACACAGCCGGCTGCTACTACTATCACCACATTACCTGGCCACCACCGCAGCAAACCGCTAACTGCAAACAACGTTTCTACACGAGTGGCATCAAGCCGAAAAACGTATGCATGCTGAAACGCTTGGCTTTCGTTCGCACTCCGACGTCTTTGTACCTCCAAGTCGATCAAACATCAGCCGATCACTCTCAGATCGTGATCCGCGCCCCCGCGGAGGTGCGCGTCCTCATAGTGCAGGGGGCAAAGAGGGCAAACTCAGGAACTCGCTCCGAGTTGATGCTGAATGGTCTGTTTTTCCCTTCTTCCAAGCTGGTTCTCATTGAAATCGCAGAAAGAAATGAGATAACGGTACACCGTAGTAACACAAATGTAGCGAGAATATGGGGTTAGAAATAGCAAAGGAGAGGCGGGAAGCTGCCCTCCGAGCCAAGCAACTAAATTCCATATCTTTGCCGTCGGATACATTAGCCGTCTAATGTAGGTGCAGTTGCAGAAACAGTTGCGGCGGTCGGCGGTATATTTATACAATCAAACACAGATATATACATATATCTCGCAGCTCGAAATTGCCGCTAGCCACAACGAACGCAAGGAAGCAGATTCCTTTGAGATTAAGCCACGAATGACACTTAACAGAGCACTTGCTTATCAGCAGCAAGGCAGGCGGACAGATCGAGGCACATAGCTCTACAGCTGTCGCGTGGGAGGCAGCTGAAAAATGAGGGCGAAAATTGAAGCTGCTTGTTACAGCACAATCGAATTTATTGGATAAAACGTATATATTTATATATATATATATATATATATATATATATATATATATGCGTGTACGTAAAGTTTCCAACCATATAAATTATCTTAACGTCGGCTCTATCTAAGATTCTGTACTGGTGACACAACAGACGTCAAATGGCGTAATGCAATTGTTCAGCCAAATATGGTTACGCTAGGAAATCAGGTGCTAGTTTTGGTCTTGCCATCATTTGTTGAGTGATGTAATATGAGAGAGAATAATGAGAGAGAGTACTCTATATCGTGGCAGTAGACACGCACAAGGAGTTTAGGTTGCCTGCGCAATGTTTCGATTGTGCTGGTTTTCAAATCAACGCAGCGTGGGTGGGGTGGGGATGGATGAGGGGAGAAAAGCCCCCCCCCCCCAAAAAACAACCGAAAACGAGAGAGTAGTGAGAACGTGTGCCTCGAGTCCGTTTGCAGCCGACGAACAAGGAACGAAACGGACGGACGGACGAGGGTTCCACAGGAGCCCTCCAAGTCTGACATTGTGTCCTCCCTTTCGCGTTTGGCGGGCGGGCAGATAGGCGTGCTGAAGCTCCGCCTTCGCAATGACAACCCCCGGGACAAGCCCTCAAGCCAGCTAGGTACCTCAAGACAGGCGGACAACTGGGGCGGCTGCTCAGTTCTGCTGGGGTTCGGTGATGATGAGCACTAGCCGTCTCATTGGGTTCTCGCGAGCAACTGAGTGTGCTGTGAGCTTGACGAGAGTAAGAGACAACGGTGACAACAGTAGAAGCAATGAACGTAACCACGGCCATCATGCGAATCAGGAAGAAAAGATTAGGAAGCAAGCAAGCAGGAAAGGAAAAGATAAACTCTGGAGGACGAGCCTGTCCTGACACAGTACAATAGTTGTAGTAATAATAGTAGTATTACTATAATTACTACAACTATATATACTTATTGTTACAACAACAACAAGTAGTAGTTGTGTTATAATAGTAACCACAGCGTCAGAACGCCATTGCTCCTCGTCTCTGGCTGAAATCGTCGCTCACATAACTCGTAGTGGCTCGCTGACCACCGCTGAAGCGATCGGAGGATCTCCCTCTCTTTGTCTTTGCTAACCGTACAAAGAGTAAGGCGCAGTAGTTTATGCAAGCGCCATCGATAACAACGGCAAACATTGCATTAGAAAAACGACCAACACGAACAACGATAAGAACAAAACTAACAACAACCCAAAATGCGTCATTTAGGCGCGTCATTCTTCCCCAGTTCGCACCTACATTCTACGTTGTCGCTAGCGTCGTGGACTCTGCAAAAAGCCGGAAGCTTGGTGTTACAGGGTGAAAAAACGCCAGTCTAACATGAACTGCCACTTCTACTATTACTATTGCTATTACTACCACCACCACAATTACTTTACTAGTACTACATTGTATTAGTTTCGGGCAATCTCGCGACGACATCAGCCAACAACGCCCACCCACAGTAAAACTAGGCACACACAAAAACGTTTCCGTTTCGATAGGTCCGAATCGACATCAACGCGCTATCAACGCGTTACCATCAGCTGATCTTCTCCATCTAGCTGATTGTGACAATTGTGATTTCGATGATGACGATGGCGGTCTTCTTGATGACGATGGCGATGATAGTAGTAGTGGTGATGATGATGATGATGATGATGGTGATGAAGACGACGACGAGGCCAACATCGCGCGGTGGTTATCGACATAACAATGATAGTAGTGGTGAAACATCATCGCTATTGCAGCTATCGCCACTGAGATCAATATTGATATTGAGCTACGGTGCCGAATTGAATTGGGACAGGTCTCCCCCCCTACCGCCAGGCAGCGTCTAACCGCTACCACTCTAACTAGTCTACAACTGCACCCTGAGGTACAACCACTTCTGCACGGGGCGTGGGCACATACCTAGGCCACATACCTACCGGTACACCGTACAACAGCCCTAGCAGCAAGCGACGGTCTGTTTTTCTCATCACTTGTGCGACTTCTACTGCCAAGTGTTGTTCTACGACGGTTGTTCCTGTTCCGAATTGGATTGCAGCGTCCAAGCTTCGAGTTTTCCGAAACGCCAAAAACAAGTCAGCACTACCGTCACTGCCACCGCAGTCCACCGCCGCCGCGCCTCTTCAAGCTTGCCTACCGCTGCAAACCACACGATTGGGCCACCAACAAAAACGATTCGATTCGAGGCTGGTAAACAGTGCTGGTTGCTGGCTGGCCTGATCTGCTGGCCGACAAATGTTGCCACTACCCTGTCCTGTCCTGCTGCGCCTTATGGTCAACCACTAAATCTACAAATCGGCACTATGAGGCGTATGAGGTGATATGGTTGTAATGGCGATATTGCTTTTGGTAAGCTCTGCAAGTAGCCCTACTGCAGCCACCTACTAACCAACGTACGCTGGCGGCTAACAAATGCAAGGAATTGCAGGTTTTTGCAGGCAGTCGACAAGACAGATGGTGGTGGTGGTAGTGATGATGATGATAAAGAAGAAGACACAGATCGATAAGGAACAAGAAATAGCGAGGCGCGTAGAGCGGGTGAAAGGAAGTTAGGGGGGGGGAGCGAGGAGTAATATATATGGGACCAAAAAGAGGGAAATATGAGGAACAAGACAGGTAGAAAAGACGAAGTCTAATAAGCAGCCAGAAGCAGAGACGGCAGCTATCGGCCACCCGTCGTGGCGGCTCGAAATGGCGAAGATGATGGTGGAAATGGTGAAGATGGTAAAGGTAAATATTGGTGTAGAGGAGAAAGAGAGAACGAAGGCATATAGGGAGGAAAAACTATGCTGGAGTTGCCCACGCATCTGGACAATGTCAAACTGAGATTCCTGCAAATCCGGTTGTTTGCCGGTCGATTTTCGGCGTCATCTGGGGGGAGAAACTATAGTAGTTAGGCTAGAAATTGTTGTTGTAAAAGTCGCAGTTGTAGCTGTTGTTGTTGTTGTTGTTGCTGCTGCAACAGCAGCATATACAAATTCACTCAGCTAAATCGAAGTAACTACTCCACTTGCTACTCGACTTGCGTTACTGTCGATTCTCGTCGTCGCCGAACATGGCTGGCTACACGGTCGGAAGGTAAATGAACCAACCGCTCAACGGTTCATCCGTCCAGACGTCTCTCAATCGGATTCAGGCTGCTGCTGCCGCTGTTGCTGCTTCTGCTGGAGCTCTTGCTGGTCCAGCTGATCGTGGATCCAGTTGATCCACCGCGGTCCACGCTGGATAACACTGCGCCAGATAGGTGGAGAGATTCGGCCGGCCACGACCAAGCGAGCTTGGATTTCTTTGCTCTCGACGTGCTGGTTGCTCTCTCTCGCTGTGCTCGATCGAAGTAACACAGCCCACAGTTGTGCCGTAAAAATCTGCCGCTTGTCTAGAGGCCGATGCCGACGGGCTGTATAATACTTGCCTGTGGTTGGATGCTTCAATCTACAACAATAGCAGCCGCTACTACCAATCCACTCTGCACTACAATGTCAATGGTAATTTATATCAAGACTGAAATTTGTTCTATCGAAAATTAGTCGAGCGCCCCTGACGTCGCGGAATGCCCGTATGTACATGTACGATATTTACGCTATACATATATATATATATATATATATATCGAGATAAAGAGGGGAGAGACACACACACACAGTGAGAGAACCCCCTAACGTTGACTGCAGCGACTTTTTTCTATTTCTCTGGGCTCTGGGTACGATGGCGGGCGGAGGGAGGCCGCGATTTCGACCATGCAACCACGCCGTTTATTGTGTGACGGCCAGCCGATAGATGAACAAGAGCAAGTCAAAGATGCGAGGATTGGACATACATTCATTCACACAATGAGCAGTCAATGGTCTCTTGTAGCAGCAACAGCAGCAGCCGCCGCAGCTGAGCTCTTCATCGAAACGGCATTGTGTAGGTTTTCTGCTGGTGCGGTTTTCATTGTTGCCTTGTTGTCTTCTGCTTGATAGCCAGCTACAAGAGAGTTAACCAGAGCTCGACGGCGGCGGCGAAACCAATCGTTTGGCCGTCGATGGCGGGGATCGAACACCACCACCACCACCACCATTACTTCACCATGAGATCGCCATGGTCACCATGATCATCGTTCTTAGCCGAAGCACGTCCTCAACCGAAGTAGCGCCGCGACCAAGTAGCGCGCAATGATCCCAACCTCATCATGAGAGCGCTATGATGATTAGTGGTCGTTTTCGTTGTCGAAACGAGCAGCCCAAGTAGCCAATACAGGCGCGGCAGGACAAGACCGGTGTACATTTGCTACATTCTACTCATCGCAGTAATAGCAGACTTTGTCGTGGTACTACAATCTCTAGTAGGTGCAAACATTTGCGAGCATTGCGCAAAAACACGCAATGCTGTGCTGCCGTCAACGCGTTCACGCGGCCGAGTGCGGTAGAGCTCGAGTCACGATGCGCCACCCCCGTCTTTCGTTGCCGCCGTTGTTGTTGTTGTTGTTGTTGTTGTTGTGATTATTGTCTTTGTTGTTCTTGTTGTTGTCAATTCCGATTTCAGCATAAAGTGGACAAATTGTAGCTATATTATCTATGTATAACCGTCAGAGAAGGTTGGGGCATAGTTGTGGTAGGAGGGTAGACCGCAGCAAAAACAAGTGAACGGGGTCACTGGGGACGGCGGGCAACTGACCCCCGTAGCCATCATCGTTATCACCATCAGTATCGTTGTTCGCACAGGCAACAGCGTATATCGAAGAAACAAGCGCGTGAGGTGGAGGATGAGGGTGGTGAGGACGATGATGATCATAATGATGGCAGCATAAAAACCTACGGCCAGCTATCTAAAGAGATAGGTGCTGAGTAGATGAAGCTGAAGGCAAGCACAACCACCCCAAGGTGACAAATTCCGCCTTCGCGCCCTAGCAATCTCTGGTGCACAACCAGTCGCCGGTTGCACTATATCTGAGGCGGTTTCGTGATAACGCCAACTCCCGTCTCGAAGGGGCCGCTGTCTGCGTATGTGTCTATATATATATAAATATATATGTGTGTGTGGGTTTGTATGTGTGAGTGTCTGCGTGTGGGTTTGTTCCTATGTGTCTATATGTGCGTTTGTATCGCTATGTGTCTATTATAATTCTATATGTGTGTTTGTACCCTATGTGTGTGTCTACAAATGCATGCGTGTTGCTTTCATTAGCGAGTCGATACTCTTGGCTCGCTCGCGAATGAAGAAGCTGCGTCTCTTTCTCTAGCTGGCTGGCTCTCTCTCTCTCGCTCTCTGTCTCCCCCCATTCTCTATATCCATTTCTTTCTTTGCATCTCTCCTGGTTTCTTTCATCTGTCCCTTCCTCCGTTCTTCTCTACGGGTAGACTCATCGAGAGACCTGGCAGGCCATAAGCCGTCGCGTTCAACGTTCACAGATCAGGCCGCGCTCGCGGTAGCCTACGCGATGCCGCAACAGGGCTAGCCCTCTGGCTAGTCCTGTTGCGGCCTATGGCCGCGGTGCGCGGTGGCCTGCACAAAGACTCTCTGTTGTTCTCGAGGAATCCGACGCCTCGTTCCTTTTCTTCAGCTCGTCTTCCTCATCGTCGTCGTCGTCGTTGTTGTCGTTGTTGTCGTCGATGAGTCGAGAGTGTAGTTTTGAGATACGACCAGATAAATGGCAGCAGACGCCAGTTGTCGAGTGAGTCGACTAGTACCAGCAATGGTTCCGCTGCTGGTAGTGGCAACAACAAACGACAACAACAACAACAACGACAACAACAACAACCCCAACGACCACAACAACAACAACAACAACGTCAAGATGAGCGCAGAAAGGAAGAGAGGAAGACACGATATTCTACTTCAGTATCCGTCGCTACTGTTTGCGACTTGCTGCTGGTGCTTAACTTGGCCGTCATTCGTGTGACAGCAGCAGCAGAGCTCTCTGTCTCTCTCGCTGTGTCTCTCACACACTCTCGCGCCTGTTTCTTCTTCATCGTCGCGCGCGTGTGGTGACGTTTGCTGTCCACAGACGACCGAACCGCCACGACGTCAACCGCCCTGCTGCGGGTGGTGGTGGGGCGTCGTGACAGGGGCGGCCGTCGGCGGGAGTAGTGTAACCTTTCCACTGAGGAAAGGCGGCGCAAAAGCGTCTCGTCATAAAATGTACAGATACGTCGCGTAATGACGTATAGTAGTAGTAGTAGTAGTAGTAGTAGTAATAGAGTACAACGACGACGTCGAGCCCAGTGGCGTAGTGGATTAAGTCTCCGCCTCGCAACCGGAGAAGACACATAAGTGCGCGGGTTCGAGCCCCCACCGTTGCACATTTGTATTTATGGGGGTCCGTCTATGAAGCAATGTAAAAAACAGTTCCGTGGACGTTAAATCTTGGCTGAGGGTCAGCCCGAAAAACTTCAGTAGTAGTAGCAGTAGTAGTAGTACAACGACGACGACTACACAACTGTGATTTTTTCTGTAACTTCTATTACCACTGCTGGTGGTGCTGGGACTGTTGCCGCTGCTGCTGCGGCCGCTGCAATGAAGTGAACGAACGAACGAAAACTGCCATCGTACACCTCGGGAGTTGTTGCTAACGTCGATAGCTTGGCGCTGTTGTTGCTGCCTCTGCTGCTGCTGCTGCTGTAAAGCAAGCGATCATTGCCGACCCCCGACTCAGTCCGAGATTTTTCTATTTCTCATTCTTCGGCGGCGGCGGCGGCAGTTTGGCGCTCGATTCATTCGAACGGCGACAGCCGCTTGCGGCGACGCAGTGCAACTGTTTGCAAACGCAAACAGAAACACATACATGTGGATGACGCACATGTCCACACAGTCAATCCAGCACAAGCTGTCCCAAAAACCGCAATAGGGGAAAAATAGGACGAAAAAGAAGAATACGTAGAAGTGGAAAAGGAAGAAGGCGACAAGAAAAATGAATGGCCGCTCACTTACTAGACATTTGATGTGGCAACAGGCGACCGTCACTTGCCGTTGTCGTCGTCGTCGTCATCATCATCGTTGGGCTTGATAATGCCAATCGTGCCCTTTTTCCTACGCGCTATTCATCGCGGCGGCGACAACCCCCCTTCCACTACCCCCGCTCTTCTCCACAGAGAGAGAGAGATAGAGAGAGAAGGAAGAGCGAGAGACAAGGAAACCGAAATAAAGCAAATAAATGCAGACAGACTGAAATGTAGAAAACGAACAGAGAGGGAACAACGAGAAACAGCGAAAAATAAATGTTGACCACCGAAGTACTCCTCCGGGGCTCCGTCGAGGCTGACAGACCGCGTGGTGAGCAGTTTCTCCCCCTGCCCGCGTTCCCCCGCTCGATCACTCCCTACTTCCGTCCATCCATCCGTCGAGTGCCTCCCCCCTCCCCAGTTCACACCAATTTTCCACCAAGACGACGACGACGGACAGCTTCTTCGCTGAAGCTGAAGAAGAAAAAGCGAGGACCTGTCGGTTTGTGTCTGTCATCGTTTCTCTGTCCATCTAGCCTGTTCAGCGTCCGAGTAACGCCCCCATGCAGGGCAGCGGCTGGCGTAGTTGCCTATCTATTGCAGCAGTGACGGAGGCGGCGGCGGTGGACACTGCTGCTGCTGCTGATGCCGCCGCCGCCCGCCCGCCCAGCTTTCATTGTACTTTCTTCCCGACCCATGGCGGCGGCGACAGTGACGCTGCTTGTTGTTGGTCGCGCTGGCCCTCGATCTTATTCGCACCTCCTTGTATACGAACGTCTGTCTTTGAGAGACAGACTGCTACTACTACTACTACTACTACTACGACGACGACTACCATTAGAACGACTGAGCTCTCGGCAGAGAATCATGCAAGTGGAAAGAAAGACTAAGACAACCAGGACCACGCAACATGAGATACTGTAGCTTTATATATATATATATATATATATATATATATATTATAATTATCAGTTATTTAAGTGTAGCAAAATATACATTCGTGATGTAAGAACATGTGCACAGCTTGCTGGGGATATATATATAATTATTTATATATTTCATTTATCAATTTATGTATATATATATATATATATATATATATATGCCAGACCGATGAACGCAAGCGAGCTGCAGTTTGGAGACGAATCTTGACGGCACATGACTATATAATGAAAAGGATTCGGGAGAGGTTGGAGATTGTGATCAGTCTTCCACAAATACCACATTCATATCAGGAGGGGCAGGTCAGTCTAAGGAGTCGCACCTCATACAGACAATTAGAAGAGATGATAACATCGGCATTTATCACCATGTAGCATTCTCAATTTATATTGATACCTTAGCCGGTGTCGGCTGTGCATACGCCTGCATTTCATTTGTTTGTTGCATCCCTGACAACTCTGTCGGAAGCGGGATTCGGGCGATCCAATCGATGGATGTCTTTGTCAATGCTGCCTCGAGAAGGGTGCGTTTTTGACAAAGTGGTCCACAGCGACCGAGCGATTTGAAGCCTAGGAATCGATCAAATCGTCACAACGGCCGTCTATTACAGTCAACATCATCATCATCATCATCATAAGCATGCTGCTGATAATGATACTAATCATCATCAGCTGGACTGCCATTGTTGCGATGATTGCCCTGATCCTAGCCTCTCTGCCGCCGAGAATACTAGCGCCTTTTCCCCGCCACCACCCCCCCCCCCCCAACCGGGTGGGGATGTTTGTCCTTGCTGCAGTGGGGGACGATGGGGCAACAACACACTAGGGAAACTGAGCAACAGGGGAACAGGCAAGCTAGCAGGCCACCAGCCAGATAGGCAAGCCTGTTCATTGAATGTTGATTAGTGGCGAATATTTATGATTTGACTGGCGCGCCGGCAGCTTCGTTAGGCTGTCGTCGTCGTGGTTTATCGTTAGCATCGTCAGTTGGCTGTCATTCCTGCCCCTCTTCCCCCCTCGCGCTGCTTGATGGAGTTGGAGATGATGATGATGCTGTTCCCCTAGGTAACAGCGATACAACAGGGATACAGAGATACGTTTAGCGCGAGCAAGAGAAAATAAATGAGTGACTGAAAGCACATGTCGCCAGTCAGAGAAGTCGACGAATGGGGACACAACCGTTAATTCGCCGTATAAACGAGTATACATAGAGAGAGTTATATATATATACATATATATATATATAAACGTAGGTGTATCTATCTAGAGACAGGCCGCGCGCGCGGGATACCCGAGTAGAGGTGATGATTACAATTAAAAAGCCAATCATCCCATGGGAGCCATTTAGATGGTGGTAGAGTAGCAGCACCAGCGGCAGCGAAGCCGCGCCTGTGCTTCATTCATTGAGTCGCGTTGGTTCATCGTTCACTCATTGAGAGCGGCCCGCTTACCGACCGGCGAGCGGTCTAGGGGGGACGGCGGGTGGCTAACGACTAGGCAGACAGCGAACGGCATTACCTCGGCTCCCCCAAAAGCTGTGATTGTGTAGAACATACGACAACGATCCTTGTTGCGCTCCCTATTTTCCGCTATCTTCTCCCTTGTCTCCCTATTCAGCTTTCCCTCCTCCCTCCTCTCTCTCTATCTATCTCGCTCTCTCTCTCTCTCCGTCTCTCTATCTGTCTCTGTCATCTCCATTTCACTCTCTTTCGACTTCTGTGTTTATTTATCACGTGTCCGTGTTTCTCCCGTGCAAGAAGCGCGCAGCCAGATCTCAAATCTGCCTGGCACTGCCTGAACCACTAACCAAAACGCCGCCAGTTGACGACAACCTCGCGACCGACCCGCCTGTTGTTCTCATCGTCGTCATCATCGCCATTGTCTATTTCCGGGGGTGTTTGTGAGGGAGTGTTGGGGTTGGAGTCTGGGGATCTCAACAGCAGCAACCACCTCGAGAACCATTGAGGTTGCTGCTACCGCTGGTGCTTCTTGCTACCGCTGCAACACTGTTTATTACTGCTACTACTACTGTTGTCGTCGTCGCCGCCAAAGGTAATGTATGAGGTATCCAATAAAGATACATAGGAACATTCAGCGAACAACGATCACATATATATATATATATATATATATATATATATATATATATATATATATATATGATCTTATTGTGGAGACTGGAGGGGAGAATTGAAAACATCTATATACACAGACACCCGAGAAGATCCACAAGAGACCGAGGGCTTGTCCTCAAACTGCTTGTGGCCTGGCCCGTTGCAACAACGGTCTGGACAACACTCAGTCGCGGCGGCGTCGCTTGTCATCCCGGTAGGAGCGGCAGGTTCTGGCACAGCGTCTGATGAAAACGTTCATGATGCTATCGACGACGACTGCAACCGCACCGTTGATGATGATGATGATGATGGCAATGATAATGATTATGATGGTGATCACGGTGATTGGTGATCATGGTTAGGGGGATGATGATGATGATGACGATTGTAATGATGCTCATGATAATAGCCACGATCTCTTCAGGACGAGCACACGACGATACAACAACGTTCACATGTTGACCTCTGCATGCATTCTGAACTCCCTCTCTCTCTATCGCCCTGTCTAGCTCGATCTTGCTTCTCCCCTTCCTGCCTTTCTCCCACTGGCTCAATGTCCTGCTCTGTCCTGCACAGGCTCGTTTCTGTCTTGCATGTACAACGTACCTCGGCCTTCCACGCGCTCGTGGTGTCGCACACGAATACCGCTCGAAGTTTTGCTGCTACTGCTGTTGCTGCACTCCTGCTTTATGAAGTCTGGCTGAGAGGGTTCACCTCAACACCACTGTCTTCAATGATTAAATTGTCTACTACCACTGCTACTTCTACTATCAATCACAATCTCTCACACGTTTCTCTCGCGCAAATGACACAATCTCGGTCATCGCGTTTCAGTACGAAAACATGACTCGTTAAAGAAAGCCTTATTCATGCGAATTTAATTGCCCCTCAAGCGTTCTCCCTGTGTGAAAGCTGAATGACGAATCTCCTCCTAACACCGTACTCGACAAATAAAAAGCGGTGCACTTTACCTTTCTCCAATTTCTCTTCCTCTCTTTATGTGATTGCTTTGCCCACGGCTGCTTTATTTTACGGATGATAGATCAAAAATGACGATACGGTAAATGATTAACCGGTTATCAGAGAACAAAATATTCATTCGAGCTTTCTCCTGCCCCATTCTCTCCTACTTCTCCTACTCGTTACGGCGACGAGATCATGATGATGAGGATATATCATCGTTGATTGTTGTTTCTGATGCAGTTGTTCTGTTATTCTTGTTGGTATGACTGTATGTGTGTGTGTTGGTACTGCACTGCCTGTGGAAATGGTTCTTGACGAGGTTCGTGACGAAATGACGACGACAATGAACCAGACGAAGCCAACCTAGAGAACCCCCGGGGGTATGAGCGTTAGTCATGACGCTGGGTCCGCCCGAACGACGGCCAAGCGACGGGAGGCAGTTGGCGGCTACTAAGCGCCGTTTATGCGCGATGCACGGTGTACTCTTGTTTACTCTCATGAAAAAACCTCACATACCTGTTGATGGAGGAGACCGACGGGATGTTATCCTGGTCGCAGACGCCATCGGCAAGAAGACGATCCCGGATCTCCCAGGCGAACATTGTCGGGTTCTGTTTCTTGTAGTTGGCGATGGCATCGACTACCTTGGGGGTCGCTACTTTAGGCTTGCTTCCACCGATCACTCCTGGGCGAATAGAACCCGTTTCGTAGTAACTGCAAACGTTCAGTCGCGATACACAGTCATGTTAGATACATAGCGATACGTAGTCATGTTAGATACATAGCGATACATAGTCATGTTAGATACATAGCGATACATAGTCATGTTAGATACACAGCGATACAGAGTCATTAGTCGCGATAGTCATGATAGTCATGTGATTATGACCTACACCTAAGAACAAGCAAACAAGGCTCACGCGTTCAGAACAGGCTCACTGCGGTAGCAGATCAAACCATTGTGTCGGTTTCGGTAGGTACGTTCGGCCAAAACACGCTACAAGGTCCAGATGCGGTCAAAAAGCCTACGACGCCCCCCGGTCTACAGTGCTATAATAAGATCAGCCTGTGTTACGTGGCAAACAAATCTGCTCTAAGCACCAAACTGCACCAGCAGGAACTGCAGCTCTGCAAACCGCACTATTAGGTTAAAATATGCCGGGCTAACGCTGTGTTACTATATGGCTGATTGTGCAGTGTGCGCACATTTATTTTATTATATTTTTTCTTATAGGACCTCTTCACCGGACGGCAAATTTATTTAAGTTCAATAATTCTTCATTGAGCTTGAAATTTCCATGATTACACAAATTTAAACAATTATAACTATTCAGGCAATTTTGCTGAAAAGGCTATCGCCCGTGTCTATATATATATATATATATATATATATAGTTTCATGCGTTCATAAGGAGACAATTGTTACCTCTTACACATAAGCAAATATATATATATATATATCTATATGCCTACCAGCAGCATAAGCAGCAAAAGTCACAGATGGCCTCTCTCGCGCACAAAAACATTGACACCCGGCTTAGGGCTTAGGGTGGTGTCGCCCGCCTGAACGACTCGAGATGCTAATCCTCTTACGCGGTGTTGGTGTTCGCGCTTGTAGTCTGTTCATTTGGGCCACCCGCCCCAAACATTTGCCCGTACGTACATCGGCAACCCCCAATGTTTGCTCGCGTTTTGCAGGTACATATAGCAGCAGTACAGGTACACACAGGTATAGTATATGTATAGTAGTGGCCAGATGATAGACAAACTCCGTCCCGTTTCAGTCTCACTCACTCGCTCGCTGGTGATCTAATCCCTTAGCGACCCACTCAACGAGCCCCCCCCCCCCCCCGCCGCCACGTGTAATCGCTGATCGCCGATCAGGCTGCCTGGCGAATCGCTCAAGAAACGAAAATCGGCCTGTGCTGCTGTTGGCTCGGTCGGATGATCTCCGCTCGCCCGCCGACTGGTTCACTTTGTCCCTTGTTAGGCTAGCCAAATCAGGCCACTCAAAAAAGTGACTTGACTCTAGTTAGTAGCGCCGGCGGCGGCGACATTTTGAAGCCCTGCCATCGATAACAATCAAATTCAAATCTTGCAACAGTGAAATGAAGCAGCACTCAGAGCAGCGGTAGTAGTAGTAGTTGTTGTTGAGGTCGTTGTTGTAGTTGCTGTAGAAATAATAGCAACAACTAGTCGGCCAACTACCCTATAGTATGCCCTCACTAACAACGACCAATGACAACGAAAACGTCGACATGTGGAAGCACGAAATAAATAAAGATATCTAGATATATAAGTTAGGTCTGAATATTTTAAGAGAGAGAGGGGGCGAGATAGAGGAGGAGGAAACAGACAGAGGAAAAATGAAAAGAGAAAGGGCCTTAAACAAAGATTTAAAAAATAGGGAATTTTTTTTTTCTTTTTGTGAGCATTTGTTCGTACATGCATAGACGGCCACACGTATGTATAACATACATGCAAAGATAGATAAATAGATAGGTAGATCGACCCAAACGCCATTTGCGATTATGTTCATCTGTTATGAGCGGAGAAGTAGTCGAGCGTGTGATCGCTGTACTCAAGCCAATGAAAAGAAGCCAGCGAGCCATCGCAATACATTACCCCCCCCCCCCACCCGTACCTTCAAGCCAAGTGTGACAACAACCATTGACAATTACATGCCACTCCCAACTTCCCCTCAAATACACACAGCCACCGGAGAGACAGAATAGACACACTAAGGAAAACATCCGCACACGCACATATCTATATATATATATTTGAGAGTACATAGATCAAGAGGGTACTTCATCTGACCGAAGACGTGATGGCGATGATGAGGTTGGCTGCGTTCTAGCGCTGCTTTTGCGCGCCTTCACCATAGATAGCACGATAGATGGAAGATCATGGAAGACTGCCGTCATCTATGTAGGTATGAATGTATGTACGGAACCAATGCATCGCTCTGTCTAACTACGGGAAGGAAAGGGGTATCGTCCACCCAATCAACCAGCCGTTCGTTTGTTTACTCTGTTCTCCCGCCAACCCGCCCGTCAGACCGACCCAACCTCAGAGTGCGGGCTCTTCGTCTCTTCTTCTTCTCTGACCCCATAGTGAAGTCAAATCAAAAAGTTGGCTAGGCGACTCCCGCAAAGTACTCTACTTCTAGTAGCGAGCAGAAGTAGTGTCCGAAGTATCTATAGCTTTGCTCAAAGGGTTCTACACATACTGAGTGTGCGTGAGAGAGGGAGAGTTAGAGAGAAGGGGAGAGAGGCGATAGTGGCACAATGGGGTGTCAAACTCTTCAGGCACATGTTGCCTCACGACGCCGAGAAGAAGGAAGACAACAACGACGATATCGTCAACAATCTTACAGCTGTCGCCAGCTTGCCGATGCTACTGCGGCACTGCAGTTGTTCGTCCCACCGTTGTCCCTAGCGCGAGTACCATAGTGGTAGCGCTGGCCAGACGAGGCGAGATTGGGCCGCTAATAAGCCCAGGTACAGGAAGAGACGCGTGGTTGCAGGACGAACAGCAGCAGGAAAAGCAGGGTAACAGATACTCTTTACGCACAAATCATGTCATCAGACGTGCAGTCGGTTAATGAAGCACTTTAAAATATACGGTAAAATGATCTTAGTTGTATTTTTACAAAAACAACAACAACAACAACAACAAAAAACCTACAGGAACAGGACCAATGACAACGGAAAATGTCTTCGAAATTCTGTGTGATGGATGCTCTTGCAGCGTTACTTCTGTCAAGGCTGGCTGACTGACTACTGCTATTGTTGCCGCCAATCGTTGTTGTTCTGCTCGGTGTCGTGCGACTTGGATCTAGTAGTACCTGCCCCATTGCCATGCAGTAGTACCAGTGCCATGCAGTGCCTGTCCCGTACAGCGGCGGCGGCAGCAGCAGCGACCACATCGAGTAGCAGGCACACAGTACCATCATCGAAGGCAGACACGGTTAGGTCTGCTGCTCGCTGATGGAGTTCTGGCACTCGTCCGAGTAGCGGCTGCGGCAGCGGCCGAATCGAATAGAGATTGTTAATGTACCGCAGACTCGCCTACTGGTATTACTATTTACTATTTCTTCTTACTTGTACGACGACGACAACGCCGACTCACGCTGTTCGTCTGCTATGTAGTAGTGTTACAGAGATAGTAGTTCTTCTATGACTACTTCTATGACGACGGCGACAACGACTACAACGGCTACACGAACAACAAGTGCTACAAGTACCATGTTCTCTCTCGGTCGCCTTCGCCCCAGCTTTCGCTAGGGTTAGTTCTTCCCTTCTTATAGTTTGTTTGTCTGTCTGTCTGTCTGTTGTTGCTGTTGTTGTTGTTATCTGTTGCTGACTCTTGTATCGTGTACGTGTGGGCTGCCTTGTTGCTGTTGTTGTCGTTGTTGCTGCTGCTGTTGTCCTTTTTGTTGCTGCTGTTCTGTCGCATTGTTCGCTTCAAGTGCTGAGCGATGAAATGTAGCCAGCTCTCTCTCTCTCTCTCTCTATATATATATATATATATAACTCGGCGCGCAAGCCTGCTGCTGTCCTGTTCCTGCGCGGTCGGACGCGCGTTTGCACACACACTTTATATATATATATATATATATATATATATATATATATATACCGATACATACATACACCCTTTCCTATTCTCTCTGTCGCTCATATTCTCTCTTACTCTCTCTCTCCCCATCTCTCTCTCTCTGAGTCTCCCGGTGAGTTCTGTTTGCGTCGACAGCAGCGAAAAGGGCAGCAGAGGTTCAAAACCTTAGTCACCTCGGCTGCTGCTGCTGCGGCCGATGATCATGCTGTTGTTGCTTTTTTGATGTCTCTATCGACAGCCCATTGGCTGTTCTCGTCGAGCCTGCAGCCGCCTTCAGCATCGTCCTCGTTGCATAGAGACGCAATATCAGACCGCAGAAGATGAAGCCGAAGCATGAGCAACAATAACATCACAACAACAACAACAACAACAATACCGTCTACTACTACCACTACTGATACTGCTACTACTTCTACTACTACTACTTGTACTAGAACAACAATATAGATCGAGTCTATCGGTCCTCCCGCCAACAGAGCGGGCCGAAAGGCGGAAAGAATGAAGAGACGAAAATCAAGGACAGAACACATTGAAGACAACAGAAGATCGATAGATAATAGGAAAAAGGGAGAGGGATATATACAGAGAGAGGGATAGAGCAAATGAAAGAGTCCGACCACGGTAGCATAGGACATGATGTGGATGGACTCCTACAAGCAACTCCACCACTGAACTTACTGGTGTTCGCATCATCATCATCATCAACATCAGAGGATGATGAGATTCCTCTTCGGTCGCCTGCGACTCATGATGACTTCGCTGCTCTGCTCCTACTACTATTGACACCACTACAGCTTCGGTATAGCACTACGATAACTTCACGGCTTCGCCACTTCACGGACAGGCCACAACTACAAGCACATGAAGCTGTCGCCAAATCGCGGTGCGGTAGCGTGATCTGCATGCTAGCAGCGAGATTGACCCGACGACGACGACAACGACGACAAACACATCGTAGAAGATGACGAAGAGAGAAAATAGCAACGCAAAAAAAGGAGAAAGATGCAGAAAATGCAGAGGCGACAGGACAGCCGACTATCAACCGACTAGTTAATACTCTTGTATTAAACGTCGCTTTCTTGCAGATTTGAATACAACAGCAACAACAACAACAACAGTAGCAACAACAACCCGGTAGTAGTAGATTGTTCCAGTCTGCTCTCTGCTCTATAGCAATGACCGCCGTTGCCACCACCACCACCACGGCATTACCATTACAACAACGACTAGCAACGCAACAACTACTAGAATAACAACAGTTGCGTGCTCGCTCAAGTATCGCTTCTTCCACTTGTGCGGCTAACTTATCGCTCTAAACGCTCTTTTCGCTCTCTCTCTCTATCTCGTTTTCCATAGCCCCCCGCTTCACCCTCACGCCGGACACGAACCGCGTAGAGTGTCATCACTACCTACCAATATGTGTTCAGGTCTTCAATGACCAAATCATCTGTATGTCGAGGACTTTCGTCTCTCTCTCTCTCTCGCTCTCTCTATGTTCCCCTCCGTCCTAGCTCGCCTCTACCTGCTAGCGAGATGGCACTCTCGATGCGAGTCCGAAGAGTGAGTGTGTGATCTTCTTCTGTGAGTCTTTTCTTGTCTCGCTGACGCTCGGTGTCTTCTCGCCCGTTCGCCTTCATCCCTCGCCTACCGCATCAGCCGGCAGCGGCGCGGACGGCCCATAACATGGCTAATAAAGTTGTCACTCGAACTCCCCCGTATGACATTGTCATAACTAGCCGAACGATTTATTCGTCTCGTCGATCGAAGCACAAGTGCAATCGCACGTTCCGGCTGGCAGCCCACTACCGTTACCGCCGCCCCGCCTGGTTAGATTTGAACGTACACGTCTTCGTTCATAATGGTAATGCTGGTAGGACATCGTCGTCGTCGTCCGTCGTTAGTATTGGGAGTTGTAGGAAGTTGTTCCGGTAACCTGATCGTCTGCCGACGACTGGTTAATAGGCTATGTGGCTATTGGATTTGAGCAACAACGAGAATAGCAGCAACGATCACAGCATTAAGAAACGCCCCGTTATACATAGGAATGCCCCAACTTACAACAACAGCATCATCATCAAGAACGCCCCGATATACAACACCAATAACAACACAACAACAAACAAAACAAATCGAGTCCTCATCATCGTACTATCATCGCCATCATCAGCCGCAATAGCAGCAGCAGCCTCGGCCCATCCCCACTATCATCGTTCTGCGAGCAGCAAATGAAGAAGTTAGATCCAAATGATGTAATTCCGGCATTATGTGGCGCCCATATCCACCACCTCTTTATCTCTTCCGCTTGTTCTAGTTCTTCTTCTTCTTGTTCTTGTTCTTTTCTCGCTGCTGTCTGCTCTGCCTCTGTGTGGGGTCGTGACGAGTCGTGGGAGGCGAGGAGGCGTAGACGGCCGTAACACCAACAATAACAATAGTAATAATAATAATAATATCAGTCGTCATGATCATCATCATCATCATTATCATTGTTCCCAGATGGGAGCAGCGGTAAACAGCTTAGTCATTGGTCGGCTGACTGGCTAACTGGCTGGCTCCCACGCCGCCGCGATTCGCGCTGATTCCCGCTAGCATGACGCCGAACGAGGACGACGACGACGATGATGATGACGACGCCGTCACCGCTGATCACCTGCCCATGATCATCACCCGTCTCCAGGCCATCTCTCATGTCGCCTTGCCTCACCTCGCGCCAAGTTCTAAAGTTTCCCTGAAGCTCGAGCTGTAGTGATGTTCATTTAGCTCATTTGTCGTCGTCGTCATCGTCGTGGTGTTCATCCTCAACGACACATCCTCTGCGTCATCTGCATCGTCGTCGTCGTCGTCATCGTTGTCTCAGCATCAAAAGCTCCAGAAGCAGCAACAGCAGCAGCAGCAGCAAAAGGAACAAATCTTGCAAATGTCCGCCCGTCGTATCAGCCACTTTCAATAGCAGGCGGGAAACCCAAATGTCTGTGTAAGTTGACTGGCCATCGTCTTCAGCAATGGGAGCAGCACTCGAAATGCAATTACTACGAAGACGACGACGACGACAATAACAACAATACCAACAAGAACAACAGCAGCAGCTGCAGCAGCAATCGAGATTCTTCAGGTGACTCAGTAATACGTTTTCTTGAGCTACTTGATCATGGATCATGGTGTGTACGAGCCCATCGACGGCAACACCGCTCCAGCAAACCATTGAACATTGCGTCGGCGTCGGCCGCCCGCCACTGCCGTCACGCCAAGATGCCCGCTGTCGTGACGCAACTGCGTGACCCACCCCCCATGCCGTACCATCAATCAGGCATCAACAGGCGGCAGCAGCAGCAGCAGCAACAACAGAGCCGTGGCGCCATAGACGTGGTCGAACTAACTTGTCCATGGATGATAGTTCGAGTACTACTTCTACTACTACTACAACAATTTGCAACAACACATACCACTCTCAATAACACTTGGGAACACTTGGGAGCCTGGTAATAGTCACGATAGTCGAACTAGTGGTTATATTAGTAGTAGGTGTAGTAGTAGTAGTAGTAATAATAGTTGTTGTAATAGTAGTAGTGATCGCCGTAGTCGTAGTATTCCTAGTAAAAACAACAGCGGCCCCGTGATAGTAGAGAAGTCATCTGCGCGTTCTGTCATTGGGGGGGGGGGGATGGGTCTCGTCCTCGACGTCGTCATCGCTGTCCATCCATAAACTGTGGGAACAACGCCGCAACTCCGAACGAATAGAGCCATCAGGCTATAAACGACAGCATTGATTCACTACTGTGGCTGTGTCTTATCCTCCGGCTGCGTCCGCCTCCTCACGGCAGCTTATTTGACACAACTCGATCGGGCCGGAGCTGCGCGAGCAAATGCTGAAGACACAGCGAACCGGACGAAGCAAACACGACGTACCTGTTTATATATATATATATATATATTTATATCGAGAGACCTGAGAGATTTACGTCTGCGACTATTCCAAATTTCATCACCTAGTAGTGACTTCATGATGCAACGTTCGGACTGTTCACACCGTATTGGCACGAAGGAAGCTACAACGACACCCAATTCTGCTGCAAATGAGCTCTCACGTAGACAGTCTCGAGGAACGAAGCGCCAGCTAGCGCCGGAAGAGGATCATCGCCACTTCAAAAACAATCTCAATAAAAGAGAGGTAGAGAGAAAGACGGGGGGGGGAGAGAAAGAGAGGGGACATCAATGGTCAACCAAGATTCTTAGACTTCTAGAAAAAATGACTAAGCATTCTAAAGCGACGCTCGGCGATATGCGCCGCCATTGGCAACAGCAGCAGCAGGGCAACAGTAGTAAAAGTTCCCGGTTAGCACCTGCACATCTGTACAATGAGCCACTGTTGCTGCTGCTGGGATCCCCATTGCTGGATTGCCGCATCCGCCCGGGATGCCAACGAAAACAGCAAAAACAACAACAACAACAACAACAACAATATTAGCAGCAACAGCAACAACAATATTAGCAACAACAACAACAACAAAAACAATGTCGACGATGAACTAAATCAATTGATACCCACGACGTATAATGATAATAACACAACCAGCGGGGCGCGGGCAGTGGTGACGGTGTGAATTTTGTGCGCTCCCAGCAATGCGGCACCGGCACAAATGGCCTTATGCATGATGAGTGTTGTCGTTGTCATTATCAGTAACATAACCATAATCAACTTCAGCATCATCATCATCATCATCATAGCCATCGTCGTCGTCATCATTGCAAACATCACCATCAGTCATCATGACAGCCGTCAAGAAGAAACGTCAATGAAGACGACGAGTGCAAATATGAAAAAATAAGAATGAGACAAATCTCGCTGTTGTTGTTGTTTCTGTGTTGCTATATGGTTGTGCTTATTGTTGTTGTTGTTGTTGTTGTTGCTGTTGGGAAACGCAGCGATCGCCGGCATTTTTGACCGACTCAGCCAGCCGAGAAAAAGTGCATGATGATTGTTTAAAGATCGAAATTGCGCGGCTGAGGCAAGCTGTAACAGCAGACAAAACGGTAATGACCTTCCATCGATTTCGCTCCTTCGTATCGGTTTCGCTTAGTTGGCGCACCCGCCGAGGTCCTCCTAATCGGGTCCCGACTAGGGACTTGCTGGAACTCCGCCAAATTCTAATCAGAAATGATAGCAGTGGCAGCAGCCATGAGCACAATGGCTAGGGGCGAATGCTATTTTTTTACTAACAGCGTCTCGGTTTGCGTAGTCGTACCTCACCGTCGAGAGATGGCAATATCCACTTAATAATGGGTATATTAATAATAATAATAATAATAATAATTATATTATTATTATTATTATTATTATTATTACTCGCACACAATAGCATTGTTGTCTTCGTTCTTGTTTTGATAATACTATTTTAAAACTTTTCAAATCCAGTCAGTGCACAAGTGTTGAACTCTTTTTTCAACAATGGCTTAGTTCGAGCAGATGCTTGTTGCATGTTTTGTGAGCCTGGGAGAGTTTGCTGTCAAGATAATTGAATCATATTCGCGCATTCTCGCCGTTCAACTAGTAGCAAACCATAGTGTTTAACGAAACAGTAATAGCCTTATAAGTACGAATGACGAACGTTCTGCCCCAATATGATACTCTGCCTATATCGGCACAGTGCGGGTAGACTGAGCAGAAGAAAAAGATTGGTTGGATTGGGTGGATCGTTTACTCCACCCTCGAATTGCTGGCAGCAGCTACAATAGACTTAAGTCTTGGTGTCATTCCTAGTGACGCAACAATCGGCTCTCATTTGGCATGATTGCACTTAATTATATATATATATATATATATATATATATATATATATATAGTGCTGTGTCTTGAGTGTCACTGTGGGATGAGTCCAGCGTATCTCTCTCTCTCTCTCTCTATACGCTCGCACATACGAACGCGTCTGCGAAGTGCAAGTGTGTTTCTGCGTATGCAAAGTGCAAGTGTGCTTATTCCTTAAGCAGGCCATTGCCAAGAGGTCTTGTCTCTTTGTTCCTTACATAGGCCATTGGCAAGAGGTCTTCGCCACATGAGCCCAGCGTCGCTCTACGTCGCGGGTCTCCGTCCACCGTTCGCCTTCCTTCCGCCCTCCGCCCTCCGCCGAGCCCAAAAAGCTACAACTAACTTAAGGCGACAGGGATCACCCAACCTGCAGCTAGACGACCCAGCCAGACAACAGCGCTCGATAGCTCGCCGGATTGGCCGCGATGGCGACGTGGTCCGATGCGGTGCGGTGCGATGCAATGCTCGCCTTTTCAGAGCTCCCTAAGGACTCGTAGAATCACGAACACACACGAGACCAGCAACAGCAACGACGGCGACAGAAGCCGAAATCATCACAAATAGCATCAGTAGCAGCAGCACCACCACCACCAACAACAACAACTACCCTCAGGGGGTTCACCGTCTAGCCAGTCACTTGCCATCGCTAGGCGTCGTCGTCGTCGTTGTCGGATGGACGAGGAAGAGATTTGCCTCTTTCGTTGGCCGGGGGTGGTTCATTGGGCAGGCGGACAACGAACGACGGGCTTCTCCTTAGTGCGGTACCCTAACTCGGGCCGTTTGCCCTTCTTGTTGTTGCTGTTGCTGTTGTTGTCGTTATTGTTGTTCTTGTTCTTGAGTGTGTGCTACTTCACGCGACAACTGGGGAACGACTGGTTGAGTGTGACCAAATGCCATGTAGGCGGCTGTGGGGTCGCCGGGGGGCGGAGGCGGTGGTTGGTGTCTGCACAAGGGTTTTGTGGCCTTCCGCCTTCGGTGCTTCTGCGCTGCTGCTGCTGCTGCCGCCGCTGAATGGAACAAAATGGCAGGAAGAGGCCAATCGCTAAGACATGTGCAAATCCAATGACGACAGTGGTCTTCTTCTACTACTACTACTACTACTGCTACTACAACCCGTCGTGGTCCCGCAACCGGCACCGCTAACATCACAACCAACGGAAGAACAAGAGAAGGCAACAACACAAGACAATGAGGAGAAATTCGCGCTAAAGTTGAGGGCGGGGGTGGCCGCCGCCAACCACTGACACGGCTACCTCAGTGTGACCCGTTTGTTGCATCGTCGTTGTTTCAGTTGTTGTTGTTGTTATTGCTAGTTGTGTTGTTGTTGTTAGTGGTGTTGTTGTTGATGATGTCGTCGTCTTTATTGTTTTTGTTGCTTGTTGAGCTCCTTGTCTGATCACAGAGCAGCGGTCATCGGTCAGGACACGACAGGACAGCCGGGCTCCACCGACCCAGGGTCGATTGTCCAAACAGATTTATTTGACCTCCTTCCTCGCCTTGCCTTGTACACCGTCGTAATGACAAGCGACGCGATAGCAACCTATGTAGCTAATGATATCAAAGGGGTTAAAATAGACTCAATTCTTAAAATTCGATTTTGCCTGCAAGCAAGGCAGGTCGAAAGAGGTTTACCAAGACAATTTGTTCGTAAAATACAAGACATTTTTACGTACGAAGAAAAAATCTCATATAGAGTACAGTCCACCCAACATCTCGACTTTTACACCGTCAACTCGATTCCTTCAGTGTGACGCTACTAAGTACTCGCGTAACGTTCTGACAAGTGTGATTACCCTACAATGATTTTATGCATCGGATCATGCAGCTGCTATGATTTGTCTACTTTCCATTTTGCTTTAACTTACTACTATCAAAATTGCATGAAACAGCCAAGCTACAAGTTTCCCTTATATATATATATATATATATATATATATATATATATCAGTGTCACCAAGATTAATGACAGCGACCTTCGATACACTCTGTTGAATATGAGCATCAGCGGTTAGATGCCACTTTTCTGGATCGAGAGACCACGACTCATCTTGAGGGTCTCCTTCTCATTGGCGTCCTCGTTCTCGTCACCGCCGTCATGGCTTTCGTTCGCTCGCTCCACGTTAGCGGAGGACGACGACAACAACAACAACAACGGCCATCAGGTCGCCATTTTGAAAGATTAGCCCACTCAGCTCAGCAGTTACTTCGAACCTCCGCCGTGAGCAGGCCACCAATAGAACGGACGGCGGACGAAACTTCACGTACATACACAGCGATATGGGCATCACATTGGCACGGCGCCATAAGCTTGGCGGACCAAACGGCCAACCACACACGGGCTGACGAGGACGACCACGACTTTCAAGTGTTCTCGATTTATTGAAACTCATATCACGTAACAAAGTGGGGTGAGGTTCAAGGGGTCGGCACCCCATCACAGCTCACCCCTGAGGGACGACACGGGGTGAATGCACCAAACTGTGGTGGTGGTGGTGGAGAAATGGTGAGGCATAGTAGACAAGAATAGCGAGCGAGAAGGAGAGTTAGTGGGGACACAACGCTGTGGATCGGACGCTGAAGCGCATCGTCCAGCGAATTGAGGTAATCCTCGGCGGGGAGACAGGACTGGTTGCAGCGACGGATGATGCTCAGACGCTGAAGCTATTTCGCCTTTGAGAATTGCAGAATGCTCTCTTGTAGTTGTACATAATATATATATATATATATATATATATATAAGGCGAGCACTGCCGAGTGTGCAAACGTATTGTAAATGATTAATAAATCATCACAATATTTTCTATATATATATATATATATATATATATATATATACTTTTCCTGTCCTTTCTGGCGCAATATACAGCAGGTCGGTAAGTTGTTTTCGATCGGTTTGTCAATAGATGAAATAGGAATACTAGTAATAGTAATAATAATTACTATTATTATTATAAGTATTGACCAGCAACCATTCTTAACACTTTGCGCCTGCTTAGCATACACTTTTTCTTCCTGACAGTTATTTTTCTCGCCAGCTTTAACGACGTCTATCTAACTGTCATCAACTGCGTATCTAGTTGCCACTGGCTCGATTGCTGCTGCTACTTTTGTTAACATCGGCGTGGCCGGCTGCTGACGCCCCGCTGTTGTGACCGTGGTCATTGGGGTTGCCGAGTGTCGTTACCACAGGCGCGACACTTTAGTGTATGTATTATGATTGCTCCACCCTCGACGTGTGATCGTCAATGACTGCTGTTGCTGCTGCTGCTGCTGTTGATGAAAGTGTTGTCCTTGCTGTTGTTCTTATTGTAGTCGATGATATTGTTGTTGTTTTTCGTAATTGCTATTGCTATTGATGTGTAGTCCGTGCTGCTGTTGTTGTTGTTGTTGTTGCTGTTGTTGCCGTCGTCGTCGTCGTCGTCGTTGTTGTTGTTGTTGTTGTTGTGCTGTGGCATGCTGATGTGCGCTGATCACACAGACGAAAACAGCAGAATCCGTTTCTTCCGTCTCACTGATCCACTACTGATAATGTGTCTCTCTCGACGCATGGAGAAACTGCCGCCATGGAGAATTGTGTCAACCAATGTGGCACTTCTCTTCTTATTATTGTTGCTGTTGTTGTTGTTGTTGTTGTTGTTGGCGTCGCCGCTGCCGTCGCCGGGATTGCTGTTGTTGTTGCTGTTGTTGCTGCTGCTGCTGGCGGTGCAGCTTTTGCTGCGAGAATGTTGACAATAAAAAGGCCGGCCGTCAGTTGGACTGCGGGCCCCCAATCACAGCGCGGCATTGGTGACCGCGACGGAGTGGTGTCAAAGGTGCCAACCGCAATAAATACCAACCAGCGGAGACCGCAGTAACGGAGACAACTGAACGCTCCTTCTTCTTCTTCACAGACGTAGAAGAACAAGTGCCATGGGCCAGCCCCGAACGACGTCGCAGTGGTAGTGGTGGTGGTGGTGCGACGTCTTACCGCAGAGGTCAATTCTGCCTAATTATGAATGAATGCGCGCCACCGCAGATCCACCGTGGCGTGGGGCGTTCTCGTGACGCTAGCACGCAGGTGTACGCAGGTCAACCAGCGTAGGTCTGTTGTGTATTTTATTATTATTATTATTATTATTATTATTATTATTATTATTATTATTATTATTATTATTTTATTATTATTCGCGTGTGTGTGTGTGCGTCTGTCTGTTTGTATGGGTGCAGCGCGTGTATATTTGTTTATGTTTAGTAGGTGTTTGTTTGTGTCTAGTGCGCGAATCCACGCCTCTTGCCCCCCGAGGGGTGTAACTGCGCGGCAGACTGGTGGGGTGCCTTCTGACCCCGAGCATGGAGCGGCCCAGACGAGGATGAGGAGGAGAAGGAGAAGGAGGGGCATGCCAACGAATGCAATTGTCTCTTTTGGCAGACGATGCGAATTCCACACTGCCATCGCATCCCCTCGTCACCAGTCGCTTTTGCCAGCCAGCCACTTAAGTGTCCGCTCTATGCGCGCGTTTATGACCACCAAGTTACTGAAAAGCTCGTCCAGAATAAACAGCGCAGACCGCGAGGGACGCATTTGACAACTAAACGCTGTCACGAGACCTAAGAGCGGCACAGATCTGCATTTGAATTACTGTAAGAAGAAAAAATAGAAAAGCTATGATAATAGTAGTAGTAGTAGTAGTAGTAACAATAATCAAAATAGTGTTTATTGTTTTTGTTGCAAGACCACTTCCGTTCGGTAGGGGGTCGGAGATTCAAAGATCTACCTGGGGGTAGAGGGAGAACAACGAACACACATATATCTGTGTGTGTCTGCTGTGTGTCTCTCTCCAATCGTGTTTATGAAGGAAGGAGTTTGTCGGAGGCCGCTTGCTGCTGCGGCTGCTATTATTATTATTATTATTATTATTGATCTACTACTTTGGTTGTCGACCCGAGCCAAGTCGATCGTTGTTGAGTGGCGGTGTCTGTGTCGAGTGGTGTAATGATGCCGACGAATGCGCCAATGCTGGCGAGGTGATGTGATGGCACCGCGAGACTTCTAGGCTGATAGCTGTCGCCATGAGCGTGGGCTAGCTGTCATGAGCTGAAATGACAAGTTTTGACGATAGCGAAGGCGGCTGCGACAACAGTAGCTGCGGGAGCAGCAGCGGCATCAACAACAACATCAACAACAATAGCGACCACGACCACAGCAATAACATCGACAACAACAACAGCAGCAGCAGCAGCAACAACAACAACAACAACAAAAACGAATAAAAGCGACAAAAAGCAGTAATAGTCGGATAGTAGCGAGCATCGAGATGACGACAATAGTGGTGGTGGTGGTGGTATCTTCACATGTATCAGCACATCGTACATCGACGCAGCCACGCAACGATTCTTCGGGGCAGACAAACAAGCATATATGCTGGAAGATACAGCTCCGACGCGAGAGAGATCAGTCAACACCCGACAACAGGCTTGGCTGCCGCGCGAATGCATACACACGACGCACATACTATATGCATGCATGTATGTATATATGTATGTATATATATGTATACATATATATAATTTTATATATTTATATATATATATATATGCAAGCTTTCCTTGTCGACGCGGCGTGCGCCGCATATGCCGAGGGTGTCGGCGCTCGATGTCGGCGCGATGGAGAAAATGAACAACGCTGTTGCTGTCACTCATCAGCATCGTCGTCTTCGTCGTTGTTGTCGTAGGACACTACTGTACTAGCACTAATACTAGTAAAGAAACGAAAATAAAGAGCCAAAGAAGTGTCCACAAAGTCAGAAAGAAGAAAGGTATCCACTGAGAACGAGAGAGCGGCGTTCTTTATTTGGCGGGCTAGCAAACAAACAAGCGAGTGAGCGGGCGAGCGAGCGAGAAACAGGCTTCGGCCTAAGGCTATTGAAAGACACATTGATGCTGTTTCGACAGATGACGAAGACGGTTAGTACAGCAGCAGCATCAACAACAACAACAACAACAACCACTGCCGCCGGCGAATAGCTTTTTGACAATTTTTTCGCCGTTGTCTTTGTGCTCGGTGTCACCACATTCGCGAGCCGTGAGCATCATTCTTCGGTGAGGTGAGATAGATGTAAGTAAATACGACAGACACGAAAACTCCAGGGCCGAGCGGAGAACAGAGCGACGAAGAAAACGACGACTACCACAACGAGAAGAAGCAGGCAAGCGAAATGTCGAGGGCGCGAGGTTCAACGAGCATAGTCCACAGGGACCAGTGGAATAGCCCTACAACAGATATGGTACGGCGGACTAGAAAATGCGCAATATGCGAAAAGGTATATATATATATATATATATATATATATATATATATATATATATATGTATTCGCAAAAGTTTCCCGTACGGGCCCTATAAGCCCACCTCCTGTTGAGCGTGTCGTCAAACCTAATCCAAGATTCCAGTGTAGTGTTGGGCCACTTGGCATACTCTAGCCCAATTTCCCTCGCTAATCGTCTAAGCCTTTCGTCCAGCACACTTAATAGCTGTCCTTTATTTTCACCGCTTCTATTTCTTGAATTCAATGTACAGCTTCAGCTTCAGTTTCAATGTACAGACCGCAACCGCGGCCCAATTTCAAGCAATATTTGTGTCGAAAGAACTTACTTATTAATCATGTGTTAACAACCAACTAACTAACCTACGCTATGGCGAAACCTCAACTAAATGCCGAATAAGCCCGTATTTCTAAATAAATGCAAATCGTGAATCACTTACCGTCCTAGTATCTTGGAGACGCATCCGTGTGAGACCCGAAGCTGTCGGCTGATATCGCACGGGCGGACGCCCTGATGGGCGAGCTCTACGATTCGCTGCCGCACGACGTCGGGTAACGGCCGCCCATTGACGAATACGCCGCCGAGCTGATTTACACCGCCGTGACCTATAATACGCACACGTGAAAGTACCACAAAATGCACGTTGGTTAGCGTTTATTATGTCACAACAACAACAACAACATTAGCAACATCAACAACAACAACATTAGCAACATCAACAACGACCACAGCAACAACAACAACAACAGCAGCAACAAAAACAAAAGCAGAAAAGCGACAACAAGCAGTAATAGTCAAAGTAGCCATCGAGATGACAATGGTGGTGGTAACTTCACATATATCAATCAGCACATACATCGACGCAGCCACGCAACGATTCTTCGAAGCAGACGAACAAGTCCGACCTCGTTCGAAATCAGACCCGTTTGTCTATGCTAGGCAAGTACTACAACACGTCGTATACGTATATGATGCCGTATTCTGTAACCTGCGTCATGCTAGGATCGACCTTGAGGCGGCAGCAACGACGGCAAAGAATCTGATAACACAATGAATCAATACGCACTGCGTAATGGGCTAGAGAACATTGCTAGCATCCAAGTAGTGCATGTCAAAATTATGGCTTGGCAGACGACGACGAAGACAAACGAAACACGCAGTAACGCCTCGAGTTGGTACTTCGTATGAGAAATAGTATTGTAGTATCTGTAGACAACGGTAACCCAGTATCGGTATCTGTCCAACGTCCAACGGGGCAGTCGGCCCAGACCCCCCTGTTTCTCACTTTCCACTTTCCTCATTGGCCTGATGAGACAAGAAGTTAAAGACATACAGGTAACGAAACGAAGCCGATAAAGAAGTAACGAAGAAAAGAGAAGTCAAATAAAGAGAATAAGAGAAGAAGAAGAAGAAGAAGCAGCAAGACGGAGACCGTTCGACAACAATCGCTGATGCCGCTGTTAAGTGGACGGTATCGACGGCGGCGCCGGGAGTGCTGAGAGTGGTAGCCGTATTGATGGCAGTACATTATGTCCGTGTTGACGACGCTGCTGTCTGTTCGTCGACTCTTAGGCCTAGCCGGCAGCCAGCAGGCAGTCGGCTGCTTTGGTCCGCCATTAGCCGCCACCACCACGGTCTTGGTAGTGGTGGTGATGGTGGTGGTGGTGGTGGTGGTGATGGTTGTGGTGATGGTGGTGGTGATGGTGGTGGTGATGGTGATGGAGATGGTGTTTGAGAAGAACCTATATAAGCCAAGCTGAGTTGAGGACTCGCCTGCTCGCTGGTCAAAGCGGAGCAGGCAAGAAGGCCCTCTGTAAGTGCGCGCGCGTGCCCGGAGATGGGGTGGTTCGGGAGGTTCGGAGTTTTGGGGATGATAGGGGGGGGATTCAGAGGCAAGCGACGGCTGCTCCGGCAACGGCGGCATCGGCAGCAGCAAGGGAAGGCGCTATTGCAATCGTCGTGTACGTGGGTAGATGAGAGACCGGGAGGAGTTGTTCCACTCCCCGCCATCATGGTTCAGGATAGTCTCCTAGCCTAGTCAGGAGGCATACAATTGCTAGGCCTGCCTGCTAGACACAGGCTACGCTTCGTCGCAGGCCGACGCTGAGCTGCTACTGCTACTGTCGCAGGAGCGGGGAACAACGAGGAGACATGGACGAAACGGGGGCAGAACAACGATTGGGCTACAAGGATGTACCGGGAGGAACAGAAGGAAAAGAGAAGATGAAGAGGAGAAAAAGATGAGAAAAAAGGAGAACGAGAGGTTGTCCTTTAGTAGGCTCTTAGGGAGGGCAGGACCACACTACACCCTGCTACCGCTACGCCTGCTGCTGCTGCTGAAACGAGGAGGACTGGCCGGGTTGAGGTTGCTGCTGCTGCTTCAGGAAGTAGGAGATTTATCAGGATGCGAGGGGAAGTCCGTCCGGGGAAGTGGCGGCGGCGGTTACTTCGGCTGGGGCGGCGCTGACGGCCGCCCCAGCCGGAGGAACCGCCAGAGACCTAGTAGAAGTGGTAGTTGTTGTAGTAGTGGTAGTAGTAGTAGCAAAAGTGGAAGTAGTGGTAGAGGTAGTAGCGCACTGCAACGACATCGTTCCTTCCTGACAAGCCCCCTACTTAAAGGCCAATAGCTGGCTGTTTACCCGTTCGTGTGCTATGCTGCTGCTGCAACGCCAAAGCGCCATGGTCGCTTGGTCTCTTTTCTCGACCGACCATGCATGATTACGACGAAAAGCGAACGAGCTGGCGAGCGAGCGAGCGCCAACTCCATCAGCGTCAGGATCCCATCTACCAAGTGTATGTGGGTCGTGGGCCAACAACCAGGAACGCAGACAGTCAAGCAGGTCGGTCGGCCAGCGACAGGAAAAGGCAAGACGACACGAAGATGAGCAGGGCTTGGATAGGACCCTATCTAGGAACACTCGGAGGCGGCGTACGGACGACGGTACCACGGCGGTGACGGTAACAACAACGACAACAACAACAACAACAACGGAAAAGTGGGTAGGTGATCGCTTCTACGAACACACAAACAATGGTGCCGCAGCGGATGGCGACAACAACAAAAACAGCAACAACAACAACAACAACAACGACAACGTCGACGACAGTGGCGATGGTGGCGGCATTAGCCTTTGGTTCAAAGAACACATACACACACTCAGAAGATAATTCTGTCATCTGCTGTGTATTGTCGCTTCTCAGGCAACCTCCATTCCAGCAAGGCGGAACACCAGCTACTCTAGAACAAGCTCAGCAGTTTTCACTTGATGGAAAAGGTGGTGGCAGCGGAGTTGTTGACGACGGCGACGACGACAACAACAACAACAACAACAGCAGCAGCAACAACAACAACAACAACAACAACAACAACAACAACAACAACAACAACAGCAGCAGCAGCAGCAACAACAACAACAACAATAACAACAACAACAACGACGACGACAGCAACAACAAGGACAATAACGACAATGATGATCATGCGGCTGCTGCTGCTGATGATGATGATGATGATGATTATGATGATGACAATGGCAGCACCGGCAAAACCATTAGCCGTGGCAGGAAAGGCCTCCCGGTTGTACGCACAGCCGCACGAGCTGGTAGACGGCAGCCGAGACAGCTCAAAGACAGTCAGCCGACTTGATGCCGTGCGACGACGAGATGATACGCTGCGGAGTCCTTTAATCACGCAATCCCTCATCCCGCACATCGCCGCAGACGACAACCAACACCATCGTCACCATCCCTTCTTTCGCCTAGTTATACCGCCTCTAGTTATCACGGTCTCATCCATCCGCTTGACCATAATTCCATCAATCCATCAATCCGCACACTATTTAATCTGCCTCTTTATTGTTCCATCAATCAATGTCGCCACTGCTCCGTCGGTCTTCCTTCCATCAATTCATCTCTCAATCAATGTATGATCACTGCCCCGTCGATCAGTTCATCACATTACGTACATATGGCCCGTCCAATTATGCACTCCGTACATCACTTTTCATCAATTATGCAATCCGTACATCACTATCCATCAATTTTGCAATCCGTACATCACTATCCATCAATTATGCAATCCGTACATCACTATCCATTAATTATGCGCCACACGTACAGTACTATGCATCAATTATGCAGTTTTTGCATCACTCACTCCTTTAGTCAACATGTCAATTAATCGATTCATCAATCCGTTTGCCCACCTGCCCATTAATTATCCATCCAGGAATGCATTCATCATGTGGCCATCAATAAGCTAATCTGTTATAGGACGGCTGCATTACAGGCACCAGGGTGATGATACTGATACTACTATGCCGAACGAGCAACTAAGTGGCAATAAAAAAAGCGACCGACAGGATTACGATTACACGCCAAGTTGCTGCTTTTCTCTATTCAGACGAGAGCAACAAGCTATACAGAGATTGGCTTGCTCTTGTTCGCAACGTCACGCATCTTATAGCATCTTAACGATAGCGTCGTGAAGCTGATATATCCAACATGCGTCCAATATATGCGCGTAAGCGGAATTCACTTACTCCGTATTGATCTGCACCTGTATTATCTTACTATAAATATACTGTAAATATATAATTTCCACGCCGCATTCAAAATTCAGAACATAAAGACAACGAACTCTCTAGGTAGATATATATATAGAGAGAGAGAGAGAAGGACCTTCTTAGATTCCATCGTAATAGCAGTGAACATATTTTGCTAGGCGACAAACTGTAAACGGTAGGTAGGCGTCGATCACGCACACGATCAGGTCGTACAGGACGGAGAAAACGACGTTGTAGTTTAGGGAAAAATTGGCACGCAAAAAATAGACGTTTGACACGCGCTCCGTGTCCGATAGTCTGCCATCTCCGATCACAACCCGACGATTTGCCAACCGAGACACCACACGAAAAAGTCGAGAAGAGGACCACACACGCGCGACATGTGTGGCGCACTAACCGACTGACTGTGAGTCCTCACACACCTATATTACACACACACACGCAGCTCTTTGTCCACAAATGGGACCAAATGGGCTAAGAAAAAAACCGGGCGATAAAAAATTAGCCCGCACAGAGAGTCCTCTCCTCCGGCATCTCTCGTCGGCGGAACCATCCAGAGACATGGTTATGATGGTGGTGGTGGTGATGGTGGCGATGATGAGGTTAATGATGAACCTGACCCGCTCACCCGCGAGAAGAAGATACCGCGCGCTTCTTTCATTTTTTTTTGTTGGTGTGTAGACATCGTAGAAGAGCCTTGTTCTTCCTCTACGTCTGCGGCTCCTGCGCCCCCGAGACCAGTGAGTGAGATGAGTTCGCACTTCCAAGTCGACAGGCGAACGAAAGCCAGCCGACGACAACAGCGTCAATAACGGCAACAACAACGATAACAACAACAGTAATACCACGAATATCAACAACAACGGCAGCAACAATAATGACAGCAACAATAAAAACAACAACAACAATAGCGACATAATCGTAGTGATGGTTCTAGTGGCGATGCTATGATGGCCACGGTAATGAGAGGACGACGCTTGCCCTTGGCGTAAAGTAATGCCAGTGTCCTGCGCGACCGTTGTCCTGATACGCAGTTCGGTCTGCTCTGTCCTGTTCTGCCAGGAACAAGTAACTCTTTCTCCCTCGATTGCGTAGATTCTCCAGTCTAAATGAAGGCGTCCTTCTTCTCCTCGGGATTGTGGTTGCTGTTGTTGTTATTATTGTCGTTGTCGGCGGCGGTGGTGACGTAGTCCTTATTGTCTTTCTTTATCATTTTTTCCGTCTCAATCGTCGCTTTCCTCCACTTTTCATTTTCATCGTTGTCCCCATCCAACGGGCCGTTTGCCCTGGCTACCTATCTACTATCTACCTACCGCAGCCGGTGGCAGTAGCAACAGCGAGTCGTTTCTAACCACACCGCAAACCACCACTAGCCGTTATTTGGAAATCACCTTTTTTTTCCGCCTTTCTTAATGAAGGAGACGTGCGAACTAATGATGTTGCTGATAGAGTCGGATGCCGATACAGCAACGTGTGCGAGTCAACCAACAACGCCACGATTGGCCTCATCCACAGCAGCACCACAGCCTAGTAGAGCAATGTAGTCGTTAGGGCAACAGCGCCACAATGTTAGCAGTTGACGCTACATTCAAACAACGGCAGCGGAAATATATATATATATATATATATATATATATAATCTATAAAATATATGATACATAGAGATATATATATATATATATATATAAATATATAGCCGAAGATATAAAGAGATAGGATAGGTATATATATTATATATTGATATATATATATATATATATATATATATAATTATATATATACACATATATATATATATATATATATATATATAGCAAAAGAGAGGAGGAGAAGCACGTAACATCTTCATCTGGGCCCTTCTGACGGACGATGGCAGATGCCGGAGGATCCTAACAGAAATCTCGCCTCTTAGGCAGGAGTGGGTGACTACCGGAAGATGAACGCGATACAGCCGCACTGATGACGACGAACGTAACGCAACGTGACAGCACGCCGTTGGGTTGGATAACGTGGAGCAGCATTATTGCCCACCACGTCACCTGGCCGTAGTCACGTCACGGCAGATACGAATTAAAGCAGTATGACCGACATTCTGTAGCGCCACACTGTTTACATGTAACGCCGATGTGCCTGTCTAACTAATCTAACTACTCAGTAACCGACAAACGGCGAACAGAAACAAAACAACAGCGTCTAGATGAATAACAACAATAAGAATAATCATGCACAAAAAAGCAACGCAAATCATCTGTTCTCGAATGAGCTTTCTTGACGACAGCAGTAAGTGAGACAGATTATCATGTCATTTTACAAGCGCTTATCACCAGACGAAAGCCGAGAAACCAAAGGCGAGAGAGAGAGAGAAAGGGGGGCAGATAAGTATAACCACAATAAAACGATTTGCCCTTGGAACCAGACACAGTACCAGCGCACCAATGTCACAACACTGTTCTGGTAAGTATTCTAACCCATATCAGCAGATCTTCGCAGCCGCAGTCCTCTGGTGTAATGTTCGTTACCGGAAAAGTTAAATATTGCATATTCTGCCAAAAACACATTGCAGCGCGCAATTAAAATCGATGGCAAGCTCGCTTCCAATAGCAAGAAGGGAAGAAAACTTTCTTCCATAGTTGCCTGTATCATATAAACAACGGTGCTTTACGTACGTGCTAACCGCCGCGTATATCAACAACAGCAGCAGCAGCAGCAAAAACAAAATAAACCGACCACACTAATGACACAACGACCAAGATTAAAAGTAGTTGAGTAGTAGAAGTACTACAAAAGAGGAAGAAACGACAATATTAACGTACACTCGTAGAAACAACGAATATAATCATCAAGATTGTCGTCATCAACACTAACAACAACGTCGACAACAACAACTACAGCAACAATAGTTGTAGCACGGATTACAACGATTATAAAGGAAATAACAGGGTCATAATCAACAACATCAACAGCAACAACAACAATAACAATAAGAGAATCGTCGACAACACACCCAGCAACAATGACGACAGCGCCGCCGATGACAACGGTGGTACCTCCAGTAAAGATGAAATTAATGGCGCCTGTAATGGACGAGTAATTCGATCCGCCGCCTCTCTGTTTGCCCGACGGGTGTGTGATACGGAGAGAAGAGCGCGGAGGTAGGTAGGAGTGCGTGAATGAGGGGTTATCGGTTCGGTTAACAGTCTCGTTGCGTCGAGAGCCAACAAACGCCGTGCCCTGCCTTATCTTCAATAGATAAGGGGAAACTGTTTTTTGGTTGGCGACAAGCAGACGGCGAGCTTTCGCCAAGCCAGCTCTACCTGGCATCGGCGACGACGATGACAACGACAACGACAACGAGAACGACCTAATCGTGACTGATCCCGGTCAGAACAGGCAGGAGGAGGCGGCTTTGCTTTGTAATGCACTGTAATGAAATGAGAGGCAACAGCGCAAAAAACGTTGGATTGGCCGTAACATTGCCAGTTGGTCGAGACGGTTGGCTCGGTCGACACGTGACGATTTGTTCTTCAGTCGTTCTCTCCTACTGGCGTTTTTCGCCTTTTTGTCGCGACAACGCTAGCAAGAATTGATCTGACAACAAAACAAAAGCTTACAAAAACAAACAAAAACAGATTTGCGAACGACAAACATCTTCTTCCTATTCGGCCAGAGCGTGTATAACCCTTGAATAACCACTGTACCATCAGACCCCAGTCGTACATCTTGGTGCGCTACCTGTAAGTCCTGTGTTACCTTGCCTGGCTTATTCCTCTCTCTCTCTCTCTCTCTCGCTCTTCCTCGTCCCTTTATTTCAGCTTGGGTCTCCTTTATTTGTATGTCCTCTCACTCTGTTTCTATTCCTATTCTCCTATCGTCCTTCCGTATTCATACCTCATGTACCACCACCATTTGTTAGGCTTTCTGTATATGTTCGCTTTAAACTCTGTCTAGCCTACCTACGCATCCGCACTCGACGACGCTTCGGACGTCGGCTGTCGGGGATTCGACTGCTGCTGCTGCTGCCGCCGCAACCCGAATTGCGGCGGGCTGACATCCGTGAAATATGGCCATTGCGTTTGTCGATGACATAACAACAATTGTGGCGGTGCATTGCGATTTGTTGTTTGTGTGGAACAGCAACAACAACAACAAGGCTTGTTCTCGACATACATGTATGCATATATATATATATATATATATAGACACACATATATCACTCGTTTATCTCGAGGTGTCTGTCCCTCGTCCAAAGGCGTCGAGGCAGCCCTAAAAGCCCCCCCTCCCTAGCCTATCGTATCCGTTCGTGTGTTGGCGTGTTGGAGCCGGCGCCGCCACCCACTTGGGCACCCACTTTCATTCACTCACTTCAGTCACACCTAATCACCCTGTTTATTGCGGTGCGCATGGATGCGGTGCACAACGTGACAACAGCCGCGCCAGTCGCGCGAGTCCAGCAGCAGTATTGCATGGACGACGATATGCCGGGATTCTGGTCAACGGGCGAGGACATGGGCCGCTCGCCACCACGGCCGCCACCTAACCCACACAGCCTCACTCAACCTGTATGTATATATATATATATATATATATATATATATATATAGGGGCATTGTTACGACTGGTACTGCTTTAGTCGTTATGGCTGGTGGTGTGCTAGTTATGGCTGGTAGTAGTGCTTTAGTTACGGCTGATGCTGCTGCTGCTGCTGCTAACTGCTGGTGCTGGTAACACTGCGACTACCAACCACTTCGACTGGTCTCGGGTCTCGAATCTCGGACACCCTGAATATAGCTAACCGCCGTGCAGTACTAGAAGTTAGTCACCTAGCTTAGCCACAGACACAGATACCAATCCCACAGATAGCAGCCATTTATCCACCGGCAGACTGGAACGCATCGATCACAAATCAACCACAAACAAACGAAACAACAGAGAGAGAGACAGACAGATAGATAGATAGATAGATAGATAGGTAGATAGATAGCTCACAGCCATGAGGTAGATCGAGAGTGCTCGACACGCCATTTATTTAGTTAGCCATGGCTTTATGGGAGTAGCCCAACCACAACAACAACAACAACAACAACAACAACAACAACAACAACAACAACAACAAGACAATAGCAATAACATCAACAACAACAACAATAGCAATAGCAACCGGCAGCAAAGTCAGCCAGACCCCAGTCGGCATGAAGAACTACCGACTCCGGCCATGATATATATGTAAGTAAAAAGCCCATACCGCCCTGTGTCGTGTATATTCGTACGACGGAACAACATCATCGCGGCTGAGGGGCGGTGGAGAAGAGCGTGCATGTGATAGTCGTTGTTCTGATGGAGGGACTTTGCAGGAATCGTCCTGGGCAGCGTGAAGGGGGAGTGGAAACTGGTAGTTAATTTTCACCTGTCTTAGCAGCAGCAACAGGGGCAATTTGTTTTCTTTGCTATTGTCTTCTTGTGCATGACAAGGCAGAAGATGACAGCATGAAGAGTAAGTAGGCAGGAAGAGGAAAAGCTTGCGTTCGTTCTCACCCGCAATCTTCATCGCGCATAGAAACGTTTACTCGTCCAGCTCGGCTCAGGTTCCGTCTGGCCCGAATTCTCTTGGTCTCGCGCCATTTTGGCGGCATTTGACCAAAAGTCGAGCGAGCGAGCAGTCACGTCCGAAACAGCTGTGCCTATTGACACAGACGCTAAATCTTCAAAATGTTTGCCCGGCGTTCTTTAGAATCTTTAGAGTCGTCGTTATTGCTGGCACAAAAATATCTACAAAATTACTTGAAATAGGTATGTCACTTCAACGTGCACTTACTATGCAGGATGCAGCGGGTTGGCAACAAGAGAAATTTTTATTCTTTTCGCTTCCTCCCTAAGAGAGACAGTCGTTCGTGATTGCCGTGAAAGAAATGCATGTGCCCCGAGCGACAGCTAGACAGCTGTCTACATCTCTTGATCGAAGTCGAAGAAAGCCGAACCAAGTAAGTAATATACCGTCTCTTTCTACACTCACACATACAGCTCAAAGGCATTCAGGCAAACGTATGCACTGAAACTTCTCCGGTCTAATGGCCCACCAGCAACAGCAGCAGCAACAGAGCACACTTGAGAGAGAGAAAGCGACGTCTCAATTCGACAAGCCCCATGAGCCAAGAGTTAGCCAGTTGAGTGAGTTGCAATGGCAATCGTCTGCCTACTGCGCCACTGTCTGTTTGTCATACGCCTGTATGTATGTCGATGTGTTCGTGTCGTACTCATTTGTAGCTCATTTCTTACGGATGTTTGCGTCTTTTGTCGTCGTGCGCCGTGCTGCCGCCTCTGCCCTCTGCCCTTTCTTCACGCATAGACACTGCGTAGAGACTCTCAGAGGACACATCCTCCGAGTTCGTTCATCGCCACCACCTTCGCCTACTTCTTCGCCCACCGAGCCACTTCACTTCACACTCAGAGCTCCCACTTTACACAGCACAGCACAGCGCACAGCGGCGGTTGCCGGCTGTGTGCCGGCTGAATCAGAAACAGGGCAGTTCCTCCTCCGACGAAGACCGGTCGCCGATTGCCTTGTACTGCTACTACTACTACTACTACGACCACTACTTCTACTTTTAACTGACTCACAACCAGGCCAATTCGGGGCTACCGAAGCGACCTTCCGATCGGCATTTCGACCGGCCACGCCTCACCAATGATAACAATAGCGCTCCGACGAGCGGGGTACACGCCAAAGTGATAGCATGGAGGGAACGGGCGGGCGAGCGAGCAAGCGAGCGAACGGGCGAGAGATAAAGATAGAACAGGACAAGAAAGGTCTTCTCTCAGGTGATCTCTCCCTCTTAGACGACAGAGATCTCGAAGTTCGATGACCACTCACTCACACTTCAAGCAAAACGACGACCACCACCAACCACCACAACGACCATGGTAATACCTTGTTCTTCTTCATCTTCTTCGTGTATCCGCCTCGCGAGAGACGAAGAGCAGAAGCTAAGAGCGGCGTCTGCCTGCCTTTATGTCTGTCTCTCTGTATGCGTTCCATTAGATCTGGCTAAGGGAGAGAAAAACGCCGATACCAGAGGACGGGTTAGTTGAGGAGGAGTAGACGACAATGACGATGACGGCACCGTCGTTGCTGCAACAGCGCCGTCAGTAACAACAACAGCAGCAACAACAAAAACAACATCAGCAGCAGCAACTGCAACTGAAGAAAGGACTTTTGATAGCTAGTCATCGATATGTCTAACCCGTCACCACTGCGACCACCATCATCACCATCTCCACCACCACCACCACCACCACCATGTTCCAGCAACGTTGTCATAATGCAAGGGTATTGACGGGCTATGCATTTGCTATTAAAACGGCAAGCTTCATACGGCTAAATTGCGCGCAATGCGGGATGCGGATGCGAACTGTGTTCACGTCGCAATATTGCATAATATACACTGAGTACTGGTGTCCGGAGGCACTGAATAACTATACACACATATATATATATATATATATATATATATATATATATCTTTTTCAAGCTTGCGTTTGTTCGCATTGTTTGTCACTAAGCCTGTGGCTTGCCTCGCCCATGTTTCTTCGTAATTAGACTCAACAAAGAACCAGTTGTTGTTGTTGTTGCCGTTGTTTGTACCCAGTAGCAACAGCAGCATCAGCTGTACAGAAAGCATTATATTCATGATCATCATAACTTTTATCTTGCACAGGTATCATCACGACTATCATCTTCACCTTCATCATGATCTTCGTCACAGTGATGTCGATCATAAGACAGATATGCCGTACGTGCACAGACATACACCCAGAGACGGACGCACGCGTTCAACAAATCCACAAGCTCGTTGCATGCCTCGGGACCTCGGTGTGGCCGCGAATCAAGACAAAGCTAGGCACTGATAAAGAGAGAGAGAAATACTTCCGCGAAAAGTGATCTTCGTCGGCAGACGAGTGAACGAGGGTATTAAACAACAACAGCGACAGCAGCAACAACAACAACAATCGCCATTACTACAAAAACAGCGTTAGAGGGCACAACAACCAAAGACAACAACGTGCGGAATCATCGGCATTGCCATGATGATGGTCATCATATCTCCATCGTCAACAACAGCAACAATAAAAACAACAACAACAACAGCAACAACAACAACAATAACAACAACAGTATCGGCAACAACAACAGCAACGACAACAACAGTAGCAGCAACAACAATAGCAACAACAACAACAACAACGACATGTCGCTGCCTTCATCAGTGACGACGGGGATGGCTTGGATCACACTTAGTGCTGATATCCGTCTCCACTTCGAGACCTATATCGATGACGATGCTGAACGACCATCGCGGGCGTAATGTGTGTGGGCGTTTGTGTGTATGTGTGTAAGGCTGTCTTCATGGGCTGATTATGGCCACCGATAATGTTACGAATAACACTCATAATAATAGTAATAGTTCCTTCCTTCCGCTCGCTAGCGTTGTCCTTATCTCTCTCTCATTCTCTCGCTCTCTCTCTACTGTACGCTTGTATGAGAAAACCGATGAAGTTGAAGGCGATTGCGATGATGATCATGATGAAGACAATGCCGACGACGCCCTCGTGGTCATTACAACGATGAAGCACGAAGAGCACGAAAAACATAGGACCAACATGGGCGGCGATCGATCGATCGCTTGATCGATCTACAACGATCGATTAGATATAGATAGACATATATACAAATAGATGTCGATGATAAAAAACAAACACCAGGCGGCCAGACGGCCGGGCGTCTTACTGCTGTGTTGCAACTAGCAGTCCTGCTACCAGAACAGCCTTTATCGCCATCGTTGACCCTGTTTGCCCCTCTGACCCCGTTATCGGGCCCCCGACCCGAGGTTTGCCACCTCCGTACTTGGATCCCTTCAAGAACAATCGAGAGAGAGAGAGAGAGAGGGGGAGAGGGAGGTAGAGAGAAAGAGATCGGGAAATAGATAGCAATCATTGTATCCGCCGGATAAGGCAAAGTCAAGTGCAGCCTGGAGCAACATAACAGTGTCCTAGTGAGTGGTGAGCAGTTACAACGATGTTGATGACGAGACGTACAGGTACGCTGATTACGCTAGGTCCTTTTACAGCTGCGGCTCAAATCTCTTAAACCCCCTTTACCCCTTTAAATTATTAGGGGTAAAGGGGGTCTGTGAGGTGTATGACTCTCCTCGGCATGGCCGCAGTAGTCAGCAGACTAGGATACTAGACATTGTTGGAGCGTTGCTTGAATTCTTGGTTTTTCTCCCAGGTGGGAGGGACATACTTACTATATGCCGTTTCACTACATCTCACTACACACAGTTGGCCGCTCCAGAATCATTCTGGCTCATGCAGCAGTCGGCCCGCTGTATATAGGCTTCGTGCAGCAAATGAAGGTAGAAGAAACTGGAGAACAACTCTACTAACTCTACTATGATGGGTTGCCGTACGACGGCAAAGCAACCACTGCCACTACTCACCCACAGCCGAGAGACGCTGTCCCATCGAGGACACACTGAGCAGATAATGGCAGTACGTCCACAGGTCCATAACGTGTCGTAGCAAATACGACTTACACAATGGCTTTGACTAGTTCGTCGTTTGGACGACGACGACGACAACGACGACAACGACAACAACAACAGCAACTATAATAACTATGAACAAACGATGACAAACTGCATTTGATAACACTGACAAGCAACTTAGAGACAGAACAGTCCTTAAACAGAGTAGTTTCCAACACGCGGCTGCTGGCAGCAGCCAAAGACGGGGGTGAACAGAATCTTCTTCAGCAGCCAGCTTTGCGTAGGTGGCTTGCGTAGGAGGTGACTGGTGGCCGAATGCTGGCTAGAATGGCCGAGTTAGCAGCACATCCAGTCGTGACGTTTGCCGCCGAGCACAGGCCTGGCAGGCCTCACACATCAGGCTCAAGATGCGAAGTCTGCGAATGCTTGCCCCGCGGGCTGACCGAAGCTACTGCCAGACAAAATACCGGACGGAACCACCACCATCACCGAGAGCAGCAGCAGCGGCAGCAACAGAGGCAGATGACGGTAATGCACGCACGCAAGGACGACACCACTCGACCAAGTCCCGGACGGACGAAGTCGATGGACACGAGAACCAAGGAACGACGATAGAGACGAAGAAGGAGAAAGAAGAGGTGGAGATGAAGACGAAGAAGAAGGAAAATACGACGAGTACGATCAAGCAGCCCATCCTAACTCTAGGAAACTGCCCTTGCCGCCGCCGCTACTGCTGCTGCTGCGGCCGGAATTAGGTTTACCCAAAAGAAAGACACCACTGGCTGGCCCATGGTAAAAGATTCAACCGCGTCAATAATTGATCCTCAATCCCGCTAGCCCAAGTCCTGCCCGTGTCCCGCAGCTTCTGCTGCTGCTGCTGCTGGTATTGGTGGTGCTGTTCATGCTACGCCCGTTGGCACGAACGCCCGCCCGCCCGGTTTGCCCGTCCTGCTGGAGACGATGGCAGGAGGGCAAATCGACCAACAGGCCACACCATACCGGTCAGTGGCCCGTTGGACTTCGGCGACGCAGCAACGTCATCTACACTTGTGCCTGAACTTGCGTAGGCTGTAGCTGCATCTGCCCTGCTCTGCATGACAACAGCAGCAGCAACAGCAAAATCAGGCGCAGAAGCAGCAAAATCAGGCGCAGAAGCTGCAGCAGTATAAGACGCATTCACTGCAGCTTCTGCCGTAACAACTACAACCTCAGCAGCAACACTTCTCTGTCGCTCCCGTTAGCTGTAACAAACAACGACAACAACAACAACAACAACAGCAGCAACAACAACAACAGCAACGACAACGACGACGACAACAACAACAACAACGGCAATAATAACAACAGTGAACCAAAACCGAGAAACTAGTTGTCGTTGGACGTTACCGGCCTGAACAAATCGACTGTCCGCAGCGGTACTAACTGAGGAACGGTTTCTCTGCTGGTAAGGCGGTGCCAATATTGCAGCTGGTTGTTGCAGTTGCCCTCGACATTGGTTGTTGTCGTGATGGTGATGTTACTTGTTGTTACTGTTGTTGTTGTTGTTGTTCTGTTTCCTCGTACTGTTAATATGTGTTATCGTTGTTGTTGTTGTCACTGGTGTTAGTGTCTTCGTCCTTATCATCAACATCATCATTTCATCATCCTCATCATTATGGGTGATGGTTTTGTGATCGAAAAGAAGTTGATGATTGCCGCGCCGTGGCATCACACCCCTTTCTCTCGCTATCTCTCTCTCTCTCTCTCTCTCTTTCTGTCTCTCCCAACCTCGTTATCTCGCTTTCTCTCCCGTTCTCTCGTTCTACCAATTTATGAACTTATCTATCTACACGACGCATGTGTCACGCTCTCTGTGGCACCCGGGCGACGCACTCGCGACGGATGCCGCAGGATTCGACGACGCGCCTACGCCGTCCTCGTCCGTACGACGGGCACCGACGCAGAGCGTCACTGCAGAGAACTGCTGCTGTGTGTGTGTGTGTACGGTTGTACAGTATACGCTTGGCGTATGTTTGTGCTGCAGGTGTGTCGACATCGAGAGCATACTTACAGCTGTAGTACTCCATCATGGTGGCGTTGTAGCGATAGGCCGCCGTGGTCAAATCCATGTTGTAGGCGTCCAGTGTACTCGTGGGACTCATGGATAGACCGAGCGGTGACCGCGTTCGGAGCAGCAGGTTGGTGCAGGTCGCCGATCGTCTCGCCGAGCAAAGGTATCGTGCCGTAGCAACTGCAGCAGCAGCAGCAGCAGCAGTAGCCGCAGCAGAGTAGCGCCAGTGTAATCTCACCACCACTACCACTACTGACAATCACCGCCGTTACTGAGCAGTAGTTAGCAAGGGTAGTTAGCAGCAGCAGCACAGCCGCAGTTAATAGCAGCGTTTAGCAGGAATAGTTCTCATAGGTCTGTCTCAAAGACATAGAGGTCTGTCTCAAAGACATCGGTTCTCATAGAACAGTGTCGTAGTAGTGCTAGCAAACAGTAGTTGTCGTAATTCTAGTTTGTGTACGTAGCACCAGTTAGGGCGGTGGTATCAATTATGCTGCCAACGACGTGCTACAACAAAGTCGATGTTGGCCGTTCTTATGGAAAAGCACACACTAACACACACACACACCAGTAGAAAAGATAGCCCTTGTAGTAACTGCAACACTACGCTAGGCGAAGCGATGCCAGCTTATTACCGCTGTTATTTTCACAACCGAATGGAGACCCAACAAATGACCCTAGTATTGTTATTCGTATTTTTATTGTGATGGTGCTGAATACCACTTGCTTCTTCAACTGCTTTATTGACTATTTGTTTATTATTATTAATATTATCATTATTGTAGTACCACTGCTGTTGGCTGCTGTTGCTACGAATAAGATGGACGAACTTTGCTGTCGATACGATCGACGACGGTATTTTGCACGTTTTTTTACCCCAATTATTTTTTTTTCGCTGCTCGTTTACGCTTGCTCGCACTTGACGAAGAATTGACTACTCGTTGAGCGGCGATCTCACGGACGGGCTCGTTCCACACTGATCAGGACGGACACTAGACGGGTTTTGTGCGCACAGAATCTCACGGATGGGACAGGACTTCAACAGCCGCTGCTCTCTTTCTGCCTTCCGAGTCGCTCCCGAGTCGGGCAGACCTCACTGCTCGTCGTCGTCGTCGTCGTCGTCGCGACCTCAGCCGTGACCACGACAACACCTCGGTTCGGCGTCAGAACGAGGCCTTCGCGTCCGGGGACGCCGGAGCAGACCGAGGACAGCGAGACCGAGCAGTCGATGAGCGAGTCGTCGCGAGGGTCCGCCCGCCGAGATGCCACCTCTGAAGATGCGGGCAGCAGCACACGGAAGAACAGGAGAGGCGGCTACTTCGATCGTCCCGCTGTCTAGAATAGCAGTCCAAAGAGTCCACACCACATTGGGAGCGTTGACGACGGCGACGACGACCAGAATGACGACAATGAAGGCAACGTTCAGGACAAATCGCGCGATGAAGATGAAGACGATGATGATGATGATAGGGACGAGGACGAAAGCATCACGGGCCACGGAAGCAACAGTTTCAACGAGAGTCTGGCTTACGTGGTTTGACTAACTAACTTGACAGCACACACACACACAAACACACATCTTCGAGTGGAGGTAACAGAAGTGCCTCGTAAGCACGTACATAAACAGAAATAAACGACGACGACGAAACTACACCAACCACGCACATACACACGAAGTGAACTCACATATGCACTCGCAACCCCATCCAGTTACGCTCGCTCGGGTGCACACATACAGACGCATAAATTGATATCTATATGTGTATAGACATAGCTATAATTGTATGTGCGCGTGAGCGTATACACATATATCTTCGTTTGTGTCTTTAATCTTTTTGTTGTTGTTGTTGTTGCTGCTAAATGCCGGTCTCTCGTAGGAGCAACGTAGTTAGTTAACTGATCAGTGAATTAATTAATTAACGAACGAACGAATGAACGAATTAATTAATTAAATCACGATGACGACATTTACACGAGCCACTGTCACTGCGATGGTCGAAATGACAACGACAGACACCCGTATTAACACGCGCAGAGTGCAGTATCCGAATCAGCCGCAGCAGTAGCAGCAACACTAACAACAAAAACAATAAAAAGTCACTGCGACAATAACGATGATGACAACAACAATAACAACAGCAACAACAAGACGTGTGACGGCAGATTTGTAACGACAAGTCGGCTCGCGTAGCTGCTTGTCACGAGGGCTTCACGAGGTGCGCGCTCCGCTATAGGTAATGTTTGTATACTTGTTCACTGTATAGGAACTACTTCGAGACTTTACGATCACGACCACCACCACCACTATTCAAACTATCGTCCACCGGCACCAGCCACGACGGGCACGGTGACAACAACGACTGGGAAGAAGACAAACAAGAGAAAGAAGAACGAGATGATCACCACAGTGGATGATGGGCGGATATACGGAGGGTCACGCTGACGAACGAACTACCGTAGTGGGGTGGTCATTTGACGTCTTCTCTTGCACTCAGTCAATCATGGCCGGCATTCGTCATCACGGCGTGTCGTTGTGTGTTATTTTCGTTGTCGTTGGTCGTTGTCGTACTTTCGTGATCGTGATCGTGACCGTGCCAGGTAGCCCTTCCAGAAGCACCAGCACCTGCACCTGCAGCCAAAACAGTGCAGGTGGGGCTACGTACTGTGTGCCGGCCTCAACGTGGGGGAACGAACGAACGCCTTGACGTTGGGATCGTGTAGCAGTTGGCAGCAGTTGCACCAGCAATAGTGGCAGTAGAAGTGGTGGCACTTGTTGTGGTCGTCCTGGATGGTACAGGTACGTAAAAAAAGCGTCCGGCAGGCTGTTTGTCTGTGGGTCGGTCGATTGTTCAACCCAAGTCAATTCAAGCCCAACCGAGAAGTCGAGCTGAAGTGCCAAGTGTCCAGTTCAGTTTAGTTAAGTCAAGTCAGGTCAAGTTAACTAAGGTCCAGCTGACCCGAATCCAGTTCGAGGCGACTGAGGCCGACGAGCGAAACCGTGCGTGGAAATGTTGATCAAGTTGCTGCTATTGCTATTGCTGTTGCTGCTTCTGATACAACACACTGCAGACAAACAAGCAGACACAATACAGATAGGTAGGTAGATGATACACACGGAGTAGTAGTAGCTCGCCTCCTCAGCGGAGGATCGCGCTGCCAAACGGAACCGAACACGGAACGGAACGGATGAAGGGAATCTCAGTCACGCGTGCACGTTCCGCTACGCGAGAGCTGGCTGGCTGGAGACCGTCTCTATCTCGGACTCTTACTGCTACTACCTCTGCTGCTAAGATAGCTCTTCTCGCATGAACGTCATTATCGTCATCACCATCGTCGTCGTCGTCGTTGTCGTGGTGACGGCTTTTTCCACCTTTTCTCTTTCTCGTGTTTCTCCGGTACTCTTCCCTCTTCCTCTTCCTCTTTCCTTTGCCCACCACACACTCAGCAGCTGCAGCACTACCAGCACCAACGACCACCACTACCACTACGAGCAGCAGCAGCAACAGCAGCAGCAGCTCCAGGCCAGTCGTTGGTTGAGACTGTTTCCTCTGTTGAAAGGGAAAAGAGACTGCAGCGGACGTCTCTCGTCTTGTTGTTGTTGTTGTTGTTGTTGTTGCTGTTGTTGTTGCTGATTCTGATGTTGATGTTGTTGTTGCTGCTGCTGCAGCTGACGGCGAACCTGTGAAGGGTATCGGGTGGCCGTCGTAGGGCTCACTCACTCATTCACCCTGCTGCCGTTACTGCCGCCGCTGCCGCCGTCAATATTACGGTGGTACTACGTTACCACGACGACAACAACACCGCCAACAACAACAACAACAACTGCAGCAGCTACTACAACTTCTACTACTATTGCTACTGCTACTACTATTGCTACTACGACGACCGGCAGGATCGAACGTTCAACGAACGCGCTTGCTTGCCGACGGCCAAACGCACTCTGCGCATACTAAACTCTATCTAAGCTCGCCTAGACCTAGATGAACACATTTAAGTCCGGCCTCTCATAATACTCGCCGGCCGCCGCCCGCGCCGAGTTTCGCTCGCTCGCTCGCTCACTCACTCGCCTGCCTGCATGCCGCTCCTTCCTTCGCCTGCCCGCTCACCCACTCGATCGCTGCTCTCCAAGCGGGCGGCCTGCCTGCCTGCTGGTAGGCCCGCGCGCGCGTGCGTGCGTGTGTTCGTGCACACATACTGACACCCATACTCCTCTATACACACTCACCCACACTGGCATACACACTCACCCACACACACACACAGACATATACCCATCCAGCCATAGAGACCCCATAGAGTCAGCCTGCCCGCCACCCACCCACTAACCCACCACCTACCTGTCAGCCTGCATTTTTGCCTGCCAACCCACCCATGCATCTATCCATACACACACACACACATCCAGCCATATACACATCCCCCCAATCCCCCACCCCCCAACCACCCACCCATCCATTCTTCCATTCATCCATCCATCGTCCATGCGTTGTCCTTCCGTTTCGTCTTTCCTTCCTTCCTTCCTTCCTCTGTTCCTTCGATCCTTCGTTCCCTGGTTCCTTGCTTTTGCCACAGCCTCCACAGCCACCGCAGCGGCGGCCGCACCAGCAGTACACTCGGAGTGCGCCGTTTCGGCCGCCGAGCGAGCGACCGAGCGAGCGAGCGAAAGCGCGCGCGCTCATTGGTGCGTGGCGGTGACGTCGGCGTGACGTCACGGCCAACGACAGCGCAGGCTCCGCCTCTACGAGGCGGCAGCCGTTGCAGCGGCGGCCGCGGCAGCCGTTGCAGCGGCGGCCGCGGCGGCCGTTTGCCGCTGCCGCCGCCGCCGCCGCTGCTGCTACCGCTGAGCGCTATTGTGTATGCGGCTAGTGCTATGACTAGATGCATGCTGCTACCAATGCCGCCGCTGCCGCCGCCGCCACGACTCAAGATCAGAAGCGGCAGCGGCGACGGCAGCGGCGGGAGCGGCTGCAAGTTTGATGGCAGCCAGGCCGCCTAGGTAGAGGGCACATCGAGAGCGCTGTAGCAGCAGCAGCAGCAGCGGCGGCGGCGACAATGGCGGTGGTGAGCAAAGCAGCGAACAGTACCGACGGCGGCGAGAGCTGCTGCCGCCGCAACAGCAGCAGCGGCAGCAGCAGCAACAGCCGGACAAACGCACAGACAGCGAGCGTATAGAGAGACAGACAACTCCAGCCATCATCTCCAGCCGACGGATAATGGACCGAACGACCCAAAGAATGATAGACAGACAGACAGACGAACGGAGGGCCAGGCCGGACAAAACGACGAACACACAGACAGACTCACTCACGGGCAAACATATAGAACGGCACACAGGTACCATGGCAAACCAACCTCTCTCTCTCTCTCTCTCTGCATCTCCCTCTAGTCCTCTCCTCTCTATCTCCCTTGCCCTCCCTTCTCTCTTTCTTTGTGGTTCTCACTTGTTCGTGGGCTCGGTTTCTTCGTTCGTTTCCATTCGATCGTCTGGTATGATGCGTACGCGCCAAGCCTGCCCGTCCGTTTGCTCGTTTGCTCGTTTGCCAAGCGTTAGGCTGACCACAACCGAACCTCGAAGTGAAGGAGGCCTGCTGTGACGGCAGTAGCGCTGTCAAACGCCAACAGGACAACAAGACAACAGTCCAGGCAAGCCTCTGCGTGGGCCGACATGCCGTAGCGGCGTTGGCGGGCAGCAGGGGGGTCGAGTGGGCCCGGCCACAGCATCAGCACCCGCTGATCGGGTGAACAACTCCTTGTTGGAGAAGCTGGAGACTGGAGGAGGCCCCGCTGCTGGTAGTAGTGGTGGTGGTGGTAAATGAATGAATGAATGAATGAGCGAACGCCTACTGCGCGGCGGCTCACTCGTCTCATCATACAGCTCTTTGCCAGATCCACCACCACAACCATCACGGCCACCACCACCACCACCATGGCCACAACCGCGACCTCTAACGCTGGCGTCATTGCCAGCATTAGAGGTCGCCCATATGTCTAGCCCCTCCCTATCTTTTCCATTCCCCATTTTCTCATCCGCCATCTTTTCATCCTTCATCTTCTCATCTTCCACCTTTTCATCCTCTATCTTGTCATTCGCCATTTTTCCATCCTTGCCGCCCCCACCGCCCCTGCGTTCGTCCCTCGTCCCACCATCTTATGTCCCTCTCTCTCCCTACATATATATATATATATCTCTCCGACCTCATCGGGCCATCATCATTTCCATCAGGTAGATGGGCTGCATGCAGTCGGCCGGTCGGCCACCTCCGTCATCCACCAGCAAGACAACGACAATAACGTCACACGTCGTTTGCTCCTGGGGCTCAAGGGGCGCAGCTCTGTTCCTTCCTACTACTACTACTACTTCTTCTCCTCCTTCATCGTTTTCGGCTGCTCCTTTTCTGTTTCTGCTGCTTCCTCGTTCTGCTCGTCATCATCCTTCCCCCTTACCCTCTGCTTTCCTCCTTGTTCTACTCAGCTAACAACAGCTTTAACATTCAAAGCCTGAAGAAGACCTCTGGTCTAAAGCTAGCTTGCATGCAGACAAAAGCACGCATGCATATATTGGGTATCATCGTTATCATTGTTATCACTGCTATCTTCGTTGTTCTCGCTATCGTTGTTGTTCTTGTTGTTGTTGTTGTTGTTGCTGTCGTCGTCGTCGTCGTCGTCACCATGACCATCGCAACCAATCAAGTCCACGCCCTCTGGACAACAAGCGATCTCTCTATTAGATTGCGATATTGATTCGTGAGCTGGGTCTCTCTCTCTTTTTGACACGAAGTACAGGTCTAGGCGAAAGTGCAATAAGGGATAGCCACACGCTGTGTTGCAGAAAAACACAAGCAGAAAGACGCATCGAGCTCAACAACGAGAAAGACGACGAGCACGAGCCGGGGACGGGACCAGAAGTTGTCAAAGCTTTGGGATCGATAAGAAACAGAACATGAGCACCACAAGCGTGACTCTTGTGGTCTCCTGATGGCTGCTTGCTCTCCAACGATTGCAGTATATCAATAGCCATACTTTGTGCCGTTCCCATAGAAGTGCTTCAGTTGAAGTGATCAAAATGGAAATGGGTCGAAGCAACCACATCATCCGATAGAGAAAGAAAAAACGTTGTATAACAGTTAAGCTTCAACAGTAACCCATATCAAACGCTCAAAGCTGCTTTTCAAATATTAACGATTCAACATAGTTTATTGATGTATATGCATCATCTGTTTACTTATTTATATGAGCAAATATCTTATTGAATTTGTCCCAACTGCACGTTCTATACTGCAATAAAATCGTATTGTTTATAACTACAATCTCGTTAGAACCACACGGCTTTAAAGTATAGAAATATTAGCTGCCGGTGGCGGCCATGATGCGTAATCAAGCATCTCGTTGAGTAAGGAAAACCCAAGCATATGGATAAAATATGTGAAAATAAATTTTACTTGATGCTAAATCCGATACAAACGTATATATATATTTTTTTTTTCAATCGTTTAGTGACACATGAATTTCCAATGTCAACTTGGCTCGGCTACGGCGAAAAAGCGAGGCCGCTGCCCGTTGGCAATAAACCAATAATAAACGTAGCGTTTCCGTGTTCAATTTTAACCCAAATGCTCTGTAGGAAAAACTGCTGTGCCTTCTAAACATCGGTTACCGTAACGACTCTAGTTCCCAGACCGATGGAGTCGTCAAGAATTGGCGGCTCCTTGCAGCTCAAACTCATGATTAGACCCTAACCTGGCAAAAGGGGGAAAACCTCGCACTGGGTGTCATTCAACTCAGGTTCTGAGACAGCCTCAAATTCTTTTACCGAGGCAATATCTCTTTGAACCACCAAGGCGCCAGTGGAGAGGATCGTCAAGGAACCACGGTCGAAGTTTGGAATACAGGCGCGACTGAAACTCGTGGATAGCGACGCAATTTTTAGCGGCACTACAAAGGTCACCCTGCTGAACAACGGACTAAGATTCGATGAACTCTCCTTGCTAAATCAACTTGCCTGGAGACCTGTACATCTGGTGTACCAGCGGGCACAGATGGGGAAGCTGAAAACGAAGAACCTTAAGCAGGTGGTCCGGTCTAAGCGCGTTAAATGCATGTTCAAAATCTCGCCTGACGATCACCTTGTCTGGGACGCTCTTGTTGTGGTTAATGAATGCCGTTGTTGCATGAATACCTTTTCATATCAATAATTAGAAAGGACTCAGTGAAGTAATAAATGCATCGGTCCTACTATACACTTAGCTTAGATTATTAGTTATAAGTGTGTCCAACCTTAAGGTAGCAATGTTAAGCATTTTGTAACCTGGAACGTAAAAGCTTCAAGCGTTTGCATGTTTCGATAATTAGCGCGTTTACGCTACAATAGACAATATTACACTTTTTGAGCCTGAAAATTCACATAGACGACCTTCAAGCCTCTCAGGATCTGGTTATTGTGGAAATCACCTCCGATGACACGTTTCCTATTCTCCTTCTCTCTAACACATATTCGGTTGTGAGGGAAGCTTTTACTATATACAATAATGCGATTTCAAGGATCGATTTTTCTTTCATAAAAATATAGAAGTCAAGAAGCGAAGATTTTCATCATATATATATATATATATATATATATATATATATATATATATATATATATATATATATATATTATGTTTCTTATACTCTCTTTCCTTCTTCCTTTCTCCGTATATTTTATACTATTTCTTTTACTGTCTTGCTTTCATAACCACCGGCCTTCCCGCGGCAGCGGTATCACCCACAACCACGACCACCAACGTCACCAGCTCAAAACAAGTGGAAGCCAGCTGAAGCGTGACGGCTGCTGGAGAAACGTTTCCCTTCTCTCTTTCTCCCTCGCGCGCTCTCTCTCTCTATCTATCTTTGCCAGGACGACGAGCTGGCTATAACAGAGCCAACACAGCAGTACAACAGTTCAGGCTTGCTTGCTTACTACATACATACACACATACAGCTGCTCCTCGGGCCGTAGTCTTAGATTCTGGCCCAAGCCGCAGCTCCTCACCCACGCCGTAGCCCCTGACTCCTGGCCCCAAACGCAGTTTCTCCTCTCGAACGACGAAGTCCGAGCTGCCCACCGGCCAACAGCAGCAGCAGCAGCACGTGGCCCAACGCCTAACGTTGTCTCGCTATCGCCCTTTTCGCTCGCTGGATGGCTGGCTGGCTACACTCCCTGAGCGATGACGATAGGAACGACCCAATCTCGTTGGACCATGATCGCGCGCCAGCCATGCTGCTGCTGCTGCTGCTGCGAACTTCTTGTCCACCGCAAATTCCTACCTCGTCGACCGTCTACCGAAGACGGGCGAACGAACGAACGGACGGATGGCTGGCTGCACAAGTCGCCACCACTCCCGCTACCCCCACCATGATCTCCTGGCAACCCCCAGACACCACCGTCTGCCCCACTGCCGCTAAAAGTTCATCGTGCCGGCGTACCTAGAGATCTCGCGACATCTCTGCCCCCCGCTTCCCATCCCGTGTCGCTACTACAGGGTTCCTGCTGCTGCTGCTGTGGCGGCTTCAGCTACCTGTAGTAGCAGTAACGCTAGCGGTTGTCAGTTGTTCTTTCTTCTCTCACATCGAGGACAATGGTCTTGCAGCGGCAGCAGCAGCACCTCATCACACCAGAAGGAAAATAAAGGGAAAACTGTGTGTGAGGGAGAGAGGGAGAGAGGCGACGAGGCCACCCCCATTCGCCGACCATTCCCGTGGCGACCGCGACGGTGCAATCGACATAACGATGACCACCGTCCAAGACGGACCGAGTCGTCGAAGGAGGAGCGGGCGCGGGAGAGTGGGAAAAGAGGAAAACGCAAAAGGAAAAGCCATGATGGGAATGACAACGCAGTGCAAGACGAACGCTCGAATGAACGAAACGCTGTTCGTTCACTTCATCTCTTCGTGCAGCCCGCTCGTAGCACACTGACACCAAACGACAGCACAGCAGCAAAACGAAGCAGGCCAAACGGTAGCGCCTCTGGAGACAAAAGTGACAAAGTGCTAGGACATTACGCAAAGTCTGCCCGGTCAGGTCATCTTGCCAGTCCTTACCGTCTTCGCCTCTTATCTCTCTCTCTCTCTCTCTCCATATATATATATATATATATATATATATACCAGCCGGTCATCTGGCCATTTCAGTACGACGACGATTCTTTAAGTTTCTTCGAGTTTCTTTAGAAGGTCGTTTTCTTGAAGTTACCTTCTGCCACTTTTCAGGAGAACAAATTGCAATCAACGGGAAGAGAAGGATAAGGAAGGCGAAGGAGCAGCAGGAAAGGCAAAGGAGAGCAGGGAAACGGCAAAGACGACGAAAAAACGATTGAGAAGATGGAACGCGTCACCTGGTCGTAATTTTTCTCGGACGTTCGAAAATAGATCATCAAGGGACATGTTCCGCTTTGGAACGCAACCGTAGCCCGAAGCCGTACAAAATTGTCCCACAGCTCAAAATGGGTGTGTCGAAGCCTACCCTTACAAATACCCATATGTGCCCCTAATATATATATATATATATATATATATATATATATATTGTGGCGAGGTGCAGTACAGGCCATTGAGTCAGTTCAAATAACTACTGATTCACCCTGTACCCTGTACGATATACAATAGCGCAAAAGGTACGCTGCGAGTGAACGAGCAACGCGGACGAATTTGACGAGGCAAACAATCAACATCACATACAACGGCTGACCACAATTTGTGAGTTTCTTGTCGTAACCAAGGGCCGCTCATTGTATTTGTGTCGTTGTTGTTGTTATTGTGTTTGTCGTTATTGTTGTTGTTTTTGTTGTTGTGGTGTTTGTTGTTATTGTTGTTGCGGTTGTTGTTACTGTTTGCGTTGTTTCTTCTGGCACGCTCGGATTGGTCGCCGACACCGTCATGACGACATCTTCTGAGGTCAATTGCTGTTTGTCTGTCTGTCTGTCGGTGTTGTCTGATTTGTCTCTATCTTATCCTCGTCGACATTGCAACAACGGCACCACCAGTAATAGCAGCCGCAGCAGCAGCAGCAGCAGTAGTAGTAAAAGTCCTGGCAACAACATCGAGCGTATTACCGCCATGCTGCCATCACCGCGCCAATAACAAAAAAAAAAAGCCAATCGCCACAGTTTTTCCTCTCTCGCATCTTCAGTGCTATGGCGGCGACGACTAACGAAAGCGAGACAAAACAGCAGAATAGCACCACTAGTATAGCAATACTAGCAGCAGCAGCCACAACAACAACAACTGTTGGCGATGACAACAACAACAATAACTGCAACAACAACAACAGCAAGAGCATTAACAACAACAGCAACAGCCAAACAGAAGAAAAGGCCGGACGACAAAAGAAGATGGTGAAATAAGCGAGAAGAATCTGCATGGCTTATGCGTGCTTGCATCCACCATCGATCTATTCATTCATGGATCAACGAGAACAACCGACGGCCAACAGGCCGACCAATCGTTCGTTGGTTGGTTGGTTCGTTCCAATCATCAGCATCGCCATCGCTTGTCCGTTTCTCCCAGTTCTTTTGATATCGTGGTATTTTTCCCTGCGTTTTCCACGCCCCGCCCGCCCGCCCGCCAGACAGCTAGCCAGCTAGCCACCGCGCGTATTCTGCCCACAACCCGCTTCTTCCCGCAGCTGTGAAGATTGACTGACCGCTTGTGAGTGTGAGTGAAGTTGTGGCCAATGGCCACTTACAACAGCAGCACCAGCAGCAACATCGGCAGTAGCAGAATCAGGGTTTTATATGTATGTATATATGTATATCATATCATATCATATATATATATATATATATATATATATATATATATATATATATATATATATATATATACATATATATATATATATATATATATATATATATATATATATATTATACCTAGCAATGCCACCACTATCAAGACAACCTAGACCACCAACAGCATAGACCACAAACTGTTTAGACCACGAACCGCCCTCTGTTCTACATGATCTACATCATCACCACCTCCTCCTTCGCTACCATAACCATGATCGGCTCCCACCACCACCTGCTGCTGCTGCTGCAGCAGCAGCAACAACAGCTGTACCGGCGGTCACAAGATAGTTGTTGTTGTTGTTGCTGTTGTTAGCGTCTCACTGTTAGCGTGACGGTACGAGGGAGGTAGGTCCACACAGCAAACGTCTTCGGGGGTTTTGGGGGTCGTCCTATACCATCACCGCCAACGATAAGCCACCGCAGAACAAATGAACAGACGAACGAACGAGTGATCTATCTATCTATCTCTCTCTCTATGGCTAGCAAGCTAGTTAGAATACTGGTTCGTTGTTGTTGGCGGTGGTGGTGGTGGTGGTGGATCTTGGCTATTTCGGTATCGGTGCACCACCGATGCACCGGACCTTCCGATCGCTCGTCGATTTGTTGGTCGGTCGGTTGGTCACTGCAATATAAAAGGTCTATTTCACGGCAGACTGGTGCCGCCCGAGGTGATTGTGGAAAAAGGAACGAAAAACACAAGAGACTGATGGTTGTTGTTGTTGTCGTTGTCGTCATTGTTGTTGTTGCCATCATCATCGTCAAACGGAAACGAACACACGCGCACAAAACTCTTGTGCTGTCTTGTTGACACGCCCGCTCGTCGACTGGATACCCATTCGCGCTACCGCAAGTCTCCTTTTGTATTAATCTCTCCTTCCTTGCCTTTCTTTGTATATATAAATATATATATATATATATATATATATATATATATATATATATATTTTTTTTTTTTTTTTTGTCCTCTCTTCCTTCTCTCCTAGTCCTTTTTCTTTGATGTGGGGGTGGAAGTGTGGAAAAAGTGGCGGCAGCGGCGGGCGGGGGGAAGTCTCTTTGTCTGATCGGTTGGTCGGTCGTTCAGCAGCAGCAGCAGCAGCTCTAGTCAGCTGTGGTTCAATTTTCCCTCATGCGGCTTCTCCGTTTTCCTGGCTTTCCTTGGCGCTCGTTTTTTCTGTTCGTGGTTGGTCGTCGCTTGTGGTCAGAAGTCGTCGGTCGTTCAACAGCGGCAGCGAAGACAGAAGCAATATCAGTGGCTGTGTGGCGGTACACCGAGATGGCAGTCGGTTGCGGCGTTTCGTTCCCGACTGGTCCCAAGCAACCACCACCTCACTCTTCGACTTCAGTCCGGTCAGTTCAGCTGCATTCTATCCTATCCGTTCACCCATTCGCCGGCCCGTAGATAGACCGGCCAAAAGTCAACGTCAACATGTTCAACAACAACGACTTTCCTATATAGGACAGCAACTTAGAAAAGTCGCACCTACAACGAAGACGGTAACAGACGGTTGCAACCACAGTTGCAGCCGCAAATACTGCGAAAGAAGTACTCGACTCAACAGCCTGCAATGAGAACGCTAACGATGAAAGTAACAACAACAGCAGCCATAGCAACAACAACGACAACAACAATGCCAACAACAACAGTAACAACAAAATAGCAAGAAAAACAACAACAACAACAACAAGAATGATGGTGACGACCAACAACGGTAGCTGCAGAAAAAAGCACGTGTCAACTATAACAACAACGACAGCAGCAAAGAAAACATCAATAACAGCAACAATGAGAACGACATCAGGAACAACAGCGGGAACAACAACGACATTTGCCACCGGGTACTAGTACTGCCACAAAAACAACAACAACAACAATAAGAATATCATCAGCAGATCACCGCAGCGATACCGCTTGGGAGTTACGCCAAAGGAGACTACTTGTATTTAGCCTTGCACCTACGAGATATAGTCTCGTCAGACTAGGAAGATGGATATGACGACTGAGCTCAATTTCCTTCTCAAAAGCCATTCGACCAATCGATGTTGGTTGACATTTGTTCGAGTGGGGCCATTTTTTGTGGAGTGGATTTGTAGCCATACCTAGAACGGCCTGAAATATATGCTATATTGACACATAATGTTCTCCCTTTGAATTCCCTGTATTTTTCGGACGTTTATTTTGTCTCTGTATCAGTCAAGCTGATTAACTAACTAGTTAGCCGTTGCAACCGTTGTTGTATTAGCGTTGCAGGGTCTCTATTGCTGTTGTTGCTGTTGCTGCTGCTGGTCAGACGATTGGTCAACGGGCGCACGAACTTTCTCAGCTTTCAAGCTGTCGCTATGCGTATTCCGCGGCGTTCCGTCAGTTGCACACGGAGTTCGTTAAATTTCGATAACGACGCGGCTGCGGCACTGATCGGGTTCTAGTTGTGTGTCGAGGAGTCGCGCGCCGAATGAGACGAGAACAGATATACCACACAGAGACTCACATACGCGCCGCACACCCTACATTCACACCGAGAAACATGCGCCGGGACAATCGCATCGTGCTCGCATCGAGATCTAACCAATCACCACGACAGGAACCTGGTGGGCGACCAATCAGCAATGAAATAGCAATAAGAACAACAATGGCAACAATAACAACAGCAACAACAACAACACCTACAGAAACAACATAACCAGCAGCAACAGCAGGAGCAGCAATAGCAAATTGAACCTCGTGGCAACCAGCCGCCGGCCAATGCTCGTCGAATGTGATTAGCATTACTATTCATTTATTATTAAAAGCAGCCCTGGTCGTTGTAGTATGGGGCGCGTGAGTACGTACAGCAGCAGCAGCAACAACAACAACAACGACAACAACAGCAATAGCAACAACAACAACAACAACAACAACAACAACAACAATAGTACAGGTAGAACTCGTCGAAGTTCTGGTAGAGGAACGGTGTCGTGTAGTGAGGCATTTCTCAGGCCATCGCTGTGGCTTCATCTTCTTCAGGTGTTCGCCGAGTTGATTCGACCGTCGACTACCGACAATGTCGACTTATGTCCGTTGCATGTCCGCCTAGTCGTTCCAATAGCCATTCATCCGAATCGGTGGTTAATTTTACACTTTAAAAATCGACTCAAATTCACGAGACGACAGCTTTCAGTGCTCGCTTGAGACAGTCTGGGCCGGAGGGGAAGGGATCGAATCTGTCGATTCGAGCCGTAGGAATAGCCGCAAAAGCAACAGCAGCAGCAGCAGCAGCGGCACCAATAATAACACGAATTACTGCTGCTGCTGCTGCCAACACTATGGTCACATTCTGGTCGCAGGAATTTCTTGACCAAATGTCGTTTCTCCCCGCCTATAATCTCTCTCGCTCGCTCTCTCTCTCTCTCTTTCCGACTGTCTGCCTGTGTGTATCTGAAAGTTGGACATGATGTCCTTTGATGGACGTTTGGTTGCTGCTGTGACCGTCTTTCCTGGTGCTGTTTCTGGTGTTCGCGCGTTGCTAGTGTCCTTTTACAGGCGACAGACCACGATATAGGCTATAGGCCAGCGATGGCCTCGAAGGGCCTCGACCCCCATCATCACCACCACCACCACCACTACGACACGACGTTCTCCACTCTAGTCAACCAGGACTAGACGCGATTCGCGCGCGTGGGGCGTGGGCTTTGTTCTCGCTCCAGCAACTACCTAACTCTTACTAACTAGCTAAGTAACAGGTACCACTACCAGGTAACTAGCAGCAACGAACGGACAGACAGACAGACAGCCAGCCATGCCAATCAGCCAGAAAGACAAACAAATAGGCGGCAGAGTTCTTCTTTCCTTATCTCGTCTTCGGTGTCTTTTCGTTTCTCTCTCTCCCTTCCCCATCTTTCTTCCTCTGCCCCTCTCTCTCGCTCCCGCTCTCTTTTGGACATACACACTCTTGTTTGAACAAATAACTACGCAACAGCAGTGGTTGAGGCTGCGGTAGAAGTAGATCAACAGTAGATCTGAAGTCACGACATCTGTCCAGTTTGCTGCCGTTGTTGTTGTTGTTGTGCATGCAGTTGTTGTTGTTGTTCATGCAATTGTTGTTGTTGTTGTTGTTGTGGTTGTTGTTGTTTTTGAAACGAGTGATCAGAGACGAGTAGTGAGCGCGAACGGGCTGCGACGACGACGACGAACGAATCACAGCTCGTCTCGGCGACTACCTGTTGTTGTTAGCTGTAGCTAGCGCTGTGTTCGACGCTGCGTTCGATATGTGATCATCAAGAAGTCGTTGTCGATGCTGCTGCTGCCGCTGCCGCCGCCTCTGCTGTCGTTGTTTTCGCTAGTCGAGTCTAAGCGAGCACCTCGAACAACCATCGGCGACGGCGAGGCATTCTCCCATCGTCATCATGATGGTAGTAGTGGTGGTGGTGGTGATGGTGTTCGTCATCGAATCGTTGTTCTTGACAACGATGTCGATGCTGGCGGCAGCAACAGCAACAACAACAACAACAACAACAATAACAACAACGACAGCGGCAAGAACAAGAACAACAACCACCACAACAACAACAATAATATCATCAACAACAACAACAACAGCGGCTACAACAACAACAGCGGTAACAGCAAAAACAAGTACAATTACGACAAGTACAGGGCATTCATCAATATGGCGCACAGGCCCATCGATGTCGGACACGACTATGATTCCCAATCGGGCAATGCAACTTCCCAACAGCAGCAGCAACAACAGCAACTTCAACACCACCGTCGCCGCCACTGCTTTGGTCGGGTCGGCTTTCAAAGCCATTCTTGCTATGTGTTACGCACTGCCATACATCTCTTTGCTCTGCTCGGTTTTCTGCTGCTACCTCTTCCCCCTTTCCTCCCGCCGCTTCTGCCGCTTCCCCGCCCTCTATATCTGTCTTTTTCGGCCCCCTTTCACAGTGTTTCTCTGTGACGAAGTGGTCATTAGATTGCTATTCTTTTTGTGCCGTCGTCGTCGTTGTTGTTGTTCAGTTCATCTGGCATCTACAACCACACCACGACCACGATGGAGGATTTTCGTCTCCGGTATGGCTCCGCTTGTTGTTGTTGTTGTTGTTGTTGCTGTTGTTGCTGTTTCGTTTTGTAGTGAGTGCATATGAGGCGACAAGAAGTGGCTGGCTAGGAAGCTCTATAGCATATTGGTCGCGACGTGTTTGTCACCAGCTACAGCACAAACTATGACCATCATTATTGCCATCATCGTCGTCATCATCATTATCATCATCATCACCATCATCTTCATTGCTCCTATTCCTCTCTCCTCCTCCTCCTCCATAGAACTCGCGTAAGACGCGTCGCCGTCCGCTGATTCAACTTACGGCGATTGGTAGCAAGCGTAGTGGCTGTGTGCTACACTTGTACACAAACGTGTCTGTACTATATATATTATATATATATATATATATATATATATATATATATGCACAACCAACTACTAGTCGATATCGACACCTCAAAACTCAAACTTGCCAACCGTCGCTTTTGCTGCCCCTCCGTACGCCCTCAAGCACACAGCAGACAACTGCTATGACGGCACTTCTCGGTGGCAAAGTATCGTCGTCGTGGTCTTTCTCTTCTTTTTTTTCTTTCTATTCTGCCACTTGTCCTTGTTTTTCTCCTCTTCGTCTTTTTCGTCTACTCTTCTTCCTCCAAAAATCGGCTACGTCTTGTTTTTGTATTACCTAGCAGCAGCAGCAGAAGCAATCACAGCAAAAACACAACAACGGCAACACGACAACAACAACCGCAACAACAGCAACCGCAACAACAACAACAAAGTAAAGCCGAACGTGTCAAACGGCTGCACGCACCGTTCACGTCTTCGTGGTCTTCATTGTCACTTTTGTTGTTGTTGTTGTCGTCGTTGTTGTTGTTGTTGTTGTTGTTGTTGTTGTTGTTGTTGTTGTTGTTGTTGTTGTTGTCATCATCATCATCATCATCATCATCATCAACACCTCCATCATCACAGCCATCAGCATCATCACTACCATCATCATCATCATCATCATCAGCGTCATCATAATCGTTGCCCCGTCGCTGCCAATCTCCAACGACGGCAGAGCAGGGAGCGGTTCAAGGGAGGGAAAATGTCACCGACAGAAGAAACAAGAGCCTGCTATCGCGTAGCGTTGTGCCCGTCGGCGCGACGTTGTAATATGCCACCTCATTCCGTCTGATCGTTGTCGTCGTCTCGGCGGTACAGTCACTCACACAGTCTCTCATCCCTCCCAACCGCTCTCTCACCGACCCTCATCGGTGGGCCTTCGTCTGGGGCGCGCAGGAATGAGAGGGGTTCGCTTGGCGGCGACTTCACGACAACACCACTCTCCTCTGCTCTACGTTTGCCCGCGCGACTACGATCGGATACGATCGAAGACGAGACGGGATCGTTCGACGACTACCGCCGTCACGATCCCCTACAGTGGCCACGACGCCGAAAACCATTCTACTACTGCTCGACTACTATAATACTCATGCAATGGTACACTGGGGGCAGGGAGCGGCGGATAAGCCTACTATGGTACTACAGCGCGCAAGCGCGGAGGGAGAGATCAACGTTTTGGCGGACTGCCTGAACGTATCCAGCTCGTAGACGCGCTTATGCGTCATGGCTTCCTGTATCCTGTACGACGGAGGGCCCACTGCAAGTACCGGCTAAATTACCGACTAGCTAAACAAACCCTAACCAGGGCCCATCAAGCAGTAACTGTTGCTTGTGAGGAACCTGCCCTTGCAAAGCTCATCAGTTACTGTTCTCGATCGTCGCCACCTCCGCCCCCCTCACCCCCTAACGAGATTATAAAGTAGATATTCTGTTGTTCTGAACTACGACACTTTACAGGATTGTGGCTAATTACTCAACGGTTGCAAACGAAACAGACTATGCGATGTAATGCCGACTTCGCTACTTGGAAGCAACGCTTTGCAATGTTATTGCATACATGCGTCCATTGGGAGTATCTCCCCGTCACATGTTAACCTAGTGTTTTTAATCAGACATTTGTTTTCTTTTGGATAGAGCATTTAGCAACCAAGAGAGAACATAGATACTGGCCCGATCGCCAGTTGAGTGGTCAGTAATAATTTGGTCAGTTTCGCATCCTCTTATCTTTCGCTATCGATCCAAACCAGGGGCAACTTTCAACTTGAGGCTGGCGTCTTTGTCGTCTTGTTGAATTTGGTGTTGCTTTTGTTGCTGTTGTTGTTGTTGTTCGTCTTTGACTTCTTTTATTGTTCACGAAGAAACTTTTTGCTAGTGCTGCTGCGAATAATCGGAGGAGTAGGAGGACGAGGAGGGGAGGTACAAATAGCGGACGTATTTCGTCTTTGCCCCGACGTCGACGTGACAATTTTCCCTGTCTCTTTGTTCGCCCGCCTTTAGACGCAGACAGCCGCAGCAGCAGCAGCAAGCAATCAGCCAGAAAAGGAAGACATCATTGAAGGAGATGAAGGAGCAGATCACTTTGCTACCGACCGACCCAATGTACCCAACACGCAAGTGTGAACAGCAACAACATTGTTGTCTCGGCTATAGTTGCTACTGTTACTGCTGCTGCTGTTGTTGTTGTTGTTGTTGTTGTTGTTGATGTTATTGTTGTTGTTGATGGCGTTGTGCTTAGTGTTTCGGATATCGTTGTTGTTTTTATTGCTCTATTATTGTTGCTGCAGTCGATGGTGTTGTTGTTGTTGTTGTGGTTTTCAGTGTGTGCTGCTGCTGCTGCTGTTGTTGTCGTTGCCGTTGTTATTTCTCTTTTATTGTTTCTCTTGTCGTTTATCGTAAGACCAGTAGTGTTCTTATATTTTTTTGTTGTCGTTGCATCGAGCCAGAGCCGTACCATTCTTATACTGGATATAGGTTGTGATACCGCTGTATGCGGTATTACTTCTTTGCGTCTGTCACTGTTGTTATCGTTGCTGTTGTTGTTGTTGTTGTGGTTGTTATTTTTGTTGTTGTTGTTGTTGTTAGTCGCGGCGGTGCTGGTGGTCTTTTTCTCGCTGTTGTTTTGTTATAGTGGTAGTGTGAAGTTAAGCGTCACCTATGCTATGCGTGCGGCAAGGGTATTTCTATGAATTCTTGTTTTATGTAGTATACTTATTCGTGTTGCTGAATTATGTCACACGGTGACAGTGCTCGTCCTATGATATCTATCTAAACATACCTTATGGCTATAATAACTGGGCCGCACAAACGATATGATGATTATGAACAGAATCATCATGGCGTTTGTGCGACCATCGATATTTCGTACAATCTTGGTTGATGCACCTTTTTCGTTCTGCAGTCACACAGTTGCTACACTACTCCTTCTACTAACCGTGAGTGTTAACGACTGTGGTGCCGTTGCATTCGTTTCGGCACAAATCAGTGTTTGAATTCATTTGAAAAATCAAACTCTCACCTATTTCTAATCGTGTTATATTCACTGTATTACGCCAGCTCTGCGTAGGCTGCGTTATGTTACCACTGCTTCATTGTTTCACTTTGAACTGTTTAAGGCGCGTTTGCTCGTTTGCTGCGGTGGTGACATTTTTATTTTCGATTTTGAAACAGACTTCCGTTTTTTTTTGTTGTCGTTCTAGCGATAGCACATTGAACACTGTGAGGCATCATCTAGTGAGGCATCATAGCTACTCGACTAGCACAATGTCACACTGCAGCATACTAGGAGCAATGCAAACAATAATACTCCAACCACAACATCCAACATTCTGTCGCGTAACAGACAGCAGAAGTTGTAGGACGTAACTAAATCGCACTGAGTCGTTACATACATAAGCTACAAGCGTCGCGCGCTTCTTCTTCGCGGACCCGACATGAGTCGCGTGCAGTCAATAAATACCTCAACAGGCGCAAAACGAACTAATCATATGCCTACTCATGTCTATGATTAACATTTCGGCAGGCGGAAAACTGGTATATGTATGTCTCTCGTCATGGTCCAGCACCGGTGACATCAGCCATGGCCGTGATCCATCGCTGATTGTCCATGTTGATGATGATGATGATGATGGTAAACAGCGCACCACGCCGTCTGTTATACACAGCCTGTTATATCGTCGTGGTATGGTGGTAAATGGAGCTGACCTGCCTGCCCACAGCCGTGACCACGAAGACGTCACTAATCACATTAGCAACCGCAGCAATAGCAACAACAACAGCAATAACAACAACAATGACAACAACAATAACAACGACAACAACAATAACAACGACAACATCAATGTATTCATCATCGTCATCAAAGGCAAGAACAGTATCATCAATATTATCAGCAACAACAACAATAACCATTGGTTGTTGTTGTTGCCGTCGCATAACGAGCGACTGCATCTCAATGATGATGATGATGGTGATGATGACGTTAATAATAACAATAATATTAACCACCATGATGATCTGTTGACATCAATCATCATCATTATCATCACCATCATCATGGCTGAGATCGACGAGCTCGGTATTCAGGTGAGGATCGGTGAGTTCGTCCGTTCGTCCACCCATTCCACCCCCGTTAGTCAATCAGTCAGTCAGTGTAAATCATCATGATCTGTCATGATCTGGCATGAAGTTACGAAGCCGCGAAGAAACGCCGATCCACGCTTGCCGTTGCAGCGAAGCCCGGCTCGCCGGACTCCGCGACGACACACGACGAACGAACTTCGTCACGGCAAAAAGAAGAATCAACATCGCCGTTAACCTCCATCTTCATCGTCGACGACGACGACGACGACAATGACGATGACGAGATTCGGCTCGTTGGATTTTGGTAGCGGTACAGCAGCAACAACAACACCACCAACAACAGCAACGATAACTGTATTTACAGCAACAACAACGACAGCAACAACAATATCCACAGCAACAACGACAGCAACAACAATATCCACAACAACAACGTCAGCAACAACAATATCCACAACAACAACAATAAGAACAAAAACAGAACAACAACAACAACAACAATAATTCCACAGCGACACGTTCTGTACGGATATATGCGGCCTCCGGTGCCGTCTCGGTGGTCAACCACAACGGTGACGAGCTTCAACGGCTGAGTGAAGATCCTGCGCGTTAATCCTGCTCGTGCGGTCACAACTGTAGCAGCTCATGCGCTCAGGCTGGTAGGAAGCGTTCATCCTGCGATGTCTGCCTGCCCGCCCGCCTACCGCCTACCGCTACCACTGCCAGTAACAACAACAACAACGACACCGCAATGAGGACATTTATTTTGCAAGCCAAATATTTGACAGCATCATCATCCGCATCATCATTATCGTCGACTGACCGACCGACCGAGCAACCAACCGACATATCCATAGACAAGCAGTCAACGGATTGACTGTTTAACTGAAAACTCAGCGAAGACAAACGAAGATCACCAGCTATACCCGCTCGGTCACACACAAACACGGATTCAACGGAGACAGAAAACGAGCTGGCCAGCGATGAGGAGGGTGAAAAAAAAAAACAGAGTGAAGCCGTGACACGAGGCGTGCGGTAGCCGCAGAAACAGCAACAGCTGTTTCGCAACAACTACAACGACGACGACGACAACAACAACAGCAACAACAACAACGACAACATCAACAACAGCAACAACAACGACAACAACAACAACAGCAACAACAACAGCAACAACAACAGCAACAACAACAACAACAACAACAACAAAACAACAGCAACAACAACAACAACAACAACAGCAACAACAGCAACAGCAACAACAACAACAACAACAACAGCAACAACAACAGCAACAACGACGACGACAACAACAACAGCAACAACAACGACAACAGCAACAACAGCAACGACAACAACAACAACAACGACCGGAACCCAAGAGAGAGAGAGAGACTGTCGGTTGGTCCACCACCGATTCAATTAGTCATGTCTATCTGCCTGCCCCCCCCCCCCCCCCCCCGTGTCGTGTCCGAGCGCTCGAGCGCGGGTTTGATGAAGGCGTCGGCATTGCGGACACACTTCGCACACACATTCTATGTGCAGTTGCTTGAATCGTCGTACTCGTCGCTCCATCGACTATTGCTGCTGCTGCTGCTACAGCGATGCTGATGGATTGCCGATTCATTTGGACTACTTCATCGACTACTCGAACTGGAACTCGAGTTGTCCCAGTAGCTCCTCAGAACAATAACAACAACAACAACGACGACGACGACGACGACATCGTCACGAAGCCACGATGGAACGCTTGTGTTCATATCAAACGGCCAGGCGACACCGTCCGATGTGTGGACAAGTCGACATCGAAACGGGCACAGATACTTCTGCTGAACCCACCACCCAGGAGATCGGCAAAATCAAATCATCTGCCAACAGGTACTGCTGTTTCTCCTCTTGTTGTTGTTGTTGTTGCTATTGTTGTTGTTGTTGTTGCTATTGTTGTTGTTGATCATGATGATATGATGATGATGATGATGGAGATGCCAATAACGACAAATAGTGAGTGATTGAAGCGACCGACATATACAGGGAGGAGGAAAACTAACATGCGAGTCTACACTCATACACACACACAGTTACGCACTAATAAACAAACAATAAATAAACGCACGCAGAACTAACCATAAACACACAGTGTATATATACGTATATACATCCATACGGTTTATGGTACAGATACATATGGCCAGGCATCATCAAAAAATGTATCCCGTGTGCATACACGTAAAAAAAAAATTATATATATACATAAATAAATATATATACATATATATATATATATATATATATATAATATATATATATATATACATAAATAAATATATATATACATAAATAAATATATATATACATATATATATAAACTCCACCCTAAGACGGCATATAAATGGTTATAACTATATACATATGCAAATGTCAACGTATCAAACGAAGCGATAGATAACGAGGAGGAGGAGCCAACTGGTCGTCGTCGTTGTTGTTGTTGTTGTTGTGGTGGTTCTCATCGGCTCATGATTTGAATGATTGATGATGCAGTTGGAAGGTGCTGCCCCCTGCCGACATGCGCAGCATTACCGGCAACAACGGCGGCAGTTGTCTGTCCTCATTGTATGTCATAGTTTCAGAGTTAATAGTCGTCGTGATCGTAGTAATGTAGTGCAGTTGTACTAGTACTAGTGCTAGTAACAGATGTAGCTATGAAGCAATGCGAAAAGTAGTCCCATGGACGTTAAATCTTGGCTGAGAGTCAGCTCCGAAAGGATTAGTAACAGATGTAGCCCTCGTAGACGGGCTGAGCTTTATAGTCAACAAATCAGAAGTTCGATACTGAAGAGTTGTATGGAGAGAGGCAGAGGGGCGAGTGCCATCTGCGAACTACTCACAACGTTGCCCACATAAGCACGACATGCGAGTGTTTTACGTAGGACAAAATCTCTAGCGTCTGCAGCCATGAGAAGAACAACAGTAGCAGCAGCAGCAGCAGCAAAAGTGAGCACTGCGCCAGCTCCGCGCTACCACCAAGCTACAGATGGCACTAATGCGGTTGATCTCCGTTGATTTGTTGCGAAACCTTTCATATAAACATAAAAGAGAGAGAAAAAAAGATCTTCGATTGGACGCGGTTCGACGCCGTTTTGCGGTCGTCGTGCAAGGATCACAAGACGTTTGCGTTAGCTCAATACAGCTCCCAACAAAACATGCGGAGACGCGAAGTCGTCACGTATGGCGACAACGCGTCTTCGAGCATCACATGGATGGAATCTCTCTGATGATGATGATACCAAGGAAAAAACAACGACGACACAACACAACAACAACAACAACAACAACGCCGTGATGATACTAAACCCAGCAACCCACCACGGCAGACCTCGACAAAGCAGGTCGTCGCGTCAAACGCGTCAAGCGCTGCTACGCTCGAACGCACGATTTGTCGCGAGCCAGCGGCTGGTCGTGCGCAGCACAAAATCGATTGGTTTGGCTGATGGAATTAAGGCGACGACCAATTAATTAATGTATTCATTGATTGATTGATTGACTTGCTGACTGAGTGACTGACCGAATGACCGACCAGTTGACGGGACGGACTGATATATATATTGATTCATTAGCCGCCGACATGATTGATGCGGGATTATGATGTGGGCCGACGATCAGTAGTAGGTCAAATTTGTTCCCTATTTTTCCACGCAGCTAGTCGCAATAAAGGTAGACGAGTTGCAGTGTGAAGGGAAAAGCCAAGACAAAAACGCCGAGGAAAATATTCGGCGACGACGGCGATGATTTTCGATTCAACACCCACATAGCAACAACAACAACAACAGAAGGGTCAGCCTATAACAGCAGCATTTTGTCTGGTCGTACGCGGTTTTCATACGTCGCACAGTCAGCTGTAAAAAACGAGAAAGATGTAATGCGGCACGATTATTGTGCCTTCCGAATGGGCAGGCAGTATGGTAACTCGCGGCAACTTCGGGCGACTGCATTTCTGTTGTTCTTTGTTTTGTCGCCATGAAGTGGCGTATCCATTCGGCTTTTGGCGTCTTCGTCTTGCGTAAGTTCTCATAAGTCCTTATGCAACAGCAACAACCAGAACAACAGTAAACCCTGCAGAAGCAGCGGCGAGTGTGACATCCTCAATTCTACTTTCTTTTACCGTTAGCAGGAGGATGGTGATGATGATGATGATGGCCGTTCTCGTTGTTGTTGTTGTTGTAGTCATTGCTGTAATTAGCAACAACAACAACAAGTTTTACTCCACTAATACTAGGCTCATCATTGTCATCGTCGTCCTGACCAATCGTTAAGATTGCAGTTGTAATATAGTCGTACGTCATGACTAGAAGCAACAGGCAATTCAACAAATACTACTACAGCAGCCGCCGCGGGCAGAGGAAAGAGCTGATAAACACTCGACTATCGTAGCAAAACCTCGTTAACGACTTTCGGGAGAAAGTGGTGACAATTTTGTTGCTGTTGCTGCTGTCGATGTTGTTGTCGTCGATGTTGTTGTTGTCGATGTTGTTGTTGTTGTTGTTGTCGTCGTCGTTGCTTCTGCTGAAAGCGTGACGCTACGACGGTTCCGTTGCGTAGGGTCACGTGAACCGTTGACCTCTTCCTGAGCGGGTTCGGGGCGCAATCTTTAAGACGAACGACAGACAGAACAACAAAGACGACGACGACGACGCATCTTGCCATCAGAGGAATCACCGCCGTCGTTGCCGCTGAAGTGTCGCCATTGCCGCCGCGATTGCCGCCGCGCGTCAAGAACCGGCGTTGGTGGCGAGCAAAAGAGAAAAAAGCATTGTCAAGCAAATGAGTGCGTGCGACACCCGCAGCCGGCCAGCGTCTGCTCAGACTCAGCCAGCCAGACGACGCGTTAGTTAGTCTTAGACAGAAAACCGGCCAATGATGATGACGATGATGACGATAATGATGGCGATGATGATGGCGATGATGATGGCGATGATGTCTCGCCGGGACAATGTCGAATCAAGTCGGCAAGTGACAGTAGTTTAGCGCAGCAGACACCGCTACACACCGCCGACGCCGCTGCTGCCGTTGGCTGTCGCGAAAGAGAAAGTTTGTTGCCAGCCGAATTTTATCACCGGTTGTCGCATGTCGACGTTGTCTGATGTTGTTGCTGTTGCTGCTGTTGTTGTTGTTGTTGTTGTGGTTGGTCTTTTTGTTGCAATTGTTGCTGTTGTTGCTATTGTTGTTGTTTTTGTCGCTATTGTTGTTGCTGTTGTTGCTATTGTTGTTGTTGTTACTGTCGCTATTGTTGTTGCTGCTTTCGGCGATACATGTGCGCGGCACATAATGCATCGGCGGCCAGAAGCACACATGAACGTTGTGCACAAAGATCGCACCAGCACACAGACAAGCTGCTTATGTGAAGTTCAAACAAACAGCGACCAGTAAGTGAGGAGCACGCGGTAACCCAGTCGGACGTCAATGTAGTGGCACCAAATGGTGTCTGCGTTCATGCAAGATTTTTTCGCTTGGCGTCTTCTTGGCCATAGGTCTTTTGAATGCCCCTCGCCTTCAACAACGTACCGCCGCTATAGTAGCCAAAATGGCAACAGATGATCTACGTACTAGATTATACATGCTCACGACGTACTAGGCACGAAGGATTTGACGATAAGATTTTTTTTTAAATTAAGGGTTTGTTGTGATTAAACTGTACATGTGTCACAATTACTATTATGTTAATTGTGTAATGTTTACAATCTTGTTTGTGCTTATATGAATAATAATTTTAATAGACGAAATGATAGCAGCAGCAACAACAACAACAACAATATCCATCAACATCAAAGTACGCCACACTACACAGCAGAATATAGTCGGGTTATCATAGCAACCACGGTCACAACAATAACCGCGCGCCATCACCACAATAAGGTAGGCATAGACCCTAGTAATAGAACCGGTAATAGATTGGCAATCGTAGAATAGTTAATGAGACATCTGTAACAAACGAGAGCCTATTCGACGTACTTCAACAGATGCAGGTGCATGCATGGTGCCTATATATATATATATATATATATATATATATATATATATATATATATATATATATATATATATAAAACGTTAGATGAGACCAGCCCCGATATCCCGACCAGGCCCGGGGGTGGGCGAGCTTCGGTTCGCCTGTTTTTGCTGTCCGCATTGCTTCGACATATGGTATCACTGAAGCCACCGAAGATGAACGCTGATGGTGGCCGCGCGGCCGTCTAGTATCAAGTAGGCGAGACTGGCTAGCGAAGCTGGATATTTATCTATCTACCTGTACATCGCCGCGCATAGGTATATTAGTATTGCTAGTACAACAACAACAACAACAACAACAACAACAACTACTATTAATGCTATGGTAATAGGTATACTCGTAGTACAACGCTACTTCTACGACTACTCCAGACAGTATGCAGTGCTACTCTGCAGATACCTGCAGCTTAGAAATTACCATCACTCTACTTCTTCACTCAATCCTCTGTTACTCTATCTCCCTCTTACTCAGCTTTTGCGCTGCGCTTTTTCTTCGCTTTGATGGTCTCTGCGCGTCGTTTATGTATTCTGATAAAGTCGTTATATGTATATATATATATATATATATATATATATATATATATATATATATAGAGAGAGAGAGAGAGAGAGAGATAGAGAGAGAGAAAGCGGGAGTAGGAGCTATAATCATCATTTTCTCTACCTCGTCGCGTAGACGGTGCTGTGACGCAAGGGTAGCCGGGCAGAAAATTGACTTGAGAGTGCTTTTGATTCCGCCGCTGTTGTTGCTACAGCAAATTGACAGTTTCCGAGCCGACCCCGGCCAACAGTGCGGCGGATCGCTGGCCTGTTGTTCATCGGATGTTGTCCCGGCAGCGCCATCGTCAGGCTCGTGGGCGTCACGAAGGCGTCATGCGGGGTGTGCGGGGCAGGGGGAAGGGGGTGAGACAAAGCGAAGGCGAGGTGCAGCTGGGGTCGGTGGGTAGATGGGTGTATGGTGAGGTGAATGGGAAAAGTCGGGGGTGGTCGTTGATTCATTCGTTCATCCATCCGACCATCCATTCTTTCATTGATGGCGGGCGATTGTAATAATACCGTCGTCTTCGCTACTGCTTTTGCCGCCGACGACGACGACGACACCCCCATTCCAGTTTCACTTACTACCTTACCACTGCCAGCACATACGTGCACGACTACATCGAGGTCGTGGTCCTGTTTTCCTGCTTTTATTCCTGCGTTCTTTCTTTGGCGTCGACCGTTGGGGGCAAGTTCCGACGCCGCGATTGCGTTGGCGTTCCTAGTCTACATATGTAGATCGCGCCACGGCCTTGGGAGGGAAGCCAGCGTCGTTGCCGTACTATGATGAAACTGGTGATAGTGATAACCATCATCATCATCATCATCATCGTCGTCGTTGTCATCTGGAATTGACGCCTGACCCTATATTTGTCGAACCTGGATTTTGCTGTTGCTGTTGCTGCTACTTCTGCTGCTGTTGTCGTTGTAGTTGTTGTCGTTGTTGTTACAATTGTTGTTGCTGTAGTTGCTGCGAATTTGTTCGGAACAAGTTATATTCTTCTCCCTCGCTCTTCCCACTTTCTCCCTCTTTGGGTATGTCAGTAGGTGTGTGTGTGTAGTGAGAGACGTACGCAGCACCACATAAACATCATTGATTTCGTTTTTCGCTCAGCTAATAACGATCGGCTCATAGGCCGCGATTATAGGCCGCCGCCGCCGCCGCAGCTTCACCGCTGAACGGAACGGGATAGACGCAATGACTGGTTGTTGATGCTGCCTCGAGATGGTACAAGACGACCGTTAAGATGCCTGTGGTAAGCTGGTAACGCTGGTGGTGGTGTGTCCTTCTGTGTGCCACAGAGGCTACAACGTTCATCGGTGTACCCTCTTCATCCGTAGTACGCGCCGTTTTGCACATATATTTATATTTATATACATATATATATATATATATATATATATATATATATACATATATATATATATATATATATATATATATATATATACATATATAATATATATATATATATATATATATACTATATATATATTATCTATCTAGATAGATATATATATATCTATATATATATATATATATATATATATAGGTTTACACAACAGAGGACCGAATAGGCCGGCATAATGACGGCACATCAAAGATGTGGCAACTGACAGAAACCGAAAATTCAATATCTTCTTCATCACAATCTCTCTTTCGTTCTCGCCGCTCGCTCACGCACTCCCTCTTTCGTTCTTACCTATTTCAATTCCCAATTTTTGGGGGAGTATAGTCACTCATATGATGCCGCTGTACAATTTCGGCTACGTCTGTAGTGACGAATTTTTGCCTCCTTTTTGCGTCCCGTTTTTTCCTTCGATCTCGTTTTCTGTCTCTGTACCTCTCCCCTTCTCTCTCTCTGTCTGCCGCGAGAGAGTGTCGTCATTCGCTCACCGCGCCGTACAATCATCAATCTGTGTGTGGACGAGAAGTAGACCATTCTCAAAACGTAGATAGCTGGCTGCGACGTAACGTCGCCAGTATGCTGGTGGATCCCCCACCTCCGCCCCACCTCCACCCCCTTCACCCCTCCGTTTTTCTTCTCCTCGACGCCGTTTGATCCGACGAGATATTGTGGCAGGCAGGCAGGCGTCTATAGAGTAACATAGAGTAACAGTAGCAGCAGCAGGAATAGTGGTGGTATAGAATCTATGGTTGATGCGTGTTGCTGCCTGCATGTGCAGGTTGTTGTCCAGCAAGTGGACTTCCTCCTTGTTCAGTGCATTTTTCTTCTTTGCAGGACCTCCTTGTTCAGTGTATTTTTCTTCTTTGAAGGACCTCTCTCCTGCAAGCGGCCAATGTCGCCATTGCCACTCGCTAGCACGATTGTTGAGGACAGCTTCTCCGTGGTTGTATTCATATTATTGTTGTTGTTGCTGTTGTTGTCGTTGTTGCTGGTACTACTACTACTATTATTGTTGTTGTTGTTGTTGTTGTTGTTGTTGCTGCTGCCGGTATTGTTGATGTTGTTGTTGCTGCTGCCGGCATTGTTGACGTTGTTGTTTGAGATTGTGCTATCAATTTTCTGCCGTACGTGCCGAACTATCGCACCGGCCGTAGATTGATTAGACCTTTGTGAATGGCTGCGTCGTCGGCCCCACTGTCGGAGGAGGAGTAGGACGAGGAGGACAACAAAGATGCGTCATTGATGGGAGTAAAAACACAGACAGCAGTAGAGGCGGCACAGAAGGCAAAATAGAGAGAGAAGTATAGTAGGAAGGAGGTAGAAAGACCGAACGGCGAATACTGTCCCTATGGCCGATCAAAACGTCAGGCCGAGGACGCAACAGAAACTGAAACAAAAACAACAAGAGTAACCGTAACACAACAGTAACAACAATAACAATAGTTACAACAACAATAAGAACACAACAACAACAGTAACAACGACGACAAGGTTCGCCGCATCAAAGAGGGGAGGACGCCTGCTCGCTGACGTCGGCCGCTCCGCCCGACGCGAACAGGTTGAAGCTGTGCGTCCCGTCGGCCACAATGTGTCGGCGTCTGATGGTCAGAACGGCGAACGCGGCGTGCCGCGTCTAGCTTCGTAGCCGTAGACTACAAAAACAGGCTGTTGTCGCTCTCACTCACTCCCTCGCGACGCCAGCCGACGGCATCGTCTGGCGCGATATCGCTTGACGCCGCAACGTAGCTAACCCAGCAGACGACAGGACGGCAGCATCAGGGTCAAGTCGTCGTAGATACACTACTACAACGGTAAAACCGCCGTGAGAAAGAAAGCCACAAATATGACCACCTTCTCAATGTCACCGTCAATAACAGCAACAACAACAACAACAACAATAACAAGCATCACGACAGCAACAACAACGACAGTATCGTCGTCGCAATCATCATCAACAACAACAACAACAATGTCACTCGCTGAGTAATCGGCATCACCATGAGCTTCATTGACTTCAGTCTGTCTCTCTCTCTCTCTTTCTCTATGTTGAGAAATTTCGTCAACTCAACAAGACCCGAACCCCTGAACCGTTATTTACTGGTTGTTGTTGTTGTTGTTGGCGGCTTTGCACGACAAAGTTCATCCGTGGGACCGCCGTGCGTAGCACATCCCAGATGGTTGAAGGTTGGCGTGAGCAGTGCGCCTCGATCACCCGTAGGCATCGACAAATGCATTATCATTGATGGGCCCCGGCCGCCGATCACCGAACAACTCCGCTATGGCGAGAAGCAAGTCGGTCACGACCAGGTGTGGGATGACCGGAATGACGCCACTAGATGCTTCTGGCCCTCCTTACTTGAACTCGTAGGAAGGACACCGGCGCCAATGCGTGCTTTGGGTACTCCCGTCAGGAGCGGAGCAGCTTAGACCAGAGGGAACGTGGTCAGTCAGCCCAGGTCAGCCCAGCCCATCACCACACAGCCTAGCACGGCCCAGCGCGCCGCCGCACTTTGCTGTGCCATAAGCCTCCAATCCATGATCCTGTGCACGTGATCAGCACGGGCGCTTACTTAGCAACCACGACGCAGCAGCTGCATCACCTTTACCCTACTGGTACTGCTCTACGGCCACGATCACACTGCGCCACAAGTGCGCCTAAATAAATCATAGCGCCAAAAGCCACAAATTAACGTGACACAAATGCCGCCGTGCACATGATGCCGCTGCTGCTGCTGCTGTTTGAGTGTATGTGCTGAGGCCGAGATGCTCCTCAGGTTCTCAATTCTTTTGTCCTCAGTCAGTATGGGTCACCTCGGCTTCACCATATGAATGCATCCATTCCACAGACGACAGAACGGAACGCTTTGCACAGGCACGAATGTACGTGCATAGTCTATCTGTCAATCAATAGTATACGTATAAGTAATACAGATGCTGCGCTTGATGCGTAAGCTACGTAGTAGCGCTCTCTGTCTATGCGTTGCTGGTAATTCATCCCAATTCGTTCCGAATCCTGTAGCAGCAATGCTAGATGAGTAACAACAACGACGCCAACAACATGCGTGATATGTATCGCGTATAGCTCTTCTATTCCCGGAAGGACGTGAACATTTTACAAAGTGTAACAAAGTCAAAGACGCTATAACAGCTGATCGTTACGTGTACTGTTGTCCTGCAGCATAGAGCCTGCACGCTTTCCTAGCCTATCGGGTCGGCAGCCAATGAACGGATACGTAGCCTGTGGGTATAAAAGTGCAAACATGCATACATGTTTGATGTACACCTATACATATATGGCCTCTACGCCCGATGAGTGGTACAACTGTCACAAACGAATCACAAAGACTTACGTCGACTGTTTGTTGTAAGCCGTTTCATCGGCGAGTTGTTGTTGAGCTGTTGTTTGCCCTATCGATATACACAGGCACAACAGAGCGGCAAAGTTGAAGAGATCCGCGAATGAATCGCGGTTATCATTATTAGTGTAAATTGAAGTACTATTATTTTTATTATTAGTACCACATCTATATGATTATTATTTGTTGATTCGACAGATTGCCAGCCGATGAATGAATCATTAGTGCGCTCCACGCAGCCCAGTCAAAGGGGGACCCTGGACCAATCAGGACCACTGAGCAAACAAACCCCCGCAGAGGTCAGTTGTGAAGAGTTGATCGTAGTACGAGTAGAAGTGGTCGTGTTCACATGACGCACGTGTGCATATATGTACACACACACACACTTATAAATATATATATATATATATATATATATATATATATATATATATATATATATATATATATATATATATATATATATATAGGGACTGGCGATCAGGTCTTGGGGCGGCGCTATTCCCCCGTGTGTGTTGGGGTCGTCGTTTTCGTCTGACAACGAAGGCCCAACGAGGCCGCCCCTGTTTTCTTCACATTGATTACATGGGCCTGATTATCACTGGGTACAACGGCTTCTCTCAGCTCTATGCGCAACGTGATGACTGACGATAGTGACGACACAATAAACAACGAACAAGACCAGAATAGTTGTTTGTTTCCTTTCGGGTCTGACTCTCAGCCAAGATTTAACGTCCATGGGACTGCTTTACGCATTGCTTCACAGACGGACCCCCATAAATACAAATGTGCAACGGTGGGGTTCGAACCCGCGCGCCTATCTGGTGTCTCCTCCGGTCGCGAGGCGCAGACGCATGCCACCACGCCACCGGGCTCGACCTGGAGTAGTTGTAGTAGTTGTAGTTGTAGTAGTAGTAGTAGTAGTAGTAGTGGTAGTTGTGCGTAGTGCATTAGTAACAACTGCAACAGTAGTACAAGAAGAAGAAGAAGACATTGCAGCAGCTTTAGCAACAGCAGCGAGTGTTCGCAGAAACAGGAAAAACTGGAGAGAATGATGACAAAGCTCTAAGTCTCGTCGTCGTCGTCGTCGTCGTCGCCGTGGATTGAGTAGATCCGGCGGGGCAGATCTCTATAGTCGGATACCCGGTCGACTACGTACGACCGGGCATCGTTGTTGCCCGTCGTTGTCTTTGTTCTGGTTGTTGTTGCTGCCGTCGTCTGTGTTCTCCAGTCGTCGCCATTGTCTCCCAGTGCCGCCTTGTCGGGCCGAGTCGTTCGATTTGGCTCCTATTGCCCGATAAATCGCACTCTTCAGCGCTATTGGAAACGCTTAGTGACTCTGTCTCTCTTCTCCTCTCTCTCGCCCTCTATCTCCCTCTCTCTCTCTCCCGCGCGCGCTACCGGATCATCAGAACGGCGACGTGATGTTCAAGGAGTTCGCTGCTCGCCAAGTCGCGCCGAGGAGACAATATCGCGCTTCGTCGCTAAGCTACGCATTGCCGCATGCCGCGCGCAGTTCTATTGGCTGCCGCCTGGCCACAGGGCCAGCCGAGATCTGGCAGGCGAGCCGCAGGGCGGTGCGATCGAAAATCGCCAACGGCTTTCATTGTGGCTGTGCTGTGCTGCGCTGCGTTCCGAGGCCGAGGCGATCAGTCGCGCCACGGATTGGCACGATTTGCCGTGTGGAATCAGGTCAGACGGCTGCCGCCGCCGACGCCCGCGGGGGCGAAGAAGCGCACTCTGATCTGGCTGGTGGTCGTCTGTCTGAGCATTCATCAGCAGCGTCATCATTGTCGTCGTCGTCATCATCATAATTATCATCGGTATCCTCTCCATCATCATCATCATCATCGCCATTATGATCACCTCTACTTTCATTATCAACAACAACAACACCATCATCAATATCAACAACACCATCATCGTTATCAACAACACCATCATCGTTCATCGTCCTCATCATCATCATCGTCATTATCGATCACCAGCCGATGATCTCTAGGTCGCAAGGTCGCCGCCAGCACGGATTCGTGGTCGGGGTAGTAGCGGACTCAGTCGCCACTCCTCCACTCAGACCGTGCCACCTCGTGCGGCCTCGGAAGAGGAACATCGAAACGCCATCAGCACCAGCAACAACAACAGCAACAGCAGCAGCAGCAACAGCAGCAGCAACAACAACAGCAGTAACAACAACAGCAGCAGCAGAAACAACAATAACAGCAACAAACAATTCGCTAGTTGTCTGCCTCGTCTACTCCTGTACCCTAGTTCCCTTGCTAGCCCCTGGCTTTGGCCGCCCCAACCTCTTAGCCCGCAAATCCCGACGTTTGTCTGGCTATCTGTCTGTCTGCTGGCTGGCTTGCTTGCTTGCGGCCATTCATTCATTCATTCATTGATACGATATTGATACACAGTTAGCTGGGTGGGCAGCACCGGAGTCAGCGGAATTTGCGGCGGCAACACTCGATGAGATACAAACAGACACCGACAGAGACCGACAACCAGCGGGACAGACGTTGATCATCCTGTTTCGTCGGCTTCTACTACGAAGAGACTACAACAAGCATTACTACGGTTGTTGTTGTTGTTGTTGTTGCTGCTGCTGCTGCTGATGATGATGGTGAGGACGTTGTTGCTGCTGCTGCTGCTGCTCGATGACAATGCTCCTCCAGGCAGACCGGCGGGCCGGCCGTGCTAGACGCCAGCGAGCCAGACTTAGGATGAGGAAAGCCTACGTCTTCCTTATCTGTGTCTGGTCTGCGACCACAGCAGCAGCAGCAGTAGCAGAGCTACCCAGATCATGAACAGTGGCGGCGGCAACGGCATCCGAACCGACCAGATACTCCCGAATCTCCCGAATATCTATCCAACTCTAGACTAGAGATTGAAACACACTGATCGCCATGCTCGTTCTTGTCGTCGTCCTCATCATCAACATGACCAGCATCACCAGCATATTTGTCGTCGTTGTTGTTGTTGTTGTCGTTGTTGTTGTTGTTGTCGTTGTTGTCGTTGTCGTCGTTGTCGTCGTCGGCGTCATCATCATCCTCATCCTCATCCTCATTCTCTATCTCATACTCATCTACCTACTCATCGTCCATCTTACTACACTCATCGACTTCATCTTCATCATGCGCGACCGACCAATGCGCCATAATGACAATTGTATAGGGATAGTCATTGTCGCCACCACCATCATCACCACCACCGCCATCATCACCATCGCCATCATCACCTGCTCTCGCTTGGCGTCGCGTCACCGTTGTCGCCGTGCACCGCCGCCGGCGACAAGCGACGATGGCGTCGTCCGGCGCGTCGTCATCAGACTCTGCACGAGCTTTGTAGGGATGGATGGATCGATAGATGGATAGCTGGTCATGTACGTGCCGATACCGAATTGCATATTTGTATGTCTCGAGATCTGTATGCGCACCGAGCGTAGCGATGTGTTTCTGTGTCTCTCTGAGTGTGTGTGTGTGTGTAGGTGTCTGTCTGGATGTGGGAATTTATCACGGTCAGTTTCACGACCACGACCTCCACCATCCCCACCACGACCCCACGACCCCTCGACGACGATAAGCAGCAAGAATCCGGCGGCGACAGTAACAATGACGGGAACGACAACGATTGGACGCTTGCAACCGACCGCTAGAAACAAGCGCGATAACTGCTCCGACTGCTCTATATTTCTCTCTTTCTCTATGTATATATCTATATGTACTTTTCTGTTGAGTTTTTGCTCTCTCTCTCTCTCTCTCTCTCTGATTCTCATCATAGAGCACTGCTACTGCATAGTTCTATAGCTTGGTTACCTTCTCTCTCTCTCTGTCGCACTCAATCTCTTTGTTTCTGTTTCAACGTTTGAACGGGACCAACGAATGCAAGAGTCGGCACAAGAGTCGGCCCACATGCGTTCTAGCCACTCGCACCGTTGAACGTCCGCGTACAGTTGTGGACGTCCGTTACCTTGGCATTTACTGGCGCGCGTCTCCTTTAGTTTAGAGGGAAAACACACCCGCGTCGGCGGTCAAAACGATGGCACGCAGAGGAAGAGATTATGAAGAAAGAAACTCAAATAATTTAGATAGATCCATAAATATATCGATTTGTCAATAAATACCCCCCCCCCCCACTCTCCCCCCGGGAGAGATAGATCCTAAAGACCCAGAGTGTAGGAGATGACCGGCGGCCACTCCGCTACTGTTAGAGGTATAAGTACCAGTAGTAGGATATATGAATATGATTATATGAATAAAACCCTAAAATAAAAAAAAAAGCATTAGGTAGGAGTGGCGGGCTCGATTCCGGCGTGTCGAATGGCATTCCAGAGCTGGTATGCGTTAAGATTTGCAAGTTTAGGATAAAAGTGAAAAACAAAACATATATATATATATATATAACGGGATCGGGGGCGAAAAGACTCAACGGTTGACAACGCAGTCACGCAGCAAACAAGCCATCGGTCACGCAGAGAACTGTCGTCTACCGGTTTACTTGTGCCTCTCCCTAGCCCTTCATCTATCTATATATCATCCGCTCCCCTCCTTTTATTTATCGCTCTATATCTATATGTGTATATATATGATATATATATATATATATATATATATATATATATATATATATATATATATATTTATATATATGTATATCTCGGTCTTTTACTTTGTCTCCTGGTCGCCTCGCTCAGTGAGAGAATGGCGTACGGAGCAGAAGCCCTCGAGATTCAAAAAAGCCGCCTCCAACGCCGTCATTTTCGTCGCCGCCGCCGCCTTTGAAAGCGAGCCGCGTAATGTATTATTATGCGGCTTGTAATCCGCGCCTAGCCGGAGAGCTATCGTCCGCATCTGATATTATCCGTCCGGTATCCGAGTCCGACTTGCAACCTAAAGTTGCAGTTAGCAATAGTCGTAGTAGACGCAGCAGCAGCAGCATTGTCCGAGTGGCGGCCGCTCGCATCGCGGTCGAGGAGTCTAAAACTCTGTCCGACGCGGCCGATGTCTCTCTCTCTCTCTCTCTCTCTCTCTTACTACCGCAATCGCTTTCCGTCGGAGACCTCTCCCTTCTTGGCGGCCAGGTTGTCTCTGCTGCTGCTGCTGTTGCTGCTGGGATGTTCGCAGTCGTAGAAGTAACAGGAATCGTGGGTACAAGTAGTTCACATAATAGTAGTAGTAGTATTAGTAGCCGCAATAGCAATCATGTTGGTAGTAGTTGTCATTGTCGTAGCAGTAGTAGTAGTAATAGTTAAAGCAGAAGTAAAAGCGTCAGCTTTACAGCACATCGACTCAAATCGACGACACTCGACGATACCCGCGTGTGGCGGTGGTGGCGGTGAGGCATTTCACCTCAGCACTGCACGGCTTCTTGCTGACGGAAAAGAGAGACGACAATAATAACAACAACGGCCACAACAACACCAGCACAGCAGTAATGACGACAGCAACGACAACAGCAGCAGCAGCAGCAACAATATCGTCATCATTATTATCAACATCGCCTTCGGCAACCACCTCTACTGCAGGCGCCCCTCCAGCATCGAGACCTAGGCGCGTGAGGAAACTAGAGGAACTCAAGGAACTAGATCTGAGAACTAGACTCAGGCGAGCCGGCGGCGGCGGACGGGTGGTGGCCGTTCGGGCTACTTTACCGGAGGAACGGGGGGGGGGGGGGTGTTGTGGGGAAATTGGGATCGTCTAAGGCTTGGCTCGGCTAACGAAACCAGCGCTATCAGTGGTGTCCGTGGTATAGTCATAGCAGCAGCAGCAGCAGCACCAGGAACACTATTACTAATTCTACTATAACTTCTACTCGTAGTAGTAGTAGTAATAACAAGTAGAACAAGTCGTCGTGGTACATGTAACTACTACTGCTGCTGCTGCTGCATCAATAAGTGTTCGTCGTCAATCGTCAATCGCCAGCTACCCCACGAAACAGTGGCCGGCAGGCGGGGCCAACTGGCAGCCAGATCGACCAACAAACAGAGGGAGGAATAGACACACACACACAGAGACTGCATGTAGTATGCCGTATGCCGCCGAACGCCTGTGAAATAAATATCTGCTGAAATCTGAGCTTGTGTAGTCGCCGCGGCAGCCGCCACCAAGTGTGAGCGCCAGACTGTGACCTCGAGCCACCACAGTCTATGGCAGACAAGTGGCTGGTGTTGCAACAACAGCAGCACCAGCAGCAGCGGCAACAGCAACAACACTACCACCGTCTGCGTTTGCGAAATGCAACCGATATTAGTAGTGCCTTTTCTTGTTCCTGGGTTTTGTTGTCGGCGTCGTCGTCGTCGCGGTTGTTTCCTTCCTTTTCTCCTTCTCCTTCGTCTTGTTTTTCTTCTCCTCCTCCATGTTCTCCTCCTCCATCTTCTCCTTCGTGTTTTTCTGTTTTGTAGTTCTGCTCTTCTTTCGTCCACTTGTTTTTTGGTGGTGGTGGCGGCGGGTACTGCAATCGCGTACCCTCCTTCACTCCGCCCCCCCCCCCCCCGTCAAAGGAAGATTGTTGTGGTTGTAGCTGAAATAGCAATGGGCATGTGGTGGTGGCAAAGACCCCCGTTTGAGGGGCTAGTAGAAGGTAATAGAGGGCCTACATCGGATGAGTTGCGTAAAAGTGCTCGCCGTACCGCATAGTGTCGCAGAATGCGTTCTTTCTCACAGTCACATGATTGGGTCGCTCACAGTCAATTGGGGGGCACCGCTTTGGTGGTTGGCACCCACCCTCGTAGCGACCCCCGCGCCTCCCCCCCCCAGCGAGCTCTAATGCGCGTATTCATTGATAGTTTGTTGTCGCCGCCGCCGCCGCCGCCGGACTGCTAGAAACACCGTAATAAACAAAGAGGGCGACAACGTGTATTTTCACCTTTACAGCATACGCCGCCGTTTACGCAACCACCCACAAGTGACATCGGTGGTACACGCCCGCATTACAACACCAAAGCAAACACCGTGGTTTTGGTGTTGAAAACAGCGCGCCGCTGCCGCTCCTGTTGCTCGTAAGAAGGACTTCATCCTCATATTCTCGACATATTTCAAGCTGTCGAGTACGTGCGTCTCTACTTTCACGTCCCACTAAGTCTGTCCCACCTAATGGCTGGTCCCACCTAGCCACATATAAATTACCCATATCATAATCCCATGCCGGATCCCAACCAGACTAGTAGTCAGCTTGTCTAGGCTGTCTATCGATCTAATCAACTGCCATTGTACCATCTCGCAATATTTCGAAACGAGTAGTTCTTCTTCGGCCCTATTCCCCGCTACCCCCGGACACAAACATCAGTGGCCTGCCACAAACATAACCGTCGACAACCGTCGGCGCGATGGTACTCGTGTACAGAGCAATATCGTTAGCATACTACCAGCAGCTTACTACTGTGTGCAAAGGTCGTGTAGTTCGGGCGGTAACCTTCAACTGGTTGTTCCTAACCAAACCTCGCGTACTCTCTCTCGTGTGGTGTCGACGACAAAAATGCCTAGCGTGATTAACATGGGAGAATTATGCATGTTTGTTTCAAGTGCGTGCAAGTTATGAACGATAGCCGGCAACCCTCGCATCAAGTGGTCTGTCTGCTTGTTTGGCGGCAGTGATTGCAAACAAACCCCCGCTATTCGCAGCTGAGTAACGGTCATGGTATTGTAGATGGCGGTAGCCTTTCGCGGCGATTCCGCTGCTTCCGTTGATGCTGAATATGATTACGATGATGATGATGACGATGGTGATAACAATAATAATAATGGGGCAATGACGACGAGGATGATGATGATGATGATAATGATACTGATGATAATGACGTCATAATGCGCATACAAGCAGTAAACATACGATCTGCACAGGCAGGCAGCCAAGCAAGCAAAGTGGCTGCTTGACTGGCTTTAGGGCGTATGCAAAACGCGCGAGCCCGGCACCTCGTCGCCACCGGTCGCTGCGGCACACATCAAAGATCGGCGAACGACACAAATAGACAGACCTCCTCAAGACAGACCTTCATTCTGGGGCAAACAAGACACCCCCGGACAACAACGTCGTGTTTTTGTCGTCTTGGTTAGTGAATCTTGTCGTTGTTGTTGTCGTCATCGTCGACAACAACAACTACAACAACAACAACAACCGTATTACCATTTCAACTACGATGATGATTAATGAATATCGCGCTCTAATACGGCGCAACAATGTTCGAATTCTAGCTCTCTGGTGGTGGTGGTGGTGTCGGCTCTATCTAGACAGAGGCGCAGGGCCTAAAACACCTCCCTAGATCGTCCGCTCGGAGCGTTAAGTGCTGAGACGGAGGTCGGAGGGCGTCTGGCGTCTGGAGGGTGGCGGCGTGGCGGCGACGGATGCCGACACCGCTCGTACTCTATGTGCGCGTTGCGCTGATGCCGCTGCCGACCACGACGACGGCGACGACGATTTGGCTCCGAAAAACAGAATTCCTTTCTTGCGGATCAGCTAAGCGGGCAAACCACTTCGAGATTAGTCTTGGCGTTGTCTCGTAACGACGAACGACATGGATCCGCGGACTAGTCGCAAGATTCGCTCACGCGGTCGTCAAAACGACTAGAACGAAGGGGTCGAGGCGGAAAGGAAAGAAAACGAGAAAGAGAGAGGGGCGAGGAAAAAAGACATAGAGAAATAGTGAGAGCAAAATGGACGGCTTTACTAGAGAAGGCTGAGCAACAGACATTACCGACGCAGTACGGATGAGCCATATATATATATATATACATATATACACATACTGCGGTTATATCCACATAGCATCATGGCCCGGGTTGGTTGGCAGACGACTGAGGGCGACAAACGGACAACAACGGAGAACGAGCGAGACAGAGGGGCGAGTGCGTTCGACGAAGATGATCTCCGTTACGCCACATGAACACCGTCATCCACGAACCCTCATCCCCCCCCCTCCTCCACGCCTGTGTGGGGGGGGGGGGTAGCCACTCTACGACGGTGCCGGCAGAGCAGAGTAGCAGTGTCTAATAGCCGACGCATTGCACCAGCTTGTCGGCGTAAATGCACAAAGCGGTAAAGTTCTAGATACGCTGGTTGCTATACAGGGCCGCCGATGACTAGGCCTGACAATAACGACAACAACAGCAGCAGCCGCAACAACAACCACAACAACAAAAACAACGACGACAATAACAACAACAACAGCAACAACGACGACGACGACGAGAACAGCAACGGGAGCGAGTATGTATAGTACACGCATTAGGTACGCTTGAGGGCGCTTCAAGGTAGAGGAAGGGCTGCCATGGTACCTAGCAGCAGCAACAAGAACGACAACGACGACCGTGACGAGACACTACGAGGACCATGAGGACATCGCCAGCCGACACAGCAGGACCGTGGCGGCCTGCAGCCTTCTTACAGCGCAGGCAGAGAGGGGGTTTTTCTTGTTCTCGGGCTTCGTTTGCTGGCTGTCGTTATTTCCTCTTCGCCCGCCCCCGCGCCCTCTCTCCTTATTTTGCTCCTATGTTCCTCCGTTTCTTCCGTTTCTTGTCCGTTAGCCCTTTTAGAATCCTTCTGCTGTCCGTGTACGTGTACTAGCTGATTTGCTTTGCTGCTGTTACAGACCTGTTGTTGTTGTTGTTGTTGTTGTTAGTGCTCAATCTGCGTCGTTGGATACCGCTTTGTTCTTCATCTTCTTCCCTTTCCCCATTATCATTATTATCTCTATGACGATCACTATAATCATCAGCACCGCATCATGCTTAGCATCATCGTCACCACATCATCTTCTTTTTCATTCTCCACTTTCTTCCCCCCCCCTTTCGTCTTCTTCACTTACGATCTCTCCTACCACCACTACCACACCCTTGTTCTTTTTCTGGTTTTCCTCGCGCTTCCGCGCACGATTCTTCTTGGCCAATCGCGCACCTCTCCTTGCGTGTTCACCTTGCGTTTTCTGCTGCACGAGTTATTCCTCCCGCCACCGCTGCTGCTGCTGCTGCTACTACTACTATTACTGCTACTTCTGCTGATGCTTAGGGCTATTGCTTGCGCTGGCTGTGCCTGAGCAGCATGTCGCAAAATATGCCAATGTATGCGAAACACAGTTCAGACTGGCTGGCTATTATAGCTAGCCGGGAACAGTAGCGGTACGGTGGGTTGCGTCGCGGTACCGTCGAGGGCGATCCACCTGGCGCACAGTGCGTCGGGTACCACCTATCACAGAAGCAACAAAGGGCAGGGGGGGGGGGGGAAGGGCGGGGGCGAAGAGAAGAGATCCCTTTGCGCGTGCGCTTTCCTCAGTTGCCACCGCCACCTCCACTGCCGTGGCTAAAGTATTGCTGCCTACCTAGCCGAGAGGCGAGGCAGAGAGAGAGAGAGAGAGGTTCTCTGCCTGTGAGACGAACCCACAGGCTGAATGCCGCGGCTGCTGCTGCTGCTGCCGCTGATGCTGCGACTATGATTATTACTACTACGGCTACGATTACTCTGCCTTGTTCCATCCATGACTGCGGTGGCAGCCGCAGCGGCAGCGGCGGCGGCGTTACTCGAGGGTGTGGGTGCGCCCTGGAGCATGGAAGACAAATCATAGCTGCTCATTACTCGTTTCTGCTGCTGCTGCTGCTCTAACAGCAGCTTCTCGTAGGGACCGCAAGGGGGCCACATTCACCAGCCACCCGCCTGCCCGCCCGCCCGCCGAATCTGCCAGTTTCATCGTTGTCGTGGTTGTTGTTGTTGTCGTTTGCTGCTGCTGCTGCAACAAGTCACAACCCGGGAACTCTGCTGCTACTACGACTACTACTACTACTATTCCTTCTAGTACAGTGAGGTAGAGAAGGGGGAGAGGTATTTTGAGAAATTTATAGAGACTCGTTCTCCGGTGGCGATCCTCCTTCGGCGTGGTCTGCCTACCCATACCTACCTACCTGCTTGCTGTCTATCCCCAGGGTCCGTTGAACCCTCCGTATGATTCCTCCCCCGGCCGACAACCCCCACGCCTGTATTCCGTCTTACCTCATGTCCCGTAGCCCCCCGCTTCCCGCTCCCCACACTCGCACACACACACCCGCAAACATCTCCACTTTCCCCGGTAAGCCAGCCTTATTCGGGGATTCGGGAGTTCTTCTTTCTCCATGCATCTCCAGCAAGAGCAGGACTGCTAGTATCAGCAGCAGCAGCAACTACTACTACTACTACTACTGCCAGTCAATGATGCCCAGCCGTTGCAGCTACGGCAGCGACAGCGGTGCGCCCGCAACGAAGGGACCGCGGGGGTGCCCACGGCCCCGACCCCGACCTCGACAGGCGTCTCGAAAGACCCGTCGTCGGCGCAATGGCGGGAAGGACGGAAGGACGAGGAGAGAAGCAGGTGTGAGTAATACGAAACCTTTATGACACCTTATTGCCGTGGCTAGGAGACGTAGAGACTATGCCGGTAGCTGTAGCACCACTTCATTAGTGCACCACCGGCCATATATATGATCTGAAGCCATATACGAGCGGCAGGGTGGTGATGATGATGATGATGATGACGACGACGACGATGCGGACATAGGCGATGAGGACCACGATCAGGACCTCGAGTACCACGACCATCCATTGGCCTGCCGCCTCAACACGACCACGGCTACGCTTACCGCTTGCTAATGCTGATGAGGTTTTACTGACTGCTTGAATGGCCGGCCGTCTCTGGGGTGTGCGTCTCTATGTATCTGTGTCTCTATGTCTGTCAGTCTGTTTGTCTATCTGCATAAAGTCGGTTGGGAACGTCCAATGAGCGACGACCGAGTCCTTACATAGTATCTTCTTCAACATTTCACTTTCTCTTCCTCATGATTATTGCCACCATCATCGTCACCATCATCATCATCCCCGTCATCATAATCATCACGGTCACCCGGTCAACTCTGCCGATGGCTCCTGGGCAAACAGACGACGTCGACCTCTCTCGAATACGGGCAATTATCTACGCTGCAATTAATTTTGCCCTTCGGTGTTAAAGAAGCACCCGCAGGGTCAGTAGCGGTACGTTGCAAGAGCTACCCATTGTTCATAGTTCCCTCTGGATATCTAGGCCCACGGCTAGCGCCCACCGCCCAAAGGCAGCGTTAAAAAGGATCCGCTACAAACTAGTCAGTTATGTTACTATGTTTGTGGTTTACGACGCCGCGTTAGCATTCTTCGTCCTATTATATTTATTAGTAGTGTTCTACATTTTGTTTTCTTATTCTCTTTTCGTGCTATTGTAGTTACTTTTTTGTGTGTTTTTCTTAGCCAATCACTCTCCTTGCATTGCTTTCATTGGGGTCTCTGCTGCAGTTATTCTGTGTCTATAATAATAACATGAACGCCGTGAAGTGAAAGCAAGCAAGCCGAGAATACTGAATCTGGCTCAAGCGTACATACCTCACTATGATTTATTATTTTAACCCTTTATTGCTAGTAATAATACTATGATTGTTAGCTACTGTTGATATTTCTTGGATTAAAACGTCATCGTTACGCCTTAATGGACGCTTTAATGCTTTCGTCTAGCAACCAAAAAACCTCCTTCCTAAATTAGATTATCTAGGGCCGGCGTTATTGAGCTGGCTAATCGCCACTCTCTGTTTAGGCTCATCATTCGATTCGACACTTTCGTTCGAAACCAAGTCTAACACACATCAATTATACGCATATCAGTTATGCCGAGCAGGCGAGGTGCACAACTTAACCTGCTATCAAAAAAAGCCTACCACCGTGTCATCGTAGAGCTTCGTACAAGCTAGCACTAGTGACGAAAGTAAGGATTAAGTTGTCGTTACAGTGTGGGGTCTGATATTCATAGATGAAAAGATCATAAATTGATCAAAGAAGTCATCGTATTAGTAGTAAGAGTGGACTCTAGGTAGGACTAGTGGTCGCCGATCGGAGAGCTTTCCGATCGAGAGAGACAGAGAAATAGGGAGACGATATTCTTAGCTGTCCATCTTTGTGCCGTTACACCGCCAGCCAGTTGTAACCATTGTTGTCGTCGACCAACGCAAGCAGTCTATCCAGAGATTTGCTTGGCGGGCGAAAAATCGCTTCGCCGCCATCGCTGCCTCTGCTGCTGTTACAGATCCCGGCATCACACAAATCGGCACTAGCCGAATCTCCTGTTCTTGGTCCTCCGATTCTGAATTAGCACTAAATTGCGAATGATAAATGACACGGTTTGCGTCGTAGTTCTGATCGCGGCGTACAGCCAGCCACCTTCTTCCACCACTACCACCATCACGACCACGACCACTATCGCCAGCATGGCCGCCTCGATTCGTTTGTATTCTCTGCTGTAGGAACAGGCTTGTTCGCTCACCCGCTCTTTCTTTCCCTGTTTCACAGCTCTCTTAGCTCTGAGCTCTCTGTGACTTTTTCGCACTTTGGCTCTCCGCCGTTTGTACATACGGAAGCATCGGCAATGCTGATACATGTGTTTATATATATATATATATATATATATATATATATATATATATATATATATATATACATGCATACCCTACAGCGGATCCTAACGTCTGTATACACACGGTGGTCATACTATGAGACGGCGTAATGGAACATAGCCGGGTGAGAGCACTGTTACTACCGCTGATGCTGCTGTTGCAACGAACGGACCACCGCTCGGGAGTACGACGCCGACGATAAAGACAAGAACTCGAAGAACCTGAAGTCACACCTCGTGTGTCGTTAGGAGCGTTAGAGTCAGTTAGTCAAAGTCAGATATTAGAGGAATGGCCCGAACTCTCAAGGAGTGAATGAAGTACACGCCACTGAGTCGGGCGGCTAAGATGGCGCTGATGGTTATGAGATGAGCAATGAACAAGCTAGTAGTTATCCGCGATTCACGACGTGGTCACTGGCCAGCGTGGCCGAAGTGTCAACGAGCTAGCCGACCTACACAGGTAGGTAAACCTTCGAGTTTTCGATATATGTATATCGACGCCAAAATGGTTGAAGCTGAAACCGAGATCGAGAGAGATCGATTGAGGGTGAAAAACCTCTCCAAACGAGAGACGACAGACTGTACACATTCGAGCACACACATCTCAATCAAGATGCCGTTGTAGCGGGAGTTTGAAATCGAGGTGTTCAGGCGCGGGGGGGGGGGGCGATGCGGTGGAAGGTGAGCTGCTGGGTCTACTGAAGTTAGGAAGTCGCTGAAGTCACCAGCCGAATGAAGTACAAGACGGCGGCCGGATACCGCCGTCGTTTTCGTTTCGTTTTCTTCTGCTGCGTCCGGCCGTTAGCGTTGTTGTTCTTACTGTTGTTGTTGTTGTTGTTCCTGCTTCTGCTGTTGTTGTTGTGATTGCGATTGTTGCTGCTGTTGTCATTGTATCTGACATAGTCACTTACCTGTAATTCAAAACGAACTCGTTAACAATGAATGCTTGTCGCGTTAACCTCGGCGCCGCCAGCACCCCAGATTTACCCGCCCTACCCGCTAGCATGCTGACGCGTTAAGGTCAACGACAGCGTTGGGAATAATAATATCAATAATACGTTCATACAAGACAATTGTATTTTTAAAGACACAAATAAAATAAATAAATATCAATAATATGGACTCCACTCGACTTGAATATGGGCCGTTCGACTACCCAAACGTTTAAAGTAGCGGCGAACTCAATTGCAACGTCCCGCCATGAATAACGGAGACTTGGCCTATGATCCCAACATGAATAGATTGCAAGCCACACTTCACACTCTATTTGCCTTTATGCTCAAGGCCTTAGTGGTCGAAAACTTGCAATAATCATACAATATTATCATCTCACTGAGTTAACTAGAATATCATACTGTGTTTGTCATGTCGCTCTGGTGAGTACGAGGTTTGCATTTCCTCTCTTGGTAACGTCGGCAATCCTAGTTAATAGTGTTAGAGATAATCATGGTACTCATAGCAGGTTTAGCAGGGGCCTGCAGCAACGGAGGGCGGCACCGGTTTAGTAGCAATCAGCTCACTATTGTTAAGAGCAATAAGGTGTAAGGGCGTGGTGAACTCTACCCTGCTATCATCTTCCCTCGGCGCGAACTACAAGACAAAAGTGCTTAGAACGTCCTACTATGGTAGCGGGGCATCATATTTGCTGGCATCACTGATGCTGCAGTAACTGGCTAGCGGCGTTTCGAACTTAGTTTTTTCTGTACTTTTCGATTAATGAACGGGGGGGGGGGGGGGGGGTGGAAAGAACGAAGTAACACCAGAGGCAGAACGTTAGAAGCTGAAGTACGCGGTGTTACTGAGACGATGAGCGCAGGGTCACATAGGGCTTGGGATGTTTGTCGCCCGACTGGAGCGGCCTCGAAGCTAACCTAAAATTAAAGTAAAGTTTTCGAGCTGACCCTTAGCTAAGATTTACCGTCCACGGAACTGTTTTTCACATTGCTTCATAGACGGACCCCCCTTAAAAACAAATGTGCAACGGTGGGGCTCGAACCCGCGCACCTATGTGTCTCCTCCGGTTGCGAAACGCAGACTTAATCCACCACGCCACCGGGCTCGACCCGAAGCTAACCTGCTACCAGTACTAAAAAAAGTATTGGTAGCTTTTAACTACTACTACTACTTCGTAACCAATCATTGGTTAATAAAACTACTACTACTACTACTACCACCACGGGAATCCTAGTGTCACCTCTGCTGTTGTCGCTGCCTCTGAGCTGACGAACAGCGCCGGCGTGATCCGGCGTCTGTGAGCCGACTGGCCAAACGCAGATTGCCAACAGCAGCCATTCATGTGGAAAGTCATCCATATGGAAGCCAATCGATGCAGGATTGAACCAGTCGACAAGCGTATGCCACGAGACGATAAAGCACTAGTACAAGGCAGTGCATTGACAACGTCGGCGAACCAGACGCCAAGCCGAAGAGCAACCGATACCGCGATGAGAGCAAAGGAGCGAACCCGACACGGGGAAGCTAGCTAAAATTCAGGGCCAAAAAGACTCGGACTAGGAGGACATTGGCAGGACAAACTGCGAGCGAGCGAGCAAGCGATACCATGATGCCAATATAGCAACACAACGCTGCTCGAAGAAGACGAACTCCTGTTGTCTGGAGTGTGACGCCGTCCGTCGTCCAGGTTGTCAGGTGAAGAAGGATGAAAGACAAACGAAAAATATAATAATGATACGAATGACGATTATGATGGTTATGGTGATGAAGAAGAATATAAATCAAAACACCTTGACAATCGTAGTTCAACGTACGCACGCACGCATGATGAGGAGTGCGCATTCAGATCCTGATTATGATCGGCATATCATCGATATCGACTGGTGCATAGATACATTTATATACTGGCCGGGTATTTGTATCACACCGGGTACGCGGTGTGTATGATGTAGAAGATGCAGCCGAGGTAAACCTTATTTCTACTTGAATGTTTCGTTCTCGATTTAAATGTATGTGTGTATATGGATAATAGAGCGTGGAGATGATGCGCCAGCGACTTAATTAGTGACGGGCTTGATTCTGGGACACGTGCTCGTTTTCAACGCAGCTTATAAAAATGTAAGTATTTAGCAAGGACCTCCAGCACATAGAAGTGATCTGAATAAGTGAGCAGGCATCTAGTTTCCAGATTGGTTGCGCAAGTAAATATGCGAGATTATGCGATGCGCATATGAACCAAGTGATAATTACTAAAAGTAAATCTCTCTCCCTGTATACATATTATATATATATATATATATATATATATTTATATGGCTGGTTCCCCATATTGGTTTCCTCTCTAACGTCTTTCCGGTGGCTAGGTAGTTAGTTGAATGAAAACGGATATTTAAAAGTCAGTCCATTCAACGCCAGTTGTCGTGCGTATCTTCTCCTATTTGTTCTTGTCCATCTCTGTCTCAATGTCGACGTCCTCCTGTTCATTATCATCATCATTATCACCCCCTACCACCACCCCCATCTCGACCATCAGCAACACCCCCTCCTCCGCCCAACACTACTACCATCATCATCATCATCGCCGCCGCCACCGCCACCTTTATTTTGTTTTAATGCTTGCTTTCTTCCCAGCCTGCCTTCCTTTCTTCCTTGCCTCAATTTATTGTTCTTTTTCTTTTTCTTCTTATTCTTCTTCTTCGTGTTTGCCAAGATCTTCCGTTCTTCTTCATCTTGTTCTTCTCATAATTTGTCAATGCAGCCGCGACGCGAGCGGTGTCCTTCGTGTCGCGCACCGCGACTGTCGGTATCTTTTCCTTTCGTAAAAAAAAAACGACGCTCGTCGTTCAAGTCAACCTCGTCAACCAAGGCGAGCATACCGCCCGCCGCCGTTCGTTATAGCTCGCTGCCGTTGTTGTGATCGCTACGTTGACCAAACCACACTCGAGTTTATTCGGAGCGCGCTCGGGTATCGCTCGGAGTTCGAGCTTCTTCTTTTGTAGAGACGCCGACGCGTCGCCGACAACACATGTGTCGCTGTTGCTTTTGAGGTTTTGTGATTCCCGCCTGCCAGCCAGCCATCCAGCAGTCAATGGATAGGTAGGTAAGGTAAGTAAGTATGTATGGAAGTAAATAACTAAGTAGGTGAGCTATAAGTGAGCGAACGGATGAGCTAGTAGTTGTTCACCTTGTTCATCTATCTATCTGTCTGTCTATCTGTTCGCCTGCTGCCAAGTCTCTCTCTCTGCCAGTGAGAGTTTCTAAGGCAATTGGTCTCGCCGCCGTAAACTCATTCGTCGGCCATCATCTACACCCAGCCAGCCATGCGGGTTTTGGGAGCTGGTAAATGCGGTAACGGCGTGGCGCATTCTGCCGCTGTCGCTATTGCTGTTTCCATGTTGGGGATGAAGCTCTTTCCCACCGATCTAGCTCCTTTCTCTGCACGTCCTTCTTCGTTAGCAATTAAAGTACACGACACAGCAGCAGCAGCAGCAGCCTAACCAGTTCGGTAGTCAGTCAGTCAGTCAGTACGCATCAACTCCGCAGACTTGGGTGCTGCTGACTTTACACCAATATGACCGCCATCACAATAACAATATTAATCATCTTCGTCATCATCATCGTCGTCGTCGTGAGGACAATCATCATCATCATCATCATCACCATCGACATCGTCGTCAGAACAATCGTTATCCTCAATATATGCCATAATTGTCATCATTACAACTATGTGGCACACAACATCGTCTATAGCTATATTGTCGCCGGCAATGTCATTGTGGTTGTCGTTGTTGCTGTCGTTACTGTTGTTGTTGTTGTTGTCGTTGTCGTTTTTCTTGTTGTTGTTGTTGTTGCCATTGCTGCTGCTGTTCCCAGTGCCTCCTTCGTTGTCGCCGGTCTTGACGTTGTTACTGACCTAGGGGGTTGTCGGTACCGGCGCCACTGTAGTAGGCGCCTTCATCATTGTCGTCAGCATCTTCATTATTGTATCGTCTTCGTCAACAATGCTCGAACCGTCGAGCCTACTACGAGAGCTTCTGTCGCAGAGAGTGGAGACTCAAGTTTTTATGCTGATTAGGTTGCTCTGGATTGTTCTTCTGGTCGTTTGTGTGGTGCACTCCGGTGCACGCTGTCAAGGTGCGCTCGTTTGTCAATCCGCCGTCTCGCAATGCCAACGTGCCGGTCGAGTGGGCGTCTACCGGTAGAGGTAACACTGGCCAAGGGACCGACCGACAAATGAAGAGCAAAAGCAGTAATAAAAAAACAACAACAACAACAACCACGACAACAATACCAGCTGCAGCAACCAGAACAATGTTAGCAACAAGAACAACAACAACAACAACAACAGCGACAAGAGTAGCGCCATCTGCTGCAGCTGGAGCAGCAGTGGTAGCAATAACAGCAACAATAATTGAAGCAAGAACAACAACAACTATGCTAACGATAGTTGATCTACTTCTAATTCGTCACATGCCGTTACCATTGAGTTTGCCGGCCCTGCCTTCGCCCGACCGACCGACCACTCTCCGTCTGTGGTGGCGGTAGCCGTGGCGGCTTTCGTCTGTGATCACTGACCTCCTCCACCGAGACCTCCCTACTCCCCACTCACCCCCCCCCCGCTCGTATCTTCCAACGGGCAGTGCCGCCGCCGCAACCATCATATTCAAGTCGGTTACCGTGACCTGTTGGTGTTTGTCGTGGAAGACTGGCACAAAGACAAACGGAACCTCGCTGGCCTCGACGGCCGGACGTCAGGCCCCACCGAGACGCACGCGATCAAAACGACGTCTTGTTGATCGACGTTCTGGAGCTCTGGAACTAGCCGGCAGACACATGTTGACCGTTGTGACCTGCCATCATCGCCAACCAATCAGCAATAATACCAATCATCATCATCATTGGCCATCAGTGACGGACATGAGGCCGTCAATATCGTCAATACCACCATTACCATCTTCACTACCATCACCACCACCAGCATGGATGGTTATGCCACGTACAGGAGCACCGGCCTCAAATAGGACGGGGTCGCAGTTGTTGCAGTGGTGATAGGAACAATCGTAGTAGCAGAAGAAGCCGTTGTAGTAGTAGTGGTAGTAGTAGTAGCCCGGTGGCAATGTGAAAAACAGTTCCGTGGACGTTAAATCTTGGCTGAGGGTCAGCCCGAGAACTTTACTTTTAGTAGCCCGGTGGCGTGGTGCACTCGCGTGCGCCTCGCGACCGGAGGAGACGCCTAGGTGCGCGGGTTCGAGCCCCACCGTTGCACCGATTTGTATTTATGGGGGTTCGTCTATGAAGCAATGCGAAAAGCATGCGTCCCGTGGACGTTAAATCTTGGCTGGGTGTCAGCCAGAGAAGTATTATATAGTAGTAGTAGCACTATGCGAGCGATCCAAAAACTTCACGTTTTTTTACTGCGAGCTTGTGAAAGACGCCGTATAATATTTTATCACGTATTTTTCACGTATTTCATCACAGCTTATTTTATCACGCATAATAACGTGATAAAATAAGCTGATTTTACGCCCCGTCTTCTTGACACTGCTCTTTGAGCTCTTTCATGACAGCCTCAAAGAGAGTTTAGAATTCTCGCGAAGGGTGTCTCCGCACCGCGTAAAGGCGGTACAAATTCCACCCTCCCTTATTCCCCCTCATTCTTTCTCTTTCTCCCGCTCCCTCTTTCCCATCTCGAATATCCCTGTTTTTTCGAACTATCTCTTTCTCTCATTTGCTCTATCTGTCTCCTTCTGGGTCTGCCCGTGTGACGACGCCTTTATCATCACCGCGATATTCGCAATGGCCGTCGTGGACTGTGATGCGTGCCTGCGTTGGTGGTGGCACGGCAACCATGCGTGCCAATCGCAATACATAAATAAGTAAATAAATAGGCAGTAGTAAACGAAGGTAATACGAGGATCATGATGGCGACGCCGTCAACACGACCGACACTTCTTGGATCATTAAAAGATACCGTTCAAATATCAGTGTCAAAGAAAAAGTGCCGCGCTTGTACGTACGAACAAACATCTACACACATATAAGGTCACAGGAAAAAAATTAGATATATATATATATATATATATATATATATACATGTTGCGTCAAACCAGAGCGACGCGTCACGCGGCAGACATTCGTTGTCGCCGGTGGAAGCCTGCAAGCTTCCATAAGACAACAGCAAATCAGTGTTGCATCGTTCCTATGCGTCATTTCGGTCCAACTTACTTGACGTAGACATCTGTATGCGCACAACTTTTGACCTGCACAATGGTGGTTCTCGCCTCACAGCTGGCAGCAGGTGCATACACACAGGCACTCAGGTATGCCTTAATGCGTATACGATTATATTACACATACACCGCAACACTCGTAGATAGATAGACATAATAATCAATAACAGATAAATTGTTGATTTCGGGGAGAACAATTACCCTTTGACTGGACACGCCCCCAACTACGCTTTGGGTCGCGCCTGGCATAGAGGCTAGACGTAGTCCTGTGGCCGCAACCGCCTCGTGTCGCCAAGCTGAAGACATGCAGAAGTCCCTGACGTCGTAGTTCTCCGTCAGGTGAGCGCACGCATAGAGACGTCACCTCTTGTCTGTGACAGCAACACTGGTGGCTTGGGCGACAAACGCTCAGTTCGCAGAAACAGAGGCGTTATCATGCGAAGGATTGTCTACTCCTGCACGCTTAGAGTTTCTTCTGTCTCGATTGTTAAACTGGGTCAAGCATTGCGCTGCTGTTGCATTTTTCTGCTGGACTATAAAAAAGCCCAACGAAATCCATACAATGAGCATTCTAAAAGTCGCTAAAAAGCTAAAGACGATATGACATCGACTAGTTTCTTGCCAGCCAATATTCCAAACAAGTGTGTTCAATAATGCATTTGTTGTTGTTGTTTTTGTGGTTGTGGTTGTTCTTGCTGTTGCTGTTGTTGTTTTCATTGATATTATTTATTATTGTTTCTCTCGGTTGTTTTTGCTGTAGTGTAGTGGCAGCGGCGCCGGCGGCAGCAGCAGGAATAGCAGCCGTACAGTCTAACTGCGTGGCGACAGATAGTGCCAATAACGCACCAGCAATAGCAGCAACAGAAGCAGTCGCCGTGTTCGTCGTCGGTAACGTAGTAGCTCTAGAAGTATTATTTATAGTAATCGGCGGCGTGCTTGCGGCCATCAAAGTCATAATAAAGGTACTCTCATATCTTATAGTGTACGTAACACGATACACCATATAACTACTACTACCTGCGTGCTGCTGCCCACTACACAGCCGACGACGACAACAGCCACAACAACTACAATAACTACAACAACAACAACAATAACTACAACAACAACAAAAACAACACTTTTCCGTTTGACAATGATGACAGTGGCCACATCAAGATGAGACGACAAACCTATTTCGCACCATCCACACCAGCGCCAACAGCAGCAGCAGCAGAAACAGCAGTAGCTCATAACAACAGCAGCCGCATGGCAATCTAGATGGCTCTAATCGACGGAAACAGTGCCGCCGGCGGCCGGCCGGACAGCCGGGGATTGTGGTGTGTGGTTGCCTTTGACAGATGCCGCCCCCCTGCCTTGTTGATTAGACGACGTCTCGAACGACACCCCACACATCAGGCATGGCCATGGATATGACAATGAAGATGGCGACGCAGACACTAACGCTCCCGCTATGGCCCGCTATATCTGCGTGAATGTGTGTCTCTATGGACGAGATCTCGACGACGATGACGACAACGACGACGACGACCTAGAGTGTGCCATGCCAAGACAAAAATGTCATCCCCAAGTTCAACATTCCCCCCGCTCCCCCGCACCCTCACCCACCCCACGACCCGACCCGACTCTTTCTCCCGGGCCGTATCCTTCGTACAGGCGTCTGCACGGCTGTACCGTCGCTCTCAATGACGGCTGTCGTCTTCCTCTGTCTTTCGTGCGTTCTGTTTCCCATATTTTCTCTCATTCTCTGTTCTCGCTCCCCTAATCGCGATGTTGTTTGTTTGCTTTGTTTTGTGTCGGGATTGTCGGGACATCTTCATTGCCGATATTATTGTTGTTGCCGATATTGTTGTTGTTGTCGTCGTCGTTGTTGCCACCGCCGCTTCGGTTCGTTTGTAATGCCGACCGATTTCGTGTTCCTGCTAGCCATTTCTACATCTAACCGACGATTAGTTGCTACAGTCGGCGACAGCGAGTCCTTATCACATCGTCTACTATATAATGCACTACTGTACGGTCAGACAACTGGCACTGGATTGCGCTGGCTAGATGTCCAAATATGCATAGGGGCCAGCCGCATGTGCATAATTGTCTACGCACGATCGTACTACACGAGTATGTAACTCATGTTTGCTCATATAAAGTTGGGGTGACCGCTGGGTTGTCTGGACTTGTGGGATTAGCGTGTCGTCTTTGTTGAGGTTTATAGCGGCGTAGCACCTCTGACCTCTCTTGGTATGTGTTGTTATTTGTGTTGTTGTTGTTGTTGTTGTTGTTTTTGTTGTTTATTGTGAACGAGAATGATGGTTGTGATGATAATGATAGTATTGGTGTCAATGATAACCTGATACATATTGCCGCCGACTCTCGACGATGGCGAATACGCGGGACGGCAAAATTCAAACACGTGCAATGAATACCTTAGCAAAAGAAGTAGGGACCTATTCATCAAGTCGTCAATCAACGGCCAGTACACGCAGTGCAGCGCAGATTGTATTCAGCCTTTTACTCACAATCATGGGGCATCGTGGTGACAATTAAAATCTCCGCTGTTAGCAGCACTCAGAAAAGCTAAAGTTGCTAGTGGAAGATTGTCTTGTACACTGCAGCTAGCACATTTCGATGGCCCGATTAGGGCGGGTAACGGTGGATTAGCTACACTTTCTTTGGCAAGCCCTTACTCAGTACTCTACACTCTACAGTACACTAATAAAGAGGATATCAGTCATCTCCATAACTTGCCAAACTAAGACTGATGTTTTCGTAGGTACCCGTTTGAACGAGGCTTATCGTAAACTCAGTTAGACGATCGCGTTAACGAACCTTGTTCGCGAGTTCTATTCGTCGTGGTGGTTATTTGTTCGTAGCAATTTCTCAACAGCAGCAATCAACTATACTACGGCACATAGACATACACAACCATACACACGATGCATACGTAAACGTGTACATAAACCCTTTCTTTAGGTGCGTGTTGTCCTACGTATTTATGTCTCCTTCATATTTGACAAAACAGAGGTACGTACTCAAGCCAGGTTCGACAAAAACGGCTAAAAGTAAAGGCTGGATAGATAAATCGCCAGAGCTGGCATCATGTAACGATCAATTCCAAATGTTTTCTTCCCGCGTAATATAGGCTGCGTGAAGGTGGGTAAACACAACGTATGCGCGCCTACTATGCTTAGGCAAAGTCAGAGGCAACAGATAGAGAGAACGAGAGATAAAGAGAGAGAGGACACTCCTAAAAGTGACCAGCCAAGCGTAGACATAATGAAAAGGCAGTTGTTTGTACTGCTACAGCAGCTGTCATTAGCACTGTTGCTGGCGTCTTTGTTGCTGTTGTTGTTTCTGTTGTAGTGGTGGCTGCTACCGCTATTTTTGCCCGACAGCAGGCACCAGGCAACCCGAGCGTCGGGCCAGCCCTGCCTCCGTCGCACTCTCACAGCTAACGCACCAGCAACAGCAGAAACAACAACAACAACAACAACAAGGATGACTGTCATCATTATCATTACTAGCATCATCGCGTACTGCCGATGGGTGCCTATCTTAAGCTCTCCGGACACGGAGTCGAATCGACAGTCGGATGTGAATAAACGTGGGGGCCGACCTGAGTCGGAACTCCTCGGCTGCTTTTGTGTGCGGAATTGCTGAGAACAGTCGTCATCTTCGTTGTCGCCGCCGTCCTCGTAATACGCCAGTCGTAGCAGCAGTAGAGGGCCTGATATTAATAATAATGATGATGGTGGCGGTGGTGGTGGTACCGAACCTAGCTGGTCTGTGGCGTCTACGGTACCGATGATGCGGGCCAGGGCAGTGGGCTCGGCGATGCGAGCAAAAAGAACACTTCGGGCTCTCTCTTCTTTCCTCCTCCTCCTCGCCACCTTGTTGTTCCTCTGCTCCTCGTTCTGATTCGGGTTTCTTTCCTTGATGTTCGTCTTCGAGTTGTCCTCCTCCTACTGCTCACCTCCTCTTTAGTCTTGTCCTTCATTTTCCCCTTTGTTTCCCTCCTTCCCTAGTTCTCCTCGTTACTTCTCCATACTTTTCCCTGGTTTTTCCTTCTCTCTTTCTCTCCGTTTATACCTGTCTTTCGCTCCTACTCGTTTCTCTCCTCCTTGGCCTGTTCCCCGATCTGTTTGTTCTTCTGCTTCTTCTCCTCTTTTTGCTTGTTCCCCTCCTCGTTGTTCCCTTCCCCTATCTTACTGTGTTTCTTTTCCTCGACCTTGTTCTTTTTCCCTATTGGCCATTGTACTTCTCCTTTTCCACCTTATTTTACTTTACCCCCTATTCCGCACTGATCTTCTCCTTATTCCTCCCTAATCTTCTCGTCAGTCCCTTCTGATGTTCTTTTCATTCCTCCCTGATCTTCTCCCTGTTCCTCTTCTTGTACCACTACGTTTGCTAAGAGTCAGTCTGCCGCCACCGCCGATCAGAGCGACGACACGGAGTCAGCGACACAGATAGATGGATAAACGAGGGCGAGAACAATCGAGAAGAACAAAGCTATGCCGCAGTTCCAATTCATCGTGGCGGCCGGTGCCCGGCGGCGGCACACCTTGTAAGGCCGTCGGGCGGCCCGCGTCGGCGTTCTTGTTTTGTCTAGCTATTTTGGAGCTCTAGCCAGTTCTTCTTCTGCTACTGCTTCTGTTGCTGATGCTGCTGCTGTTGCTGTTGGTGCTCTGCTTGACTGGCTGGCAGCTCGCTGTTGCGGTTGCTGTTGTTCATGTGCGGATCCTCCGTTCCGGAGGTGGTGGATCTATCTCCAGACAAGCATGCGTGTCTATGGGTGCGCGGCGTCCAATGGCTGTGCGCGCTCATTCTCTTAGGATTCTCTTTCCGTCCCTCCCTTGCTTTCAGTCTCGTTCTCTCTCGATGAATGATCTCTCTATATGTCTCTATGGTTCTCTCTTTCTCGGTTGCACACAAACACACACACACACTCTCGATCTATTCCTCTCGCTGGATATACGCTGTTTAGCTCAATAGTGAGTGAACATTGCTGTTGCCGAGGATGAAACAACAACAACAACAACAACAACAACAACGAAAACAACAGTGGTAGCAGCCAACCAGTCTTGTCGGCAATCGCACCAACAGAGCAAAATCAGCGGCAGCTGAATAGAACGCGAGCAGACACCGAATCGAACGATACGCAGGCAGGACGACAGACGCTGCCACCGGTCGTAGTAGGAGTAGCATTAACATCAACAGCAGCAGCAGCAGTAGCACTGCCATTCAGAAATGCCTTGTCGATCTCAAAGTGAAGGAAGACCGACCGCGACGTCAACAACCATAACCCCGACACAACAATGATACCGCCACGATAGTGATGGAGGCGGCGTTGGCAGCGGAAACTCACATTGCTGCTCTGTTGTTGTTGGTGTTGTTGTTGTTGCTGCTCTGTTGTCATTGTTGCTGCTCTGTTGTTGTTGTTGTTGTTTGTCAATAGCTGCTTTTCTCGAAGCTATTCCTTGGTGTATTCTTTATTTGCTCTTTATTTCCTCCTGTCGGATTCCTTCCGAATATGCCGAGACTAAGCTGCTGCTGCTGCTGATGTCGATGATGTCAATGATCATGCAGCACGTCTTCTTGGTTGGACTAAAGTAACTTGCTCCTCCTTAGCTTCTCCTTAACGCTGGCGCCTTCAGCTTGTACTACGCGCACCACAAGTCGTGTGTTTACAAGGCTCCTCCCACCCCCGGTCTAGCGTTGTTGTTGTTGTGGTTGCTGTTGCCGTTGTTTTTGTTGTTGTTGTTGTTGTTCCTGTTGTCGTCGTCGTCGTCGGCGGCGGCATCGACGTCACTCCAGCTGCTGCAGTCTCGGTTTCTACTACGGCTGCTGTTGTTGGTATTGCCATTGTTGTTGTCCGTTCCAGGATGCAGCGTTACGGCGGACTGACTTCCAGGGTTACCCACATGCGCATACTGACATATATGTATATATATATATATATATATATATATATATATATGCGCGTGCATCTGCTTAAGTCGTTTTCAACGGTTGCCTCTTTAGTCGAAGTTGAGAGCGAGTGGAGATTGGTAAGACGAGTCGTAGTAGTAATATTAGCTGTTGTTGTTGTTGCTGTTGTTGTTGTTTTTGTTGTAGTACATTAATGCAGCAGCAGCAGCAACAACAACCACGAGAACAAGAACAACAGTAACAACATTCATAACAACAGTAACAGCATCAGCACTGACTCGTCGAGCATGATGCCAAGAAGAAGACATTGTTGATCCTACCGGCACCGCTGTAGTCGTGGCTACCGCTAAAGCATAATGAGCATAACCGGTTGCCGGTCCGTAGTGAACAACAACATTAATAGCAACAGCAACAACAACAACAGCAACAGCAACAGCAACAGCAACAACAACAACAACAACAACAATACAACAAAGGAGCGTCGACCGCGTCGCTTGCCTCGATTTTTCGATCTCACGGCAGCAAACTGGCACTGGCGCGAGTTTGGTCCTACACCTAGCGGTTACGACACCAGTTGCTGCCGCGTTTTGGCTCTGCTACTGCAGCAACAGCAGCAGCAGCACCGGCACCAGCAACCGCCCGTAGTTCGGTGGCGAAGGCCTGCGAAGGCGGCCGGAAAAGGTTGGCGCCCAGCCTTTATTTAGTACTCTTGTTTGGTATTGGCTGGAAGCAGACGAACCCCCGCCCCGGCTACGTGCGTGGGGCCCTGAGGGCCGCTTGCTTGGCATGGGTAGGTAAACCGTGCCAATAGCCGTCGGTCTTAGTGCCAGGTAGTGGTGATATAGAACGAGCAATGTGGTAGCGGTACGAGAGAAGTAGTACTACTTATGATCGTATTGCCAGTAGTAAAGTCATCAAGAACGTCTTCTACTCGAAGGGTTGATTTTCTCCTTCTGTCCCGTAACTTAACGGCCTTGTAGTTTTGTGTCCTGCACAGCACCGCCATCATGTATGCTTTGCCGTCGTTGTCCCGACATATATCATACTTGTGCTGCCCGTTGTATAAAATCGATGCGTATTTCGTTATTGAATGCTTTGCAGTGAACCGTAACATCATGCTGTTGCTGCTGTGGTCGTCGTTACTGTTGTAACTAACAACGCATACTGATTGACACACATTAGTTCAACTAAAAGTACAGGGCCGTAGTATGGTAATCATAATATACCGTCAAATAACTCCATGTCAGCAACGCAGTGGTAACTGGGAAGAAGTGAACCAATACACGGCAGCCACTAACTTGGAACAAGAAAAAATTGCTAGCAACGCACGCTTTCACACTCCCTGTGAAGTAATAATAAAGGTAAATGTTTTGTTTAAAATCGACTGCAGAAACAATACAATCAATACAACGATTACAACAAATTGAAACAATATGTTGTGTCGTAATAATACAAGCTGCCGGAATGCATACCGTTCTTGTCGTCCTGGCTACCCGAATCTTCGGGGCTGGGAGCATTGAAGTGCGAGGTGCCCCGCCATGCCCAACCTTCGCTTAGGTAGGGTGAGGTCAACAACGTGCCCGAGTCTGCAAAACATACACGCATAAACAGTAAACGCAACGTTAGAATATGAACACTGAAAGAAATAATTGATCAATAATTCATTGTACATTGATATACTCAACTGTGTAAAAGGTACGGCAAAATTAATTACCCAGTATATATATATATATATATATATATTTATATGACCGTACATCAATCAATAACTCATTGTACATTAATATACTCGAATGTGTAAAAGGTACGGCAAAATGAATTACCCAGTATATATATATATATACAACTGCTAACGGCGACCCAACAAACGAGAAGCACCCATCGTTGGCGTCAATTTGAGCAATCAATTTCAGATAGCCAGATCTAAATACCTAAAGAAAGACCGAGGTATGCTCAGAGGATGGCCTGGCAGGCAGGCAGACGAGAGACAAACTACGTCGTGCCTATGTCGACAAAGCAGACCCACAGAGCCAGCAAGGTATGGAGATCTGTCAAAGTCAAAGGTGTAGCGTTGTGCTCTGCCGCTTGGACGAGCGGGCCGCCGCGTGCTCTCTGTTCTGCAACGATGCAGCTGCAGCAGCAGCAGCAGCAACAGCCCCGGAGCAGTCATGGCACGCGGGCGACAGCGACACCAGGCAAACACCACCGCCGGGACCCTGCAGGACCACGGTCGCCGCTGGATGGGTGGGTGATTCGGATAGTCAGTGGCCGGGCCCGGCATCAAATAGCGTGGTGGCACCACGCATGAGGTGCTGGTGCTGGTGCCGCCCGATTCGTCTAAGGTAAACAAGCATTGCGAGCACGGATAGCGCGGCGAGCGCATAGCGTTAGCAGTGAGATCAGCCTGGCTGCTGCTGCTGCTACCGCTAGTGCTACTGCTAACACTGTCAGCATGCACCAAATGTTGCACGACGACGTGGCTTGAGCAAGTCTGTGCGTAGTAGTAGCAGTAGTAGTAGTAGTAGTAGTAGGAGCAGTAGTAGCAATAATAATATGACATTTGTCGTAGTAGTAGTAATAGAGGTGCGGGTCCAATCAGTCCGTTGCAGTCGACTGCGCGCTCTTTTCTCCTTACTCTGTCCTTGTGCTTCATCCACCCGCTTGTCTGCCTGCAGGCCTGCCTGCAAAGCACCACGAGCAGCACTACACCGTCACTACGTTCAGTGGAAACTCACTCACCTACCTATCTTCAAAGGGGAAGCCGTGCGTGGGGGTTGAGGCGCGATCGGCTCCTGCGGGCGGGCGGGCAGACAGATAGGCAGACGGGGGGACGGATAGAGAGGCGCAAGCAGACACCTCGGAGCTTGGCGACACCACCGTACACGTACGCGTATATCATAGGCGCTCACGAGGTTCATGCGTCTCGGGGCGCCTGAGTACCGAGTGACGGACGGACGGATGGACGAACGGACCCTTTGATTTGGTCCTCGCTTCATAATTAGCGCGCTCTACTAAGGACGGAGCGGCAAAAGGGCCGTGCGCCCGTCTACCCCTACTGCTACTCTTACTAGAGTCTGTAGTGGCTCTGGCGCGTAGAGCAGGTACGCTAGCCAGCGTAGCTGCCATCTCGTTCGCGTCTCGGCGTTTACCAGATCCACATTTAGCAGGTAGCCCCCGTATCTAAGTCGTACAGAGGGCACAGGCGGCGCCATCACACCGTTTCGAGGGCAGCAAAAGGCAGCGACGCGGGGACAAAGACATTAATTTCAAACAAGCGCAGCGTATCCCGAGGCACACCGACTCCTCCATCAGATCGGAGGCGTACGGAAGTGTTTTTGCGTTCGCTGCTCCTCGGTGGGTATTCTGACGGACGCACGGACGAGCCGCGGCGGCGGCGTCGAGATGTCGATGTCTGTGTCTCGGTAGAGCTGGGCTTCGGGACTGGGGAAAAAGGGGAAGGTGTGGGTCTACTGGAGGCGGTGGAAGGTTGCTTTATCCTTCTTGCTCCGCTGTGGCAGGGGCTCAAAAGTCCGCCCTGTCGGTCCTAGTCCTGGTCGCGAAAGGCCCTGTGCGACGGCAGCGGCGCTGGCAACGACGATGATGTTCGATGCTACCGCACGGCGCCTTGACAGCGACCACCGATATCCGACACGACCGCGGTACAGCCAGCTCCAGCTCCTCGGCCATCTCGCGCGCTATTGTCGACTACCAGCTACCTACAGCGTCGATATTAACATGGTGCAAAAGGTTATGAGGGCGGATAGATCAAACTCATTGCTCGCCTGGGAGCCGTTAAAATATTATAACTCGTTCTCGCTGCTACTGCTGCTTCTAAAGGCGGCGGTAACAGCGGTGGCTGCTTCTGCGCATTGCTTCGGTGCCGCGGTCGCTTTATCGCCGCGAACAGGACGATGGCAGGAACGGGCCAAACGAGCAAAGGGGCAAAGGGGCGCAGAGGCGCAGACAGGAGGGCTCTACGAGATGATGGTTGTTTTCAGCTTTACTCCCCAGAACTGGCTTCGTCTCTCATTCAGAGGACCGGACCATCGCGGCGCAGAAATCCCCTCCCCCGCAGTTTGCCCACGTCATCCCCAAGTACCCCAGAAGGCTTTGGGAACCCTCAGCGGAGGGCGCGCTAGGGGCCTGCAGTTGGTGGCTGGAGACGCCCCCGATTAGAAACGTGGCGGCAGCCAAGGGGAGGTGGGCATAGGGAAGCCTGGTAATCTGTTGGCGGCGAGAGAGACTGCGCGCTACGAGAACTGTTTTGAAGACCGACGGCTCATTCCTCGAATGATGGCGGCAGCCAGCGAGCATTTGGCTAACGAGGTAACTCTGCAGTCGCCACTTCTTCGTCTTCGTTTTCTTCATCTTTTCTTCTCGTCGTCGTCTTCTTCTTTTAAGGCGAGAGGCATGTCTGGTGACGGCAGCCAATAAAGCAGGCTTTTGCAGACAGACTGATCCATTCACCGGTCTCTCACTGCTCTCTTGGAAGGGATCGAAAAGCAACGAGAGACGAAAAACGGTGGGCGGGCAACCCGCCGGCTGACGCGAAGTAGCCAAGCCAAAATCTCGGCTGATACGTCTGCGGCCGACTCCGTTGCCCCTTCTTGTACTGCACGACTACACGACTCGACCACCTCAACCTCTTTTTCCTTATCACATTTCTCCTCTTCCTGCTTCTGGCCCCCTCCAGCCGTCTGAGAATGACGAAAACACAAGATCGAGCAGTTCTTGAAGTCGGCGATGGCTGAGAACCCGTCAGCGGGAGGTAGGACGAGAAGGTTGCCGCCCATAGAGGTAAAGCACCACCATCACGGTAACGCGAAAAAGTAGTATATAATGGAGATTGTGCCTCTCCCCTTTACAAGGTAGACAGACGCACATTGATGCCCTGGCAGGCGTCAGCAGAGCCCTCGGCAGCGGCAGTAGAAGTTGCTTCGGCTGCCCTCCGTCTCTCGTTGTGTTGCTTCATAAAAGGCTGAAATAGGCTTTGCAAGAACTTTGCGCGACGCTTTTTGCTTTCCTTCCATAGCATGCCTCTATTTATTCATCTAAGCGCAAAGGGGTCTAGAATCTAAAATGCGCAAGCTACGATGCCGCGACGAAAGCTGAAGACCGCGTGTTAAGCCATGTGCGAGCGAACGAACGCCGAGCACTCTTGGCCAACCTGTCTACGCTGTACGATTTATGTGCGTCCTAGAATGTCTTCTTAGTTTCACGACCTTCAAAGTATATGAAGCTACCCCCTTTACGAAGGTTTTGCACATGTCTATCGGCGATCGACAGAAGGGCAATGCATTTTCCTTCATATCGAACATCTTTGAGAGAACTCACAGCTCGAAGGAAGCGAGAGGGGGGGCGGGGGCTGGGGGTACTACGGACTGACTGATATCGTTGCCAAGTCAGAGGGTGAGACGAAGAAAGAGCTACGCATATTTCAGTTTTATCGCATATTGCATGCATTCATATTCATCTGCTGCGCGTCGCATACTTGGATTTCACGAGCACGCCACGCTCGTTCCCAGTTCGTTGCGTTTATTCGATATAGGACGAATTTTGCCGTAGCAGACAACGCAGATCGATGCGACGTGCCTTGTATTTGCGTTGGAGCTACGAACGACGTTGCTAACAACAATCTTATTGTTCAGTTTAAATCCTTCGCCTTAACATCGTCTTAAAATAGTTGTTTGCGCGTAAAAAGTGTATCTCAGTTAATTAATCTCAGAGAATTATGAGGACAAGTCCAAGGTCAAGCCTATTAATTTGCGCTCGATCACTCTGCGTGCGAATGGTTTGTGCATTCGAACGCTGCCGCACGTTGTATCTAGCCCAGAGGCATACGCAATTGCTCTTGGCATTCAGTGCTAACGATAAGATACTGTGATGCGCTTCAGCAGAACGCCGGCGTCATGGCGAACAACTCGTGTGTTGTTACGTTTGAACTGGGCCACGTGCACCTTCATCGAAACCCCATGATCACCATACATATCGCACAAATGAGATCTGTCGCTCTTCTCGATTGCGCTTCATTTCACACATTTCATTCAACAGCTAATAAATGGTGTTCGTTATTTTCTTGCGCCCAGAAAGGCAGACCGCGACGAACACAAACGTGGGTGAACGGTTTTGAATAATGTCCACGCGCTTAAGCTTGCCCACATACCGCATTGTCAGCTCATCACGCAACGCATGATCCAACTAATGAGCCTGGTGCTATGCATACGAGTCTTAGATACAGCCCGCGCGCGTCGGCGTACACACAGATAGAAAAAATCAGATAGAGGTGAAGTGTCACGTTCGGTGCGACCAGAGTGGCAGCCCTCATGACAGACTGCCAATTCCTGATTTCATCTTATCATCATTCGACCATTTTGTGTCATGGGTAATATTCCAAATAAATCAACTACTTCCTTTCCCACGAATGTTGGTGTGGACTAAAATCGACTCGTGTACATATATGTATATATATATATATATATATATATGTTTATATAAATATATATATATATATATACATATATGTATATATATATATATATATATATATATATATATATATATATATATATATATATATATATATTATATATATATATATATATATATATATATATATATACCATAATACTTTCATCAAAAAATAATAATGCATTTAAAAACAGCACATTTAAATATGAACTACCCTATATTAAATAGTATCTCATACTTAAAGCTAAAACCTAGTAAATAAGGATAAAAACGACGCCCATCAATGATGCGCTTGAATCTGGCACGAGGTGTGGGCTGATACCACACGCCCCTACAAATACAATTGCCGTCAGATGCGCTTACTAACTATTAAATGTCTTATGCAACAACAACAACAACAACAATAAACAAAATGTCGACGACCATGGCAACATGACACTGGACATTACAAGCGGACAGTGGTGGATTACCGAGCCTGCGTTCGTAAACGATTCGTCAGATTGCATCGCTGCCTGCATGGTAAAGCTGCAGTAACCCCCGAAGAATCTGTGCGCTGCGGTCCCCCCTCCAATTAGGCAGGCCGCCGTAAAACGAGTTTGAATGAGCGCATCATCATCATCATCGGAAAGATAATACTGAAGCATTCATCGACGAGATTTGGGGGCAAATGGGGTGAAAAAAATAAGACACCGCGCCCCCCCACGACAGAGCTCCCCAGAGTTTTCCACCGTCACTGGCCGCATCTGGTCACATAGCCATATCGCCACCGGCTGTATGCATAGACGGGCCCTGTTCATCTCTAGCGGGCCGCTTCAGCAGATTTTAAACAGCGGCGGCAACAAAGACGAAAAACAACAAAGAGCAGCCACGCGATCTCCGTCGCGGTATCAGCTGCAAATCGCTGTTGTATTGCGCTGACGCTGACTCGCCGCGTCGCATACGCCGATCGGTCCTTATCGTGTCGTGTCGCATCGCCTATCGTCGAACGAACGAACACCGAACGAACCAAGCAAATATCGCCTCCAACTCAGGCTCGGAGCCATCGCGTTAAATAGACGAGATGACGCTCGATGTGATGGATCATTAATTTGGTTGTATTAATTAATATTCGTGGTCGTCGTCGTCGTAGTAATAGTGTTCGTAGTAGTATATATATATATATATATATACTATATATAGTAGTACTACCAATAGTAGCGGTAGTAGCATATGACGCATTGCGAGAAGCACTCACGTGGACGTTAAATCTTGGTTGAGGTTCAGCCCGAAAAGTATTATATATATATATATATATATATAGCGGTAGTAACAGCAGCACTGCACCTGGAAAAAGCAGTGGCTGGTGGCAGATTAAACGGCGAACAGAAAAACGGTGACCAACGACACAGCAAGACGGTAAGACAGACAGTAAGAAAGAAAACTAACGTCTAAAACGGCGTTCCAACACGGCGCGACCCGACTTAACGTAACGGACTGATGTAGCCCCACGTTGAGCCCCAGTGTCAGTGTTCAGTCTCGCCGTCACGGTGGCCACGCATAGCTCGTCATAAACCGAGCGAGCCAAGCCGTCCAAATTAGTGACCGACATCCCCCAACACCCCAACACTCCAACCCCCATACTGCTCCTGCCCTACGGCTCCAAACCGAGACGGAGCAACATCAGGTGGGCGGCTTTGCTATCGTCATTTTACCACCTTTCTGGCGGCGGCGGCGGTGGTGGTAGAAGCCGCAATTTCCAGATACCACCGTTCGTTGGACCGCAGCGACCGTCGAAGCGATGCTTACTATACAACTAGACTATAGTCGTTGTTGTTTGTGGTGGTTGTCGCTGTAAATATGAAAAGGCATGTAGGTTGAATTACATTGAATTCGGTTTACAAGGACACTACCGTATTTCTCAACTTTGTTTCTTGAAGACCAAAACAATCAATGTTGCGTAGGGGTCTCTTGGGAGATTGGGAGAAAGGTATATTTGTATAGATCATAGAAGGCAAATTATATATATAATATATATATATATATATATATATATATATATATATATACCTGCATTACCTGTATGAAATAAGCTAAAGGTATGGAAAAAGCCGAGGTTATTGCAGCGTATTGTGCATACAGCAGCGTAGAGGTTGGTATATATCGCATTCGCAGGTGGTGGAACAATGTTTGCCGCTTGTTGCCTAAAAAGGCTGCTGCCACGAAATGGAGGGAGAAATTAGTATGATGGTATACATGAATTATTCGAATCTAGCCAATGTCTCTCCTCCTCTCCCGTCTCTCTCTTCCTATTATGGTTTTTGCCAGTTTTCTTCTTCTTTCCTCTTCTCCGCCGTTCTTCTTCTTGCACTATTTGTCTTGCGTATGTGGTTTTTGCATGCTCGGTTCCAGCGTGTTCCAGCATGCAGGGTTGCGAGTGCGCGTTCGCTGGCGAGATATCACGTTGATGGCCGGCCGGCCGGCCGGCCAGTCGGTGGTGACCAATTGTCGAGATTCAACCGAGTGAGCGAAGAACTGCCTCTAAACAGACAAATGACTTTTGATGACAACTGCAATGACAACACAACGGGGCGGCCTGGCTGCGCTACCATCACCGGCCAGATAGCTGGCTGGCTGACTGGTTGGATGGAGGGCTGGTCATCACTAGAATGGCGGTGGCAGCGACGACACGTGTGCCTGCCTACTCTCTGTACACAGACGGATGAGAGTAGACATAGAAAGGTACGACATCAAACGGCGAGCGGCAGAGGGAGGGTGAGAGAGCGAGAGAGAGAGCGAGGGAGAGCGAGCGAGAGAGAGAGAGAGATAGAGAGAGAGAGAGACGGAGAGGAGAAAGAGGGGGGTGCATAAACATTTGTAAACACAATGAACACCGTCGCCCCCTCGACACTCTACCCGCGACTGACGCCCGGCGTTACATCGACCACCAAGCCATTGTCATCATCATTATCATCATCATCATTGCGGTTGTTGTTGTTGTTGTTGCTGTTGTTGTTGTTGTTGTTGTTGTTGTTGTTGTTGTGGTTGTTGTTGTTGTTGTTGCTGCTGTTGTCGTCGTCGTCGTTGTCCAGTACACAACAACAGACCATAGGTTGGCCTGGCAATGATGCTTTACTTCACCGCTGATGCAGCAGTAAACGTAGTAATGATAGTAGTAGTAGTAGTAGTAGTAGAAAAAATAGTTCTAATAAAAAAAATCATGTCAATCGTAATAAGCAGAATCTGTAATAACAAAAGTCATCGTCGTCGTCGTCGTCGTCGTCGTTGTAGTTCATCCTCTCGCAGCCGGTTCCGGTCAGAGCAAAGCGCATTTATTTACACATACACATGCGCGCGCATATATATATATATATATATATATATATATATATATATCATATATATATATATATCATATATATACATACAGATGCATATCAACAGACATCAATAGCAGCATCTGTAGCAGCAGCAGCTGCAGTAGCAAGAACAGCGGTTGTGAAATCGGTACTCGGCCCTCCTTGCTCAGGTCGTGCAGACAAAGACAGGTCTCTGTGCAGTAACAGCATCGGAAGCAGCCACAGCATGCTATGACAACCAGCGACGGGTGAACCTGATATATGCTGGAGACACGATACGACGATGCTATGGCGAAGATCCGCCATAGTGCGGAACGGCCCCTGGCGGCACAGGGTCTGAAAGACCTGACAGACCTAAGTATATGATTCTATAGGTCTGCACAGACAACTATACGGGGCGTCGGCACGCGGAACGGCCGAGCCGGTGCACGATACACAATTATTATTATTATTATTATTATTATTATTATTATTATTATTATTATTATTATTACACTAGCACTAAAAGAAAGAATAGCACATGAATATGATTGGCTGCTCTATGCAACGAAAACAACAATAATATGTGCTCGCGGTCAGGTTGCAAAAGAGTGGGATGTGTTTGCTTAGTCGTTCTACCGACTCAAACTCTCGTTCTCCCTTTCTACTCTGTTCTCTCTATGCTTCGCCCAATCTCTACATTAGCTGTGTTTCTTTTACTAATTGTATTATTTACCCTTCTTGCATTACGGCAGGAAAAAACAGGAACAAGGACAAAAGCAACAGCCACAACAACAACAACAACAACAATTTTAAAAAAGCAACAACTACAACAAACACTCATATTTAAACGGTACGCTTTTACGTACAAGGATAACACAGACACGCTATATATATATATATATATATATATATATATATATATATATATACAGCCGATAAACGCTTGCTTGCCGGTTTACCCACTCGACTAGTGGCCATTAGCTGCTCGCTGTTTTGGCATCTGCGGCCACCACGGCGGCCTTTCCGCCCCTAACACCATGGCCCCAACACCACAGTAATTATAAGAAACAAAATAATAATAATAAGCATCGTCATCATCATTATCAGCATTTGCAGCAATAGAATAATTAGCAACACCCCGAAGATCATCGTCAGCATCGCCAGCCTTGTGTCTGCTGTTGCCGTCGTTAACAGACAATTTCCATTTACGTCTCCATTGCTACTAATGTTCTTAAGTCAATTGCACATGTGATTGTTGACGACAGCCGCGACGGCAGCAACAGCATCAACAACCACGAAAACAACAACAGCAAAAACAACAATTGCAACAACAACAACAGCAATATCAACAATGACAACAGCAACAACAACAGAGACAACAATAGCAATGGCAAGAACAACACCAACAACACAAACACCAACACCAACAACTACAGATGATGATTATGATAATGAGGCGACGCTGAGAAGCACCCATAAGGTCCGCAACCCTTCCTTCACCCGTTATGATCCAGCCCTCGGTTCGAACCTCAACGCCATCGACTAACAGCTTCAGCGGGCGTGAAGACGTCAGGTCAAGGAACAGGCCAAGCAACTATCTAGACAAGAACGTCGTTTGATCAGTCGTCAGCTGGTAGGTGTGCGTGTCGGCGCGTCGACTTCATCTTCATCGCAGACTGACCGGTCTTTGTGCCTGGCAGATGAACACTGTCGCGGCGATGGGGTCCTACACTACCCGCGGCGGTCCTGAACGATGTTGTCTCGGGGCGTGAGCAGTAACCGAAACAACAATAACAACAACGATAGCAGCAGCAACAACAACAACGACAACAACGGCGGCAACAACAATAACAATAATATTATTAGCAGCAACAACAACAACAACAACGGCAGTTCAGCGTCTTCTTCTCCTCGCCGTCGAAGGCTCGATTGATGGAGGCGGGACGAGTCGGCAAGCAGACATATTGGCACAACGTGAGGCAACAATTGCTCTTTCTTTCTCTCTCTCTACCAGTTCAAACCAGAAGCAGTAGCATCATGGCAGTAATGTTCGACAGGTGACAGACAGACAGACATACAGACAATCAGGCAACTACACTGAGCCAAACAGGCCACTAAGCAACAAGGCCAGCCGGATTTCGCTCTGGCCATGTCTTGTTGGTTCGACGAAGACGCCAGGCAGAGGCTGCTTGAAGTGCCGACTCATGTTGTTGTTATTGTTATCGTCGTCATCGTTGTTGTTGTTGTTGTTGTTGTTGTTACTGTTGTCAATAGCTTTCTAGCCTTCTAGCTTCATCGTTTGCTAGTTAAGTGTTTTACGACGGTAGTAGCGCTGGTTAAAGTAACTAGTGATGCTCATTCAAGCGTCAACATGCTATCTGCCGTTAATTCGATAACAGTGTAGCATAAATATATATATATATATATAGAACGGATCAAAAAGACTCCGATTCTAGTACTCTGAGTTTATCCCCCCAGACACAAACCTCCAAAGTCTTCTGGTTTGTTTTGCTTAGAAGCGCCATTGATCAGCAGGTACACGCAGGGCTTACATTAAGAATAACTTGAAGAACATGCATTTTTTCGAACTTTGATAGCCGCCGTAGTCCCCTATCACCTCATTTCGACGGCCTCTCCCAAAAAGTCTTGTGTTAACAGTGCAGGAACGTGAGCGGTTTGTATCAATATATATATATATATATATATATATATATATATATATATATATATATATATATATATATATTGCGCGTTTGCCTGGATAACTCAATAGCAATTGGAACCAGGCAAAATTGAAACGTAAACCGTCGAGCTGAAGCCGAAGAAGAACCCGAAGTAGAATAGGCGCATTCATCCACTTGACAGTACGCGGGACAGCGTATTTGTTCCGTGGACGGGACGTCCCATTGAGACATGAAGTGATGATATATTAAGTCATTGTTGATCGACGGCCACCAATATTGCTATTGTTGTTGTTGTTGTTGTTGTTGCTGCTTCGGCTGTTGCAGAAGGCTAGATAGTGCTATTGTTGGTGTTACTGTTTGTTATTGCGGTGCACTCAGCTTTTCTCGCTCTGAGATTCGCTCGAAATTGATCACAGTTTTGGTTGTCGTTTCAATTTTTTCCATTTCATCGCGGTGTCTGTCGACAGCGGACGTAATTTGTGAAGAGCGAACGCTTCGACGAACGAAACATCTTACTACCGGCAACGTCCTAGCGGCAGGGAGGAAGCAAATCACTAGAAGTGACCGATTTCCACTACCTTGGTCGTAATCATATATATATATATATATATAAAATCAGCCATGACATAAAAAAACCGTACACGTACACAACCGTACAAATATATATATATATATATATATATATATATATATATATACACAAAGACGCGTGAATATACGCTATACGAATGTGTGTCCATGCGTGCGCATTTATGTCACTATGCGCAGTGCGCGTATCGAGGCGGCGTTTCACGTTGTGGAGGCGTCACGGCCGACTGAGAGAGGACGCGGCTAGACCGGTTGCGACAGCACGAGGCACAACAAGCCAATAGCAACAACAACAACAACAGGTCACGCGCCGGCATCCCACTTCTTTCTGGTGGTCCTGACTGGAATAGAGGTAGATCGGTATCGGATGACCGACTATTCCGCTCGTAGTTCGTTACCCGTCTCTGCGGCTTTTTCTAACCCCACGCCCCCTCGATGAATCCGCCGGCCAATCGTCTTCATTGGTGACCACCAGCCATCAGACCGCAGACTAGAACAGGCGTGATTTAAACCTCTCTCATGTCACGCTCTTTCTCTCTCTCGTCTCGAGCTCAAGCCGTTTTCCTTTAGCATAAGTGAAGCACGTATATATATATATATATTTATATAAAGGTAAAAGCCTACAAGGCACTTTAAGTCCATATTCTTACAGATACGAGCATTTTCTTGTACCAATGCTTTTTTAAAGTTATTTTCATATTGTGGTCATTTTCCCAGGGGATACGTAGCCTGCTTAACTCTATATACGATGAGATAGCGGTGCATATATATATATATATATATATATATATATATATATATATGTGTCGTACGACGGCTCTGTCACTTGCGTAATCAAATAATCGAATGACACAAAGATTATATGTTGTCCAACAGCTAATTCGCGCGTGGCGTCGGTTACGTGATAATTTGCTTTCCTCCTGCAGGGACTAATGATGAAATTAGCACGATACTAATTACACAGAAACTTAATTTCTTAACAAGAGGGAGGAACGGGCAAACCCGTTAGTTAGCGCCAATTAAACGTGACGCAGAGACTAACCACACTAAAGCTCGGCTGTGAGCTTTTTTGTTGTTGTTGTTGTTGTTGTAAGTGTTGAACCTGTTGTTGCTGCTGCTGTTATCCTTGTTAATGTTGTTGTTGTTGTTGATGCTGCTACGTAGCGTGCACTCGGTCATGGCTACGTATTTTAAACGCGTTGATTTGTCTGTTGGCGGTAATAGTTATTTGTTCACTGCTGATCGTGCCGTTCGTTCGTCCGTCCGTTCTTTTTTTTTGGCCTGACAGATATTATTGTGAGCAATTTTTAATCGGTGAAAATTTATCTTCAAATTTAACCACCGGCCGCTTCTTCATCGCCACCGGCTGGCTGTTGCTTCTGGTCGAGTGAAGCTCACCCGGCGGCAGCTCTCACAGGCTCGCCGCGGAAGCTGGCTGCCCCGTCAGTTTTTTGCTTTGCTTTTCGTGGTTATATTGTCTAATACATGGGCATTACATTAGAGCGACGTGTGTACAGCGACCGCAACAAACCGTACAACAAACACACTTGTGGGAACCACAAGCATCTTGTCAAAGACGCTCGTGGTTACCTTCTCTCCTTCGCACACACGTTTCCTTCTAATTTGAGCTGTTAGTTTGATTCGCATGAGATATTATTAGGTATTAAACGTTGTCGTAGTACTACTAGTGGTATTAATAGTAGTAGTAGTAGTAGTAAGAGTGATCATCACATTGTTGAAATCACCAATATTAAACATAATAATGCGGCTGGGCTGCACAGTTGATCAAATTTGAGAACGGCGGCGTTGATAATGATGGCGAAAATGACGATTAATGTTGTTGTTGCTGCTGTTGTTGTTCATGTTGCTGCTGTTGCTGCTGTTGTTTTTGTTGCTGTTGTTTTTTTTTGCTGCTGTTGTTGTTGTTGCTGATGATGATCATAGCGAGGCCTAGTCCGAAGATAAATAAACACAGTACAATTGAGGTGATGTTTAACAAGCTGACGACGACGACAACAACGACGATGCGAGCAGAGGAACCGCTGTTTGAGGGGGAGGCCGGATTTAACAATTCAAGTCACAGAATTCGTTCGGCCACATTCAAAGCTTTGCAAAGGTTTGTTTGTCTGGCGATCAGCTTGCGGCGACCACGACCGAACAGCAATACCAATGACGTCGACCGACGACACTTCGTTTTCTATTACCTCATTTTCGCATTTTTCTTCTCGCCATCGTCGTCGTCATTGTTATTTGTTGTCGTTGTTATCTGTTGTTGGTGGTGTAGTAGTAGTAGTAGTAGTAGTAGTAGTTGTTGTTGTTGTTGTTGTTGTTGTTGTTGTTGTTGTTGTTGTTGTTGTTGTTGTTGTTGTTGTTGTTGTTGTTGTTGTTGTTGTTTTCTGTTATTGTAGTAGTAGTTGTTGTTGTTGTTATTTGTTGTTGTTGTTGTTGTTGTCTTCTTCATCGTACCTCCCAATCCATCCATGTACTCATCCATCCATCTATCCGTGTCGCTTGAGTCGTTGAGTCGGCGTGAACCACCAGGGCGGCCAGCCACCAGCCAGCCCCGTGCCCCGACCCACACGTGCGCTTAAGCTTAAGTCTATAGTTCCTCTATGTCCCGCTCGATCAGTCTATTGCGAGAGAGAGACAGAGAGACAGAGAGAGAGCGAGAGAGACGGAAAGAGACCAAGAGAGATCGAGTATTTTATCTCTCTTTCTCGATTTATCTATATATATATGTATCTATCTATCTATCAATCTAGCTATGTGGTCACTGGACGCTGCTTTGACTCTCTGCTCGTGCTCTTCCGCACTGCGTAATCGGGCTGGTCGGCCGTTTGGCAGCGGATGCACTCAGGTAATTTGTCTGTCCAATAAATCATTCGTTTTCGTCATCGTTGTCGTGCAGCAAGAGCGCTCATCCACAATTTCATGTATTACGGCGGCTACTGTTGGCGTCGGCGGTGTTATTGTTGCCATGGTTGTTGTTGCTGTATTTGTTGTTGTTGTTGCTGTGGTTGTTGTTGTTGTTGTTGCTGTGGTTGTTGTGGTCGTTGTTGTTGCTGCCGTCATTGCTGCTGTACTTAACAACGGACCGACGACTGCGACAGCCCAACCAACGCACACTGTCAAAAGTGAGAGAGGCGAATGGTAAAGGGAGAGATAGAGAGAGAGAGAGAGAGAGATGGGGGAGGGGGAAAGGGCAAAACGGGGGCATGTCGAGCTACTTACTCACGGCGACTGCGACCCGCTGGAACTTCCACACTGTTCCACCACTTCGACGGCTAACTACGCTATCGCTGGCGCCGCCGCCGCCTTCACTTCTGCAGTAGGTTTGCATCGCGTCGCCGCCACCGTTTTACGTCGACGACTTCAACGACTTCGTCGGCGGCCACGAGCGTCCCGGCGAGGTCTCCGACGACGACGACGACGACAACAACGACGTCGACGCCGGCCATGATGGCCATGACCATCAGCACGACGCTGGTGAGGCACACGCAAAGAGATATCAACAATAACAACAGCAGCAACAACAACAACAACAACAACAACGACAGCAGCTGCAACAACAGCAACAACAACAACAACAACAACAACCAAAAAAGCAAAACATGGGAACTGGTGGAAAAGGAGGGAGCAACAAAAAGTTAGTGAGAAGATCAGGGGAAATAGGGAGAGAAAGATAGGCGCATTTAGTAGAGAAAGAGAGAGGAATCAAAAAAGAGACAGAAGTTAAAACACAGAGAATAAACGGTGTAGCCGTGTGTGGGCGACCACGCCAACGAGCCGCGATCACTACCGCTTACAGGGGCGGCGGCGACAACAGCAGCAGCAACAACAACAACAACAACAACAACAACAACAACAACAACAACAACAACAGCAGCAGCAGCAACAACAACAACAACAGCAGCAGCAACAGCAGCAGCAACAGAAGCGTCTTAAGCATCGCGCAGCTCTTACTGTTGTCATATTGCTCTCAATGCCTTCCTGTCTGAACCTTATCGTCGTTGCAATTAAAGTAGAGAACACCGACCGGCCAAATGACGACCAGCGAGCGCCAGGGAGAAAAGAGAGAGAGAGAGAGAGAGGAACGAGGTAAGACTAATGAAAGAGAGCGAATGGATGGGAGGCAGCCTATACATAGAAACAGACAGACAGAGCAAGAGATAAAGAGATTATAGAATAACTAAAAAGAAAAACATGTGCAGTGTTTTCTTCACGCTGCTAGATGATGCTGTGTCCGACTACTGTATGTACCTATGTATTATCACCTGCCTACCTGCGTTGCAGTGGTGCAGCTGGTGATGGGGTAGTGGTGAAGGTAATAATAATAATAATAACAATAATAACGACAATGACTACAACAGAAACAGTAGCAACCACAACTATGGCTGCCTGCGTCAACAGCCGAAAGTACGGATTAAGACTATGTTTTTTGTTGTTGTTGTTGTTGCTACTGCTTCTCAATGCTGCAACTCGATGGCTCCGACTAATCGTTTAGACGGGGGCCGCTTTCCAGGAATTCCTCACGCGTCTTTCGAGCATAAAAGACAATCTATACCAAGTGACAGCGTGATGCGTAACGGTGTCAAAGTGGATACACACGCATATATATATATATATATATATATATATAATATGCATTATTTGCGTGCAAGTACCATCGTTCGAACTGAGCTGACATAGAACGACGGGTAAATCGCGGCACGTGTTCCGGATAAGGTACAGTGGCTACAGTGACACGTTGTATTATTACTGTTATGATTAGCGTAGTCGGCGTTACCGTCATGAGTCGGACTGGCGGTCATCAACGTCGATCTATTGATTGACCGATTGATCGATATGACCGATAAATCATGATCACACTACCAGGAACAACACCACCACAATTCGGTCCGGCAAATTTCGACGGCAAATTTTCAAGCTGCTTCATAAGAAGACCGCACAGCGAGCCGGAAAACGGTACGGTATGCGTGCGGCTGGCTGCTGTTATTATGACAGCAACATTCACGGTCGTTAGCCAGCCAGCCATGCAGCCAACAACAACAACAACAACAGCAACAGCCACAGGAAGGCGATAATCTGGGCTGACCGTTTTGCGCGTTTCCACGTATCTATCGCCGCCTGATCTGGAGCGGCAATTTGCCACAGTGACCGTTAATAAACAAACGTCCGCAGCCCTTCATCAAACGCGCCACCACCGAGTGAGTTTGAACTCTTAGCTTTGCAGCCAATTCGCAGCCTGATCGTAAAAGAAGACAAAAAAAAAAAATTATATATATATATTTCTCTCTCTCTCTCTCTCTATATATATATATATATATATATATATATATATATATTTATCTATATATATATATATATATATATATATATATATATATATATATATATATGCTTGCTGCAAACAGAGAGAAAAACGGTAAAGTACCAAATGAAGGATAAGTCCCCAACCTATCATAGGTTCCATGGCCGTGGTCATCGCTGTGTGCTGCTGTCAAGCGTATCAATGATACGGACCCACCATCGTATGATACTGGTCATATCGACGGCCATTCGGCCGGCAACCCATAAATATTGTCCCTAGTGCGGAGTAGCTTTTTGTATATAAGTATATATATATATATATATAAATATATATATATACCTGCTGTAGGAGCTGCTAGTTTGAGCAACAGTCCAATAAATATTCATCGAGTACAATCATCGTCATGAAAATTGTTGGCATTATTACCAGCAGTAGAATATAGCAGTAAAAGTAGTATTTGGAGGACTCAAAATATTCTACCTCGATCGAGATGTTGTTCAGCTCTAGGCAAGGACGATCCGGTTTACCATTAGTTATCGTTCTGCTAATAATGCCTATCGGAGTCGAGCCTCGTAGCTATGATGAAAGCACGACCATGTTAGAAGTCCGCTGTCGCGGTGTTGTTTGTGTGCTTGTAAACCGCAACACGTGTATAATAATCAATCGACAAATGGCGACCTCGACCTACGGGATAAACTGAATTATTCTGCTTCCTCTATCATGATTCTCCTATGATCTAGCCTGTGGTCGTCTGAACCTCATCACCATCGTCGTCGTCATCGCCGCCGCTGCTGCTGTTGTTGTTGTCCGGAATAACAACGAAGACAATGACGACATTGACAGATGACAGAATTGGTGGTTCTCATTTATCAAACTGCTTAGCCAACCCCCGGCAAACTTGCTCCCCCGGTAGGGCGACCTTACAGAGGCCGATTGCCACGGATGCGTCGTACCATGTAGAGCGGGCATAGGTTTTGAGGGTATATAGACAACGATAGGGGGGGGGGATCGTATTATACGATCTATACATTTCCCTGCTTGGCTTCTCTCATAAAGAGAGCTACAGAGAGCCATAGGCCCCCGGGCCGGCAAGTGGTTGGCGGTGGCCCTAACATCGCTGCCCCCGCCGAGCCTTCATATGGAACAAACTCAATTCAAGAACGAGATAATCAAAAGAGGAGAGAGTATGGTGCTACAACTGCAGTGATCAGTATTTGGTTGCTGTTGTTGTAGTTTTTATAGTTGTTTGTTGTTTTTATTATTGTTGTCGTTTGTTGCTGTTAATATTGTTACTTGTTGTTGACGTGGTAATGGTGGTGGTGGTTATCGGTGTTACTGTTCATATTGACGTTATTGTGATTGTTCTTGGTACTGGTTGCGCTGTTTCTATTGACCGTCTTTTTTGAACAAAAAATCACCAATATATATATATATATATATGTAGTTAATTAATCACATATCCGTGTAAACTTAAACTTCAATAAAAAGGTCGCTTATCTATATATACGCGATATAAGTGCATACGTACATACATACGTCTAACGCTTGCTGTTAAGACTCAAAGATGGCAAGGCCGATCTGGTAAGACGAGCGACGAGAGAGAGAGAGAGGGAGAGAGCTGCTTAGAGAAGAGCTTCGCGAGATCGATCGAAAGACTAACGAGGTCTGTGCCAAGTCAGCAAACCGCTTTGGCCAGTAGCTGTGCGACAACTGTCACCACTAGTGGCCGGCCGGCCGGCCGACCAACCACACTACGGACCGGGCGGCTATTTGTGATTATCAATAATAACAACCAGCTGTCAGGACGACTCACCACGTCTCGGCCACGCCCCCCTAGAGGAGCCCACCCAACATTGTTGGACCAAGGGTGACAACTGCGGGCACAACAAATGAGACGCCCCCTTCTCAGCAGCGGCAGCGGCCTAGTGCATTTGTCCTGCCGCAGTTGT